>JAFEMH010004712.1:0-195782 GCA_022495995.1 Adenophora triphylla var. japonica
AAAACCCTAAAATCCCTAAAATCCAACCGGGTCCGTAACCCCGCCGTCATTCGCCTCGCGTGGAAAGCACGCTGTGTCAAAGTGCCGAATGGGCCCTTTATTCGTACGTATGGCCGATCGACCCTTTATTATTTGGTAAGGCCGATCGGAACATGGCATCATTGTCAGCCGATCGTCCCTCTATTCAAAGTGCCGATCGACTCCTTATGCTTTTAAGGCTGATCGATCCTTCATTGGCCTGTACCTGTAAGTACCGAAGCACTATAAATAAGTGTGGACCGGTGCCCCAATTTCGACACATTTAATTTCTTCTGGGAGAAACTAGGATTTACTCTTGTATTTACCCGTATTTCTTCCCACACATTCTTCGAATCGCCTGCCGTAGATTCGACCCCAAAGTCTTGCTACAATTGGTAAGACTCTTTTTAATATTTTTTGTTCCCTATTATTATTATTGTCTTACGTTAGAATAAATTACCGCATGCTTATTATATTTTAATTGTTCCCTTTATGCTAGATTTAGGACTGTTTTAATATATTTAAATATGCAATAGCCGAGGATGATCTAAGGTTTCACCTAAGGAACCCAATGGATCTAGGAACTATTTCTTTCCTTCCACCTTAGTTATATCATTATCCCATGATCAAGAATCCCCCAAGGATGAACGTTAAGATTAGTGCACCTTCCAAGGGCCTAATCTCCAAAGGTTCTAGGCTAAGCAATGTGATCAATTAATTCTTCTCTCCCCCTCCTCCTTATGCAATGATCCCGTTTCTTCTATCTATTCCTCGTAAAACACCCAAAGGCACACAACCAACACCCCACATGCTAGAAAGACCGATCCGTCTGGCAATGGGGGAGGTGATAACGTTTCTTCTTCGTTGTAAGTCTTCTGACCCCGAACCCAATTAATCGTTTAGCCTTTTTCAAAGCTTTGGGCTATATCAAAGTGGCGTGGCGACTCTCAAAATTAAACTAATATTTTAATATGAGTTTAAAAGCGAGTGTCACTAAATGAATATCCCATTTCGATCCGACATTTATATAATTATTTATTTGAAACTTCCCAATGCGCGTTGCATCGGGACGGGTATTCACAAAGCCGCGACTCTCGCCGGGGACCTGTTTTTGAAATCTTTTCAAACTAAGAGGGAATCGACTTTCGTTTTCTTGTATGGTGTTGTATCTTTTCGCCTTCTCGTTTATTTTCTTTATTCTTAATCGTTGCATTGCATGCATGCATCTTCATGTAAATAAAAATAAATTCTTTTCTTTTTTTCCTTAAAAAGAATTAGACTTTTTTACCTCACACTACCACTAGAGTCCGTGTCACACCGCACAGTACACCCTTTAACCTACTTCGGAGAAGCCAAAGTGCTGGGAAGTGTGGTGACTCATGTCGCCCCTCTTCTCGAGTCCTCACTTGGCCATCCACTCCATCGCGCTCGTCTACGCAGACTCCAAGTGGGAGCCTCTAAAAACCTAACCCTCAAGGTCACCCACTTTACTAGAAATACACTCCATGTGACCGGTTGGTTTGACTAGCTTTTTTCATGTAGACAATTAATAAGGTCTTTATGTTAAGTCACTACGAATCAATGATAAGTCAAGATCTATCGAGAGATTAAAGAGCACTAAAAAATTGATTTCCTTTTAAGAGGGTCACGTGCTATGTAAGGTTGAGTGATATATTGTTAAAAGATCTTGTCCTATCATGGGTTTGTGGTACTTTTCATAAATATCATATTAAGTGTCATATACGAGAAGGTTAGTCGTTACGATCCACCACTTTAGGATATTTAGTTAGTTGCGAAAAGGGGTATCCCTTCCAACCCTAGTAGGTCTAAAAGAAACAAAGCTTTTGTAAATAAAAATTCAAGCTAGTACACCGCATTGAGTCAACCCTTCTCCTAAAGCCGAAGTCTTTTCGATACTTCCGCAAAGCTAAGGTCGGGCCGCGTTCTTCATTCAACAATGACAACCTTGCCTCCTCAACTACTCCAAGCACGCCGTCGCTCTCTCGCAACCGCTCTACACCGGGCCCACTTCAATGGAAGGTCCAAATAACCCCAACTTCAATGACATTCCTCCCGCTTCGCACGCCTACTTTGCCTTCACGGCTTGACCATGAGGGTTCAGAAACTTGAAGAGCGTAATCGCACTTTGAAGAATCACAATCAAGAGTTGAAGGATCATTTTGTTGAGGAGCTCAAGAAAAGGGGACACAAGGTTATTTTGATGGGGAATGAAGCTTGTCGACGTTGAAGATGAAACCGTCAATGCTCCTAAACCTCGCCAACCCCAATGCACCTACCTTCCCTCTCTACCCAACTACGCTCCAAACAAACTACAATAATGTTCCACCACCAAATATGTATGGGAGCTCGAGCAAATGCAAAAGACCTTATCAACCTCCCCGCCGACACACCCAAGGACCACTTTGCTAACCTACCCCTCCCACTTTACCCTTCAATTATTCCACCACCATATTCCTACTTACTCCACCTCCCCTACCATCACTCAACCCCACCATGCGTAACTCCAACATTGCTATAGATCCGATCGTGTTAGCATTGATTGAGCAAGTAAAAGCATCGACCGAGCAAATGGGAAAGCAAGGTGTGTCCCCCATCAAGATGCTTAATCCGAGCAAAGTTGCACCCCTCGCCTCAAGATTTTAAGATGCCCAAGATGGCCATGTTTGGAGGAGTTACTTGCCCAAAGACACATTTAGACAAATATACGTTGGCGATGAGGGCTAAAGACCGTACACCCGAGCAAATGGCAAGAATGTTCCATAGCACATTGGAAGGGGCTGCTCTCCGTTGGTTTTTGAAGTTGAACGAGGAGGAAAGGGATACTTGGGACAAGGTTAGTAGAGTGTTCTCGAAAAGTATCAAGCAAACATGGATTGGCAAGTTAATCGAGCCGATTTAGAGCACACGCTTCAAAAGAATGGGGAGTCGAATTTATGATTTCTACAAGCGTTGGAATGATAAGTTGAGCGAAATTCAAGATCCGCCCAAGGAGAATGAACAAAATAGATTTTTTACAAGTGTTTGTTGCCCTGACACAAGTTAGCAATGGTAATGGTTATTTCCCCAATCTTAGGGAAATGGTAGATTCGGGAGTACGGTACGAAAGCGGCATCACCGGGAATCACTCCACCGAAGGACACCGGGGCTAGTAATAATTGCTCGCTATAGAGCTCCCACCAATGCCGCAAAGCAAAGAAAGAGCCAAGTGGGGCAAGTAAATTATGTGCAAGGAGGAGCCGCTTCGATGTTCAAGCCGTAATGAGGGGGAATAACAATGTTCACCGCGAGAGGGAAGTGTTTGACGATTTTGGAATGCCAATGGGCAAGGTTTTTGAAGTGCTAGTAAAGAAGGGCTTGGTCAAGCCGCTGAGAATTATGAACCGGTAAACCCAAGGGAAGGCTTAGACGCTTCTAAGTATTGCCACTACCACAAATACAAGGGTCACACTACCGACATCGCCTTCGCTCAAACGGTTAGTGCAAGACTTGATTCGGCAAGGCAAAGTAGAGAAGCCAAAGTCTCCAAATGTTGTGGGGAATCCTCTCCCTAACAATAGGATCCACATGGTGGAAGGTAATTTTATCGGGCTTTGGTAGAGATGGAAGATGCTTTTGAGAAACCTGGGTCACAACAGAGGAGGTGTTCTCGCCTATTGTCGAAAGGGATTGTTTGTGCGTATTTGTCCGAGTATGCCGGTTTTGCTTTGAAAAGGGCCGTGCGTAAGCTCATCATTGAAGGGAAGATAGAGAATCCTAGTAAGATAGTTGGTAGTGATATTGCTATGGTAGAGAAAGACCTCACCGATCCAATGAGTCCGTTGTGACACATAAAGGAGGCAGCTTGTGTCGCTTGTAATTTGAGTTCAATTTATAAAGAATTTTCTTGTTATATGCTGTCTTTTGAGGAACTGTCCAGAGAAGTTGCCTCGTTAAACGATGATTATGTGGAAGAGAGTCCTAAACCTCTCTCATTGGCCGAAATTCACGCAGAAGTATCCGACATGGAAAAGAATGGGGTTAATCTACTCACGAGGTCCTAAGGGTATATCAAGCGTAAGATAAAGGGGCGAAGAAAGTCTTTGGTCCGAAAACTGAGGTGGTAAATCCCGATAAAGAGGACCCTATTCTCACTCAACTGAAGCTAACCCAAGCCAACATATCCTTATGGTCCTTGCTAACGTCCTCGTATGCTCACAGGATGATGTTGGAACAGAATCTTGCCACGACTTTGGTACCGTCTGACACAAAGCCCGAAGATGTACCGCAGATGATCGGCAACATACACTTTGGGAATATCATCACGTTTCAGAGTTGGACATGCCGGAGTTTGGATCGGATCATAATCAACCACTGCACATTACTATTGAGGTCAATGGGAAAAGGTTGCCACGTATTTTCATTGATAACGGTTCTGCGGTGAACATACTGCCTTCCAGGATGATGGACGTCCTTGATCTAAGTCCTACGTATTTGAGACCTTCACTCATTCCGTGCGAGGATACGACTCTACTAGCCGGTCGGTGTTAGAATAATCAGCTTGCCTCTTACTTGCGGGACCACCACTATGATTGCCGAGTTCCAAGTCATAGACATACCTTCCACTTTCACCATGCCGCTGGGTAGGCCATGGTTGCATCGATGAATGGAGTCCCTTCCTCATTGCATCGCGGTGTGAAATTCCGGGCGACCAAGCTGACAAGAATCTACAGCGATTTGGTAACGTCTCAAGTGGTCAAGCACTGGGGAAAGCCGGTCTCGCAAATTCAAGCATGAAGAGGGTAGTTCTATGTTCAGCGGTTTTCGCCTAATAGCACAAGCACAAGTTTGCGCGGTAGACCTCACAAAAACATCGGGACAGAGTACGACCAACTGCCGAAAGATGAGGAACATGGGATTTGTACCAGACTGGGCCGGGTGAGCATCTCCAAGGACCTACGCAAGCAATGGAAGCTACCGATCATCGCAAAGCAGCACGGTTTAGGCTATGTTATTACCCCCGAAGATCGGGTCGAAGAGAAAAGAATTGAGTACCTCAAGAGGGCAAAGCTACCCTACGAGAAGCCGTAGATGAGACCATACCGCCTTTCCCTCAACAGCTACTTTGTCAAGGAAGGCGAGGAGTTCTCTTGCATGGAGTTTAACGAGCCTTGGTTCGATCACACAGTAGACTCCAGTAAAGGATTTGAGATCTTCAGGGATACAGAGGTCGACTGCATCGAAGCCGAAAACAGTTCTCATGGATCCACGTCAAAAGAGAGGCAAGGTTGTCACACCCGTGAGCTTCGGTACACCGTCAAGACCGAAGATGAGTTGGCCGATCGCCTAGGGCAGGTATCTTTGGATGAGCCGTCGGTCGAGGACATAGCAGCTTCAGAGGAGCCGAAGAATGGGATGGTCGACCCGCTACAAAGATTTGGGGAACCCGAATATAGAAGATGATATGGTTGCAGCCATTGGAGCAGAAAGCAGACATACAATGTTGACCCAAGGACGTTGGTGACACCCATGGTTGGAAAGTCGAAGAATTGGTGCGTATTTGGCGGACCCGTAGCCACGAAGCAATACATGGTTCAAGAGCTGGGACCGATGCCTCCTCCCGTCGAGTCTCCCATTGGTTCCCCCAAGTCCTCTCGTTTCTTCTGAGTCATCTCGTTTTGTTTGAGTCTCGATGTGTTTTCTTTTGAGTTTGAGTCTTCCTCTAAGTCTCGATGACCTCACGTCGAGGACTACGACTTAGTTGCAAATGTTGTTTTCCCTTTCGCTATGAATGAAAAGCTAGATCTTTCCGAGTATCCTCATAGCCAATCTTTTAAATGATAAATTAACTAAAAATAATGCTCAACTTAATCAAATTAACTTAGTTAATAATGATTCATTAGAAGAAGCGGACACACTAAACAATGAATACATTAAAGAAATTTCTAAGCAAGTTATCAATCAAAAGGAAGGTCGAGCCCAAGCCGCCGATGAGGTGTTATCATGTATTAATTTGGGAACGGAAGAGGAGCCGAGAGAGACACCGATTGGAAGTTTCTTCGAAGGACCGAAAGGGAAGCGTTGATCGAGTTGCTTAAAGAATATTCGGATGTGTTCGCATGGTCATACAAGGATATGCCGGGCCGGGATAACTCGATAGTGGAGCACAATCACCACTAGCACCGCACGCCAAGCCTGGCTGCGTAAATTGCGCCGCATTAAGCCGTAATGGTCTCTCGCAAGTTAAGGAAGAGATAGAGAAGCTCCTCCGAGTGGGCTTTATCGTAGTTATTGAGTATCCGACGTGGTTATCTAATATTGTGACACAAGAAATCGAATGGCAAGGTTAGAGTTTGTGTTGACTTCCGAGATCTCAACAAGGCTAGCCCAAAGGATGACTTTCCGTTGCCCAACATCGACATGCTAGTAGATGCCACTGCTAACTACGAGGTCAAGTCTTTTGTAGATGGTTTTGCAGGATATAATCAGATCAAGATGGCACAGGCAGACCAGGAGAAGACGGCTTTCACCATACCATGGGGAACATACTGTTACACTGTAATGCCATTCGGATTGAAAAATGCAGGGGCTACATACCAAAGAGCGGTCACAGCATTATTCCATGACATGATCCATAAGGAGATCGAGGTGTACGTCGATGATATGATCATTCATTCCAAAGGGTCGACTGGTCAAGACTTTATTGACTTGAGGAAGTTCTTTGACAGCCGCGCGAGCACTCCATGCGCTCGAATCCTGCCAAATGTACATTCGGAGTTATTCGAGGAAAGGTCTTGGGTTACATGGTCACTGAACGCGGGATTGAGGCAGATCCGAGGAAGATTCAAGCTATCATGGAGATGAGGCCATCACGTACAGAAAGGGAAGTTAAGGGATTCATGGGACGGTTACAGTACATCAGCCGCTTCATTAATCAATTGACTACTATGTGTGAGCCGATTTTTAGACTGATGAAGAAGACCGCAAGTGTAGACTGGGATTGGAAGTGTCAAGAGGCCTTTGAAGAAATCACGAGATACTTGGTCAATCCCCCTATCCTTCGCCCCCCACATTCGGAAAAACCATTGCTCTTGTACCTAACAAGAATCGATACGGCTGGGGCTACGCGGCACAGAAGCCAAAGATTCTCGGGTGGAGAATGCCGTTTATTTCGTTAGCCTAAGTTGCAGGCGGAGCTGAGCTAAACTACTCGCCGTTGGAAAAGACTTGCACCGGGCTAGTTTGGGTGGTTAATAAACTCAAGCACTACTTGTCAAGACATCCGATTCTACCGGTGTCAAAGATGGATCCCATTAAGTATCTCTGCTCGACAAGCCGTCTCTCGTCCATGAGGTTAGCCAAGTGGCCGCATTTCGGGGAATTCGACATCACCTATGTGCCGAGAAAAGCAGCTTAAAGGGAGAGCCATGGCGTATCATTTAGCGTAGTTTCCAAGCACGTAAGAACAGGGGCTTAAACCGTAGTTTCCAGACGAGGGGATTTTCACCTTGACACGTAAGAGAGATGGCAACTATTCTTTGATGGGGCCGCAAACAAGAGAGGCAACGGAGTGGGAATCCTTTTGGTAGATCCCAAAGATGAGCACACCCCCATCGCCATCAAACTGAATTTTACAACCACCAACAACGCAGCTGAATACGAGGCATGCATAGCCGATTTAGAAGCAGCCTTGGAGCGTAATGTGAAGGAGTTGGAGGTATAGGGAGACTCGCCTTAATTATCAATCAGACGTCTAAGAAGTGGAAAACTGTTGACCCCTACCTACAGCAGTACCAGATTCACATGGAAGAGCTAGTTAAGCAATTCAGGGAAGTGACATTCCATTATCTACCCAGAGACAGAAATAGATTCGCTGACGCTTTAGCTACACTGGCTTCATTGGTCGAAATCCCTCACTAATGTCCGTAAACCATTCGTAGTTGGTCGGAGAGAGAACCCTCTTACCGCTACGAAGCCTACCGCCGCGAGATTCAAACCGACATCGAGGAGAATAAGGATCCGTGGTACGCACAAATTTATTAGTATCTCAAGAAGGGTGATGTGTCTTTTCTAGAGACGTGAAAGCCAAAAGCTTGCGTGCGTTGAAACGATTGGCCGGACAGTTTGTTCTACTGGATAATATGTTGTACAAAAGGCATTACGATGGTCTCCTATTACTCTGTGTAGACGCGAAACGGGCAGAAATGATCATGGAAGAAGTGCACGATGGCTTATGCGGTCCGCACATGAATGCCAGAATGTTGAGACAGAAAATCACACGGTTGGGTTATTATTGGGTCACTATAGAAGCCGACCTGCATCCAGTTTGTGCGGAAATGTCCCAAATGCCAAATGTGTTCCAATCTGAACCATGTACCCCCTCACGAGTTGTATAGCATGGTAACCCCTTGGCCATTTGCGACATGGGGGATTGATGTGATTGGCAAGATTACACCGCCGGGAAGCAATGGGCATTGTTTTGTATTAGTAGTCATGGATTACTTCACCAAGTGGATCGAGGCAAAATCTTACAAGGTGTTGACTTCCAAGAAGGTGGCACAGCTTCATTAAGGAAGACATCATGTGCGAGATATGGGGTACCAAATGAGATCATCTCGGATAATGGGTCCCACTTTGGCGGAGATTGTGACAGACATCGGGCGAGTTCAAGATTACCCGGCACAAGTCCTCCCCTTATAGGCCTCGGACCAACGGAGCAATGGGCTAAACTAACAAGACGATTGAGCGTATAATCGAAAGACGGCAATTCGAGGTAGGGACTGGCCCGAGAGATTACCGTTGGCACTTTGGGGATATAGAATTTCCGTCCGTACAGCTACAGGCGAAACTCCTTTTGCTCTGACATATGGGATGGAGGCAGTGCTCCCGATTGAGTTAGAAGTCCCGTCTTTGAGGATCTTATTAGAGAATCAAGTAGCGTAAGTTGAATGGCTCCGGCGATCGATATGATCGATTAGCCACACTTGACGAGCGCGCAGAGACTCAAAGCCATGGAACACATCCGAGCCTATCAAAGACGGACAGCAAGGGCTTTCAACAAAAAGGTGCAACCCTTAGACATTAAGGAAGGAGATTTGGTTCTGAAGCAGCAACTTCCCAATAAGTTCAATCCTCTTGGGAAGTGGGCCCCTACATGGACTGGCCCGTACGTGATCAAGAAGATATTTTCGGGTGGAGCAGTTAAAATGGCAGATTTGGATGGCAACGAATTCAAGGAGCCCACCAACCTCAAAGAAGCTCGACGCTACTATGATTAAGCTCTTCCTCCCCTCTAATAAAAAAAAAAAAAAAAAAAAAAAAGAAGAAACGCAAAAAGAAGCCCGCTAGATTGAAAACCCACAAAGGGCGGTCTAGCAATAAAAGAAAGGGTGCGTTCAAAAGCTCGCTAGATTGAAAACCCGTAAAGGGCGGTCTAGGCAAAAGTTAGAGCAAGCAAAAAGAATAAGAAATTGTCCCGCTTCTATCTTCCCTTTCTAAAAAATAGTAGCTTGATGAAAATGAACTACGACGACCTGAGCCCCTTGGTTCTCATTGTAAAAGGGGAACGTAGGCAGCCTTAATCGGCGCGGTCCAAAAAATAAATAAAAATCCAATATGTTTTTATTAAAGCAATAAACTTTTTCATTCCCACAATCAATGCATGATTACACTTATTTGATGAGTCTAAGCTCGACTATACTAATGACTACATAACTTGCAAAAGAAACTAAAAAATTAAAAGACAAAATAAATAAATAATGTGTCTGCATATGACTGTGGGTGGATACTCGGACATATAGGTCTACTCCTTGGCACTAGGCCCCTCATCTCCGTCCTTCTTCTTCTTGGCGGCTCGTCGAGTCGGTTTCTTCTTGCTCTCTCTCTTAAAGTAAGGCGAATACTTCTTCTTCAATGGGGGAACCGCCTCGATCGCCGTGCCCTTCCACTTCCGCTCAATCTTCTTGGGAGGATGTTCCTCCACTGTGTCTGAAGAAATCCCCAAAGCTTCCCTATCTCTGAGAAAACGGCTCGAAGATATGTTAGGAATCAATCTCCGTCTCAAGTCATATAAGATCTCCCTCATCGGTCCCAAGTTTTCTTCATACCATGTCAAATAAGCATGTGACAGATGAGTGCTAAGGGTCCGCTGCGCAAGATAAACTCGTGGCATCCCATGAGAACTCCATAAGCTTACCATCAAAACTGAAACACCAACGTCCATTGGAAGAACCTTGGCAGAATCATCAAAATCAGAAGTTCCCCAAGTTGGAGGACGGACTTGCTCCATGCCATATTGCCGAAGTACCCGCTCTGCATAGTAAAAAGTGGTGGTCTCAAAAGCTGGTACACGGATCAAACATTGCCCAAGCTGAAGGCTCCGGATGAAGGAGAGGCCCCAATGCTGTACTCGCCACTGAATCCTGTCCGTATCCACCTCCGCCAGGTACATCTTCCACTCCCGCTCTGATAAGCCGGAAAGCGGATCAATCTTCCTCCTGCAACCATGAAACCAAGGCTTAACGCTCGAATGGGGAATCTCTAGAACAAAAAGTCGATCCTCAAGCCATGTGGTCAGTAGTTTGGCACTGCCCCTAGTCATAAGTGGAGCGCCCCTAGCTATCTGAGATATACCATGAAGTGTCTCGCCCAAAAGAACCGGAACGATGCTCCTCCCAGAACGGGCCTGATCAACCATATCCAAGCATCCACTGGTAGCTACACCCACATAAGGAGAAAACAGAACCTTGGAAAACAAGCAGAGGGCCAAGCAATCCAAAGCAAAATTCGAGTCAAAGTCATCACCATGAGAAAACCTCCCCGGCAAATCACAAATATCTATGTCTACACCCTCAACTAAGCCCCTAGCCACAGCCGTGGGAACACGAAGAAATTTAGCCACCCTTGTCACCAACGGAACTCGATCCTGAGGGACTGCTATCAAATTGACATCATCTCCGCCGCACAAAGCAAGAAAATCCTCATAGGTGGGTGTAATCTCATTGTAAGAAAAGTTGAAAACGTGATTAGATTCATCCCAAAAAGCAGCTGCAGCATGTAAGAGATTCCAGTTGGGATGCATGGGCAAAAGGGACCAAATACACTTTACCCCAAAGCGTTTGTCAAAGGCATGACGAACGAAGCGAGGTACCTTAGATACCCAAACGGCCAAATCACTCTCAAAATTGCTTTGCTTCTCCATCAAAACAGAAGGGTGGGAATTCATTGTGTTGTTGACCACGGCAAGAATAGAACAGTGCGAAAAAAAAGAAAAGAAAATTGTGCTTTGTAACCGTCGGCTGCAAGGTCTTTTATAGGGTTTGGTATTAAAGTCCGTACAGGAAAAGGACTGCTAGGGCAATTCGTGCAGGAAAAGGACATCAGAGGGCCGATCGACCCTCTCCAGGAAGAACAACCGCCGCCTCTCAGCATAAGGCCGATCGGACCTTTATATTTGGGCCGATCGGACCTTTAAATATGGGCCGATCGACCCTTTGGTGTCTCAAAAAGCGGCTCAGTTTCACAAAGTTCAAAGATTCTCAGGCTGTGTATTTTATGTTGCTTTGTTACAAATACTCCCCTTAATTGTTCAATGCAGTGTACAAAAATAGATAATGTCCAAAAATAGAAAGTGTTCATAAATAGAAAGTGCTAACTTTTATATATTAAATCCATAGACTAGTACATAAATCAGTTGCATACATGAGTGAGTCAGCATAAAATATAGAGTCTGCATGCTCCTTTTTCACTACAGGTACTACGAAATGAAAAAGTCCTAATGGCCCCGACGGGAGGTCGAGGCACGACCTCGGGAAAATCCGGATGTCGAGCTACCATCACCATGAGAGCGCTGTCTCCACTGCGCCGGATCCACATCCACTGATCTCCGGGATTGGCGGTGAAAGTGTCGACACCGCACTCCTCGGCGGGCGGGTCGATTACATTGGTTCTGCCTCGCGGCCGTACGTAAGACTCCCGGGTAACCTGCAAAAATCAAGCGCGAGAGTTACATCACAGCTGAAATAATCAATGAATGAAGAGGAAAAGTAAGAGGCATACCCCGCCAGCACCGCCGGGAGGAAGCTGAGCACCCTCCACCTCATCGGCCTCTGTAGGTGCCAAGTCTACCCGCACCTCCCCGTCGGCCATATGCACAATGAAATGATCAGGAAATGGAGGCATATCCACTATCTCGGGAGGTGCAGCACCCATCGGCTCGGGAATAACCGGACCCTGCTCCCCCATACCAGCAGCCTCGGCAGCCGCAGCAGCCCGCCTCACCACCTGCGGTGATCTCAAATAAAGCGCCACAAAATCCGCATAGTCCATACCAAGCTGGAACTGATGAGCAGGGACCCCAAATAGATACTCATCCCTCCTAGGCAACCGGTTCGGATACCACATGTTCCTCGGAGGATGTTGAGGCGCATAAAGCGGAGCCCACGCATAGTGCTGCCTCGATACCCGCTCGCCCAAATACATCTCATCAGCAAGCAGCCCGACCAGCAATCTGCGGGAAGCAGTCACATCCCGAACAGCGCCAACTGTCTCAGAAGCCTCAGGTGTCCAAGGATAGAGTAAAAACTCGGGCCTACTAGGACCATCAAGAACGGCCCTCAAATCGGATTCACGAACCGTCTTCGGATACCCCTCAATCCGATTTTCCTTCCTCCAGTACCGCAAAACGGGCACATCCCGAGTCTGGTCCCGTAAAGTGAACGGCGCAACGCCGAAAATCTCATAAACCCGGGCCCGCAAAAGACACGAAGGACTCGATATTTACAAAGACGAAAGACAAGTAACAAGTAAAAAGACAAGAAAAGTGATGAAAGTAGGCATACCTCCGTAACAAACCGAAAGGCATCAAAAGAAGAGGTGTTGGACCTCGAAACAAAGATCAAGAGCTCCTAAGATGCAGCTTAGCCAAGCCGGCCCCTCCCCAAGAGATGTCCCGTACTAAGCTCAAGTCGACAAAGCACCCAACAAGGAGAATGCGCATACCGGGCCCGAGTTGGGAAAAAGGGCCACCGAAAGACCGTACCAAAGAAATCCTCGGACGACCGCGTCCAGCCCATACCGGCCAACTCTGTGCGATCAATGGCGGCCATGACAAGCTTATACAACCTCCCAGCGTCTACACCGAAATTTCGCTCGAGCCTACGCTAGCGCCAAACAGTGAATCGACGAGCCTTATCGAATGAAGGGTCTCATCGAAAGGGCGGTGCTACGTCCGTAAATCTCAATCCGGTAAGGACGGCGAAGTACGGGAGTGATCGTGGCCTCACCCCAGCTCAAATGAAAAGTGTGCGTCGTGTCCCACCAAAACTCCCGACACGCCTTCACCACTGCCGTACACTTCCTAGTATGGCCCATCAGCGAGACCATGTCAAAAAAGGGGCCCAACCCCAAGCTCCATACCCTCTCACGAGGACTACCCTCACCAGCCGGCAGAAGTGCCCACAACTCACCAACCGCTCTAAGGGAGCTCCGTCCCTTCATCTTCTTCCCCTAAACAGGTAAACACAGCACAGGTATGTGTCATTACTCGCATTTAAAATAATAAACACTTTGTACATGCATGAAATATTCTGTTGTTAAATAAAAAATTCTTTACCTTCATCCCGACGCGGGAGCGAAGACCGGTGGATCCGTGATAAGTCAAGCCCGCATAGAAATCGGACTGGTTGTACAACATAAAGTGCAATCTCGAGGGCCGATAATTGCGCGAAGCCCGCCGCCTCCGAGCCTCAACGCCCCCACCAACATCACTCCTATCGCTCTCCCCGGCGTTAGGATCGCCTTCCCCTTCATCATCATCACCACTATCACCATTGCCGCCACCAGGACCGCCGTGTCCGCCGCCGTAACCGCCACCAGGACCGCCGTGTCCGCCGCCATTTCCACCATGGCTGCTGCCACCATTGCCGCCCTGTCCACCACCGTGTCCACCATCAAAACCGCCCCCATAACCACCATCAAAACCTCCACCCATTTGGCCATAACCGCCCCTAATACTACCAGAACCATGGCTCCCTCCTCCACCATAACCACTAGCAGAAACTCCTCCGCCATAGCCATGAAAATCACCACCGTACGAGCCCAACGAAGGATTCTCCGATCGGTTGAGCAAGAGCTCCAAAGCGGCAACATCGGGATCCATGGCAAGCAAGACCTTAACACAACTCGGCACAAATCAAGAGAGCTTGAAGGAATTTTCCGGCGAGAGCTTTAGGAAGAAGAAGAAGACGTGAAAGAGAGAAGAAGACGGACGATTTTTAAGGCCGATCGGCCGCAAAATCTGGCCAATGGGGTGAAGGGCCGATCGGCCCATCATTTTGTGTTTCTTCGGGGCCATCAAACGGCCAGGATTTCATCTCAGCGACACGGATCCACGTCAATTCTTCTCAGCCAATCAGAAGGAAGGTCCGATCGGCCCTTCCCCTTCCCCTCCTGACACGCGTCTCCTCGGTCACATCGGTTGACCAGGTTATTAAATAACCTCCCTCTTTTTTCAAAAAATCCCCCTTTTTCAAAAAAATTCCCCTTTTTCAAAAAAAATTCCCCTTTTTCAAAAAATTCCCCATTTTTCGAAAAACCCTCCGTTGCCAAAATAAATTATTTTTATTTTTTAACCCAAAATCCTTTTGCTTTATCATTTATAGTTATTTCGGGGTGACTCCCACAGAGTCAAAATTATTCAATTTTTGGGGTGACTCCCGCAGAAGTCAAAATCACAATTTTTGGGGTGACTCCCGCAGAAGTCAAAAATCACAATTTTTGGGGTGACTCCCGCAGAAGTCAAAATCACAATTTTTGGGGTGACTCCCGCAGAAGTCAAATTTTCACAAGGGGTGACTCCCGTAGAAGTCAAACTCTCACAAAATTTTTGGGTGATTCCCGCACAGTTACATTCCAGTGACTTTCGTGCAGTCACGTCTTCACATTTCAGTGACTTTCACATAGTCACATATTTCTGGGTGATTCCCACACAAATCGCATCTTTGGCTCGAGACGCTGCACGTCCGCCACTCTCGGATACCAAAACGCCCACTCTTTCGAACTACGACTTGGCTTGATTCCTTTTGGGATACGTAGGTAGCCCGACGTGGGTCCAGCCGCTTGACCTACCTGGTCATCTTTTTTGTGACTCAGCTCGAGTCCAACCCTTGCATCCGCAAAATCATTCTCTTACCTCCCGAAATCCCTTTTTTCAGGACGGATCCTATTTTTTTTCTATCGTCGACCCCACTTGTCTTACAAGAAGCGTCGCCGAGGGGCTACTGTTAGTACCCGGTCCGAAAAAAGGTATTCTAAATACCTGGCCCGGTGTAATTAAACAGAAACCCTAAAATCCCTTAAACCAATCGGTCAACCCCGCCGTCATTTGCCTGCGTGGAAAGCACGCCAGGTCAAAGTGCCGATCGGCCTTTTATTCGCTGTATGGCCGATCGACCCTTTTATTTGGTGCCGATCGAACCTTCAATCATTGTGCCGATCGTCCCTCTATTCAGTGCCGATCGACCCTTATGTTTAGGGCCGATCGACCCTTCAGTTGGCCCAGCCCAAGTACCGAAGCACTATAAATAGGGGTGACCGGTTCCCCAATTTCGACACACAATTCATTCGGGAGAAGCGAGATTACACTTGCTTTACCCGTATTTCTTCCCACATTCTTCGAATCGCCCTAGATTCGATCCCAAAGTCTTGCTACAATTGGTAAGGCTCTTTTTAATATTTTTGGTCTCTATTATTATTGTTATGTTAGAATAAATTTACTTGCATGCTTAATATGTTTTAATTATTCCTTTATGCTAGATTTAGGACTGTTTTAATATATTTAAGTATGCAATAGCCGAGGATGATCTAGGGTTTCGCCAAGGAACCCAATGGATCTAGGAACTATTTCTTTCCTTCCACCTTAGTTATAATTATCCCATGATCAACAATTCCCCAAGGATGAACGTTGATTAGTGCACCTTCCGAGGGCCTAACTCAAAGGTTCTAGGGTGTGATCATCAATTAATTCTTTCTCTCCCCTCCTCCTTACGCATGATCCCATTTCTTCTATCTATTCCTGTAAACACCGCACACAACCAACACCCCACATGCTAGAAAGACCGATCCGTCGGGCAATAGGAGTGATAGCGTTTCTTCTTCTGTTGTAACTTGACCCCCGAACCCAATTAACTGTTTAGCCTTTTTTCAAAGCTTTGGGTTATATCAAAGTGGCGTGGCGACTCTCAAAATTAAACTAATATTTTTAATATGGTTTAAAGCGAGTGTCACTAAATGAATATCCCATTTCGATCCGACATTTTTATAATTATTTATTTGAAACTTCCGAATGCGCGTTGCATCGGGACGGGGTATTCACACAGGTATACAATTCCAAATCGTCTTTCTTTTACATTTTCTTCCGGTTGACTAATTGACTAAAGAAATAATAAAGTAAATATAGAAGGATGGGTTGCCTCTTTTGCTACATGACAATTCAATTTGCATTAGAGCTGCACTGTACTCTCTAAGGGAGAACATTCGTCAAGTCATTTCTTTAGAGTGGGGCTTCTCTGGTTATGCCGGGTCCACGTTGGTTCCTCACTTCACTCCAAGATTCACAATCATGAGACAAAGGCTCTACCAAGTCACTTCTTCAAAATCGAGACTTCGCCAACACATCTCTTCGGACCAAGGCTCCGCCAAGAAAAGTGAGATTTGATCGCCATGTTGGTCATGGGTTTGTCAAGTACAATTCTTTGATGTCCAAGGATGAGGACGGAATTTTAACCAGGACATGGAATTCATGGCTAATGTTGGAATCCGAGTCCATAAAACCCCTTGTGCCAATCAGAATGAGGTTTCGATGTTCATCCTTGGAAGGTGTCAGGAATTTTGGTTTTATGATTTCCCTCAAACCCGATGGGACATTCACGGTAGAAGAGGAAAAGGATCCCCATCCCTATCTTGGCCAGACAGACTACCGCCGAATGCCACCACCTTCCTCACATGGAACCTCCACCGAGCCACACTCTTCTCAACCTGTGAATCAGTCATCCTTTCAAATTTCTGGGCCTGGTATACATTCACGGTTCAGATGCAGGACAGTCGTTTGGGGAAACAAATTGAATTCAGTCCGATTTGGGCCAGTATGGTGTGCCTCAATACAGTTGGGGTCAGCTCGGTATGTCGCAGCAGTTTGGTATGCCTCAGCAGCTCGGTACAGATCAGTCAGGGGCTTCTCAGTTACATCAGCTTGGTATGACTTCTCAGTTGGGTTTGGGACGGTGGTCAACTATGGATCAGTTTGAACTTCTCAGCCCCAGCGGTTTGGAATGCCTCGACAGCAACCCAGTTCAAGACAGCCAGTCCCCGGCCCCGCACAAGTCTCAAAAGATCCCTTCATGACCGCCTTAACGGGACAACAAACCCCCAATCCCACTCTCGGTCGCCCAGACTACTCCAGGATGCCACCGCTAGCCTCCTATGGTACTATCTCCTCAATCTTTGGGTCAGCCAGCTCCCCAACTACAGACCACTGGATCCATGCAGCCTGACGGGACGAATCAGTTCGCAGTTCCTCAGTAGGAACAAAATCAGTACGGAATGTCTTCTCATGGTTGGGGATACCTTGGAATGCCACAGCAAATTGGGATCCTGTCTCAGTTCAGAAACTATCAAGCCGAACCTTCACAACAACAGTTTAGGGTGCCGCAACAACAGTTCGGGATGCCACCACAATTTGGTTCAGGACAACAGAATGATGCTAGCTCAGTTGCTCCTAACACATCTTCCACAAACCCATTTCTCACTCAGGGATCAATGGGCCACCAAGCCCCTAATCCCTGTCTCATCAGAATCACCGGACCACAGTATCCTCCCGGTTATACACCATCACCCCAGCCAGGCATGCATGCAGTTCAACAACCAAGGGTCACAACCCGTATTTAAGTTTCCCGGAAACTCGAGCTACCCGGCCACCTCAAGTCTACCACCACCCTCTTTGCCAATTGGAAGTCAACAGCAAGCCGCGGGTTCTATCCCTTTGACCAGGCTCCTACTCACACTCCCCAGGGTAATTTGGGCTAAGGACAGGTTTACACCTATGTCCCCAGGCCCTGCCATACTTTCAGCCAGTGTGCCGCCAATGGTGACCTCTCTCTCCAGCACGATCACCGGCTTGAACACTCTGGTTCCACCACCGGACCCTCATCTGGCTTTGGTTCATGGAACAGCATAAGGAAATGAAAGCGCAGGTCGCCTAGCTGACACGAAAGAAGGCCGCCCTCCGGCCCGCAGATCCCGATTCCATTATGCCTCTACTGCACTAGTTCGTGATGCCAAACTGTTTGATGGGACTGCCTGTCCCAAGATCCACCTTGACACCTACAAAGCCAAAGGAGGCACAAACCGGCAGTCGGCTGACTTCTTCTCCTTAAAGCTAGAGGCTTCTAAAGTGGTTCTTTCGGTTGAAACCCAAGTTCAGGGCTACTTGGGAACAGATCACCAACACTTTCACAGATAAGTATAAAGCCAACTTGGAATGAGAGACAAACAGAGTCGACCTGCAGACGACAATGCAGCGCCCAGATGAGAATATTGGGGATTTTTATAAAAGGTGGAACTTGAAGCTCAGTGAAATGGCCATCCCTCCCTCTGACGAGGAGCAGTTAGACATCTTCCAGTCATGCTTGAAGCCGCATTTAAATGCCTCACTTAGCAATTTCCCTATCCGAATCTGCGGGCAATGGTCAATGTCGGGGCTAAATTTGAGAGGGATTACAATCAGCAGCAAGTTGTTGCACCTGCTTACAGATACCGGGTTTCTTCCACCTCAAACACGACTCCTGCCCAGCCCTATTCGGGACAGGATTACAACAATCCCACTCCTTTCGTGCCAAGGAAAGGTGATGTACCCAAGTCGCGAAGCCTTAAGCTTGAAGATTTCAGAATGCCTCTGAGCGACGTCTTTCAGGGATTTGTGAAGGAAGGTTTGACCAGACAACCATCAGCCCATGGATCCCGGTGTCCCTTTGGACACAACTAAACTCTGTGCTTCCCACTAGTATGCTCCTGAAAAAGGGCGATGTGAGAACTGATCGAAAAGGGTACTCCAAGGACCCAAGCCAGTCAACAATCCACTCCCTAAAAAAAAAGTAGGGTGAATATGATTGAAGCCATAAACAAGCCAAGTGCCACTATGGCTAACAGTTCCCATATGGAAGAAACTCTCACGTTGATCGATCGGCTTGGTACTTCATCAGTATGTCAGTTTTACAGTCAAACCTTTAACTGGACCTCTGTAGTGACGCTTTGTTGAACATGGGACCTCATCAAATCATTCAGAGAAAGATTCCGTGGCTTTCGGAATGGGGCTTTATCAAGTCACACCTATCTTCAGAAGAAAGACCTAGTCACCTCAACAACTGCCTTGGAGTTTCAGCTTTAGAACTTGGTATATGGCAACTCCCTGCATCATCAAAAGTTGAGAATTGGGAATCTCCTCATATCAGCTTTTCGCCAAGTCATGTCAAGTCACAACTAACCCAAGCGAAAGAGGGTTCACTCATATCAACATACTTTGATGCTAGAGCCTGTCAGCATCAGCTTCAAATGTCCAAGACTGAAAAGAAATTTCAATCGAGACCCGGGGTTCAAATCCAACTTCATCCCAAGATCAAAATTGAGGTCCGCATGATACTGCTGACCTACAACAAGACCTCATAAATGACATGCAATTCAGTCTGCGGCCAAAGGATATCACCCCACCAGCTCAAAGCTTGTCCCAAACAGTCCACAACACATACAAACCCTCTCACCACATGCATTCCCACAAAAATCTCCCCAGGGCTCATGTAGCATGTAAAATATGAATCAATAAAAAAAAAAACTAAGCGATCGCGAATCATTTTAGTTCCATACATGCATCCATCATCATAAATGTCATATGTGCATTTGTCCCTCTACTAACAAATGTAGCAATTCAAGCACGAAAGACCAGTCTTCCGTCACTACCCGAAGCCTCCTCACAGCAAGGATGGTCTCCACCGAAGCGTAATGACGGATACCTCAAGTCAACACCCTCTTGGTTCAAACCCCTCAAGCCCACGACAGCTTGTGCTCGGACACCTAAAGACGACATCAGCCTGATTCAGACACCTCAATCCTGCACCATTTTAGCCTCAGACACATTAGGAGAACACCACCTTGGCTCCAGATCTACAGTGCATCAAGTCCGTGAAGACATCTTCCGACATCTCCAGTTCGGCAAAGGCGATCTCCAATGTCCACAAATGGATGAAGACAGCCTCCAGCATCTACAGTTTGGCAAAGATAGTCCCCATATATATAGCTTGGCAAAGACAAGCTCCGGCGTCTGCAACTTGGTAAAGACAACCCCCAACATCCACAAACATATGTAGACCGCCTCCAGTGTCTACAATTCGGTCAGGGATGCCAAGTTCTCAAATGCAAATCGGTCAGGGACGCCAAGTTCTCAAAATGCAAATCGGTCAGGGACGCCAAGTTCTCAAAATGCAAATTGGTCAGGGATGCCAAGTTCTCAAATGCAAATCGGTCAGGGACGCCAAGTTCTCAAACGCAAATCGGTCAGGGACGCCAAGTTCTCAAATACAATTCGGTCAGAGGTGCCAAGTTCTCAAATGCAATTCAGTCAGAGGCGCCAAGATCTCAAATGCAAATCGGTTAGGGACGCCAAGTTCTCAAAATGCAAATCGGTCAGGGACACCAAGTTCTCAAAATGCAAATCGGTCAGGGACGCCATGTTCTCAAATACAATTCGATCAGAGACACCAAGTTCTCAAAGGCTAGTAGGTCAGGGATGCCAAGTTTTCAAATGCCAATCGGTCAGAGGTACCTCACGCCCCTAAATGTTTCAACATCTCGATCAGATACATCAATACTCTCAACACTATCAACTACCACACAGCCCCCGCGACTTGCTCTCCTGCAGGTAAGCACATCAAAGGTACGTTAGTCCCTCAACATATCTCAAGAATATGCATACAAATGTTGCATGATTACCCATAGCTTTAGCTATCTCTATCTCCGCAAATAGCGACGGAAGCTTTAGTTCCTTAAGGTGACAGCCTCCGAATTATCAAAAGGCCCAGGATCCTAGACCTATTCCTAACTGCCCAATGGATTTCGAACTACGTCCAGGCTTGATTCCCACTTGGGATACGTAGGCAGCCTACCATAGGTCCAGCCGCTTGACCAACACGGTCACCCTTTTCCCCGATAATCATCGTAAGCTCTAATCTTCCCCTGCGAGAATGCCCTCAAATAGTCTCCCTCAACCTCAATTTAGGTTCATACTCCTGAACTGAGCCCTCATTTAGGTTCATACAATGGAACTAAACCTCAACTTAGGTTCATCCCTGACGAAAGCCAACGGAATTCCGTCTCTTTCATCTCCGGCAGCAAACGTAAGACCGATCCCTTCAAATGAAGTCCACCAAAAGACTGTCCATCCCCTCGAAGTCTGTCCCCAACGAAAGGATACGAACATCGAAGGAAATGGTTTCAAAACAAGTTGTCACCTCCAGATCACCCATCATCAAGGTTCAAGGCACCTAAAATGCCATCATCAAGGTTTGAGGCACCTAAGATGCCATCATCAAGGTTCGAGGCACCTAAGACGCCATCATCAAGGTTCGAGGCACCTAAGACGCCATCACCAAGGTTCGAGGCACCTAAGACGCCATCACCAAGGTTCGAGGCACCTAAGACGCCATCACCAAGGTTCGAGGCACCTAAGATGCCATCACCAAGGTTCGAGGCACCTAAGACGCCATCATCATGGTTTAAGGCACCTAAGACGCCATCATCAAGGTTTGAGGCACCTAAGACGCCATCATCAAGGTTCGAGGCACCTAAGACGCCATCATCGAGGTTCGAGGCACCTAAGACGCCATCATCGAGGTTCGAGGCACCTAAGACACCACCATCAAGGTTCGAGGCACCTAAGACGCCATCACCAAGGTTCGAGTCACCTAAGACGCCATCATCAAGGTTCGAGGCACCTAAGACGCCATCACCAAGGTTCGAGGCACCTAAGACGCCATCACCAAGGTTCGAGGCACCTAAGACGCCATCATAAAGGTTCAAGGCACCTAAGATGCCATCATTAAGGTCTGAGGCACCTAAAACGCTATCACACACAACACTAGTAAAGCGATAAATCGCAATCATCCCCTAATTCGACAAACCAAAACCATTACCAGGGCGACTTCCCAAAAATAGTCAAATCTTAGGGCGACTTCCCAAAAATAGTCAAATCTTAGGGTGACTTCCCAAAAATAGTCAAATCATAGGGTGACTTCCCAAAAATAGTCAAATCATAGGGTGACTTCCCAAAAATAGTCAAATCTTAGGGCGACTTCCCAAAAATAGTCAAGTCTTAGGGCGACTTCCCAAAAATAGTCAAGTCATAGGGCGACTTCCCAAAAATAGTCAAATCATAGGGCGACTTCCCAAAAATAGTCAAATCATAGGGTGACTTCCCAAAAATAGTCAAATCATAGGGCGACTTCCCAAAAATAGTCAAGTCATAGGGCGACTTCCCAAAAATAGTCAAGTCATAGGTCGACTTCCCAAAAATAGTCAAATCATAGGGCGACTTCCCAAAAATAGTCAAATCATAGGGCGACTTCCCAAAAATAGTCAAATCATAGGGTGACTTCACAAAAATAGTCAAATCATAGGGCGATAGTCAAATCATAGGGCGACTTCCGAAAAATAGTCAAATCATAGGGTGACTTCCCAAAAATAGTCAAATCATAGGGTGACTTCCCAAAAATAGTCAAATCATAGGGCGACTTCCCAAAAATAGTCAAATCATAGGGTGACTTCCCAAAAATAGTCAAATCATAGGGTGACTTCCCAAAAATAGTAAAATCATAGGGCGACTTCTCAAAAATAGTCAAATCATAGGGTGACTTCCCAAAAATAGTCAAATCATAAGGACGACTTCCCAAAAATAGTCAAATCTTAGGTTGGCATCCTAAAATAGTCACCTTAGGGTCAACATCGAAAGACCCGAACTACGACTGGCTTGATTCCTCTTAAGGATACGTAGGTAGCCTATCATTAGGTTCAGCTATCAGATCGAAAATGGTCATTCCTATCCCCAGTAGAGCGGATATACAACTTCAGCCATCAGACCGAAAATGGTCATTCCTATCCCCAGCAGAGCGGATATACAACTTCAGCCATCAGACCAAAATGGTCATCTCTTATCCCCAGCAGAGTTTCTCTCAGCAATCGACTGCAGAACTCGCTCACCAGGTTGACATCCTAAAACAGTCATTCCAGGGTCAAAGACCCGAACTACGGCCGGCTTGATTCCCATTCGGGATACGTAGGTAGCCTATTGCTAGGTTCAGCCACTCGATCACTTGATCATCCTGTCAAATATGGAGCCTTACTCTTATCGACGACCCCGCTTCCTTCGAAAGCGCCGTCGCCGAGGGGCTACTGTAAGTGCTCCAATTTGAGTTGTTAGTATTTTCGTTAGAAAATTAACGAAAGTTTTAACATTTCTAACATTTCTAACAATTCCTAACATTCCTAACAAAGTGAGGGTAGATTAGGGATTGCCATTTAAAGATAAACCATGGAAAAGAATCAAAAAAGCAAAAGAAATGGTCAAAAACCCGAAATAGAAATGGCTGGGACATTTTCTGGCTGCTTAATTTGAATTTTATTCTTCCTGTCCAAAGCCAGGAGCAGCATTTAATGAACAGTGAACGTTTACAAATCCATCCGCGCGGACATGATCGTAATTCTCAGTGCCTATAAATTGAGGCCTTCAGTCACAGAAATAAGGAGGAACAACACAATTCACTCACAGAAACAGCCCTGCACGTTTACAAATCCATCCGCGCGGACATGATCGTAATTCTCAGTGCCTATAAATTGAGGCCTTCAGTCACAGAAATAAGGAGGAACAACACAATTCACTCACAGCAACAGCACTCTGGCAAAAAATAGAGAGAAAACAGTGGGAATCCTTAGATTGCCACCATTTTCTCTTGAATCTTTCCCAAATCCCACTCACTCCAAATACTCTCAAATCACTCCCATTCATACACAAGCCCAAGCTTCAATCACCCCTTAAGAGGAGGATTAGAGAGAAAACATAGAGGACTTAATTGTTATCTATTTATTTTCTCATTGACCAACTCTAATCACAAGCCCTAAACACATTCAAACCCTAAACACATTCAAACCCTAAACACATTCAAGCCTTGAATCCATTAAAATACAAACACAAGGGAAGATAGGTATAACCTCCCTCTCCCTACCCTAAATCTCTCTCATCCATGCATGCACTTTCAAACTCCAAAATGTAGTTTGTTCATCTTCTTGCTCTAGATCCAAGAGGATCACCATGGAAGTTCATCTCCATGGATGATCCTCTACAAGGATCAACATTACTTTCAAAGTGTATTTACTTACTTGCAAACACATTTTCAAAACCCTAAAAATCATTTTCATACACAAAATCTTTCTTTCAAAGGATAAAATTCCCCTTCCCAAGCAAATGAAATGCTTAAAGTCCTAATGTACCCCAAGGATGGCTTGATATAGTAGATCACCACTAAAATGTTTAGTGATCACTAATAAAATCCTAGGGAAATGGGGACAAGCATGGATGCCAAACCCCCTTTAAAATCATGTTTTTCTTCAAGAGAAAGTTGCTGTCCAGTAGCCTTTCTCTAAGACCTCTGTCCATGGTCTAATTTTTTGGACATACAGAAACTTGGAATTTGTTGTTCACTACAAAATACTTTTTTTAGCCAACATCCGTAGCTTTCCATACATATTTTTACTTTATTTTTTGCGTGAGTAAAACTCCCTTTTTCAAATTATCTTTTAAAGGTCAGTTCATCAGTCTCTGGAAATCCAGATTTCACATCTGAGATTTCCAGAAGTTTTTTGTCCCTTAAATCATCTCCAAAATGGAAAATTCTTTTACAGAAATCTTATTTAAGGTGTCTGGAATAACTTTCATTCTCTGAGTTTCCTCAGATTATGAAGTTTTAAAGCCCTTAAATCAATTTTAAAATCAAGTGTCCACTGCCCTTTTTCATTCTGGCAGAATTGGTTTTCAACTTCAAAAGGTCCTTTGAGTACCAAATCTCAACCCTAAAATCGTCCAAAAAATCATGGGACTTGTTTAATTCCTTATAAAGAGTTCCCAATTTTTGGTTTTCTCAGTTTAAACTTATTTTGGCCAAAGGAACACACACACACACACACACACACACACACACACACACACACACATACACACACACAAATCATTTTTAATGCTTGGAAGACTCGTTTTACGAGGCATTTCGGGTGAACACTAACTTTCTTCCCGGCGTGTAACGTGACCTCCGAACCCCAATCTCTCATCTCGGGGATTTTTCAATGTTTTGGCCCTCAAAATAAAAATGGCGTGGCGACTCCGTTTAATTTTAAAAAAAAATCGGGTACATCCGTCATCGTAAGCCCGTATGCCAGCAAAAGCCCACCTCTAACCCTGAATGAATCTTCCAAGAGAGACAATGACTCGGGAAAGTCAAATGTCGATGTGATGACTCGTTTCGGGTAGATGAATGTAGAACCACCCAGGGTTGACAAGAGAAATATCAGCTCTGAACCAAGGGCAGATAAGAGGCCTTATAAGTCGAAAACAGAAAAGGTGGAGTCTGAAAAGGAAGATCCAGTGCCTACTCTGCTAAAGTGCACCCAAGCCAATATCTCCCTTTGGTCCATGTTAACCTCTTCCTATCCCCACAAACTAAAGTTAGAAGAAACCTTGGCCAAGACCATGGAACCCATAAATGTCACCCCAGATGAGGTCATCCAAATGACCGGGAACATTCACTATGGAAACATCATCACTTTCACTGACCTAGATTTACCGAAATATGGGGCTAACCACACTGAGCCGCTCTACATCACTGTCCAGTTGGAGGAACGCCGACTGCCAAGGGTGTTAGTCGATGGGGGGTCTGCAATGAACGTCCTGCCAGCAAAAATGATGGACCTACTAGATCTGAAGCCAACAGACTTAAAGCCATCCAGTCAGACTATTAAGGCCTATGATTCCACAGCTCTATCAGTTTTGGGGATTGCAACTTTAAATCTGTGGTTTGGGAAGAAAGTCATGGCTGTTGACTTCCAAGTAATTGATATCCCCATTTCATTTACTGCTCTACTGGGACGACCCTGGATCCACCAGATAAATGGGGTGGCCTCTACCCTGCACCAGTGTGTCAAATTCCAGTCCGATGATGGAACTATCACTACTATCTATGGAGACAGTGTGACTTTCGAAGGGACTAATACCAGGGGTATTCCGATACTGGAAATCAAGCATGATGATGAAGGGCTTACCTTAACTGGCTTCTCCTTGGCCACCTCTAAGGTGCAAGTGTGTTGTGCAGACCTCACTACTACCTCAGACAAAATACCCCCTACCATGCGAATGATGAGAAAGATGAGTTATCTTCCGGGGCTTGGACTGGGTAAAATACTTCAGGGTCGTCATACTATAATTGATGCAAAGGAACAAACCACCCGACATAGCCTGGGCTACAAACCAACTCCTCAGGATGACAGGGAAGCTAAGGTAACAGTTCAGGAAAGACAAAATGAAGGGGTTCGTCTCCGTCCTTATAGCCTGTCTCTGGCCAAGTACTTCACCTAGGACGAGACTCAGTATGATGAGAATGACAGTTAGTAGTCCGTGAGGAAAGATCTCTTGAAAAGCCTTGAAAAGATCCGTGGATAGCCAGCCAATCCCATCAGGAGTATGTTTCTCAACCTGCCGAGTATTCCTGGGGCTACCACCACTTTTTAGAACAAGTATGTCTTTAAAGGGAACCCAGATCGCCTCAAAGAGCCAGCACTCTTCCCAGCAGGGGTAATGGATTTCTCCACTTTCGAGCTAGATCTCTTGAAGATCAGCCATGTAGAAGTTGCCAGCAGTGAGGACAGTGGGCCGGCATTGCAGAAGCTGTTTGACGAAGAAGTACGGATTCCTGACCTGATCGACTTCAACTCAGATAACGAGACAGTTGCCGTAATTGGGAACGATAGTGAAGAACCTTTTGATCCCCGCACTTTAGTGACTAAGACAGAGATGTCGCTGAAGAAATGGGAGACATTTTCAGGCCCGATAGCCAGCCGACAGCAAGTGATCACAGAGCTTGGATTGGTCCCCCGTCCCTCTATGTCTAATCCTGTCAAACGCCCTGTCATTCGTACTATAAAGTCGGGAGTCTTTGAGTTCGAGTCCTCTGATTCATCTGACGGCCTTACGCCTGAAGATTATGAATGTGTCACCAATGTGATCTTTCCATTCGCTTTAAATGAAATGATAGATCTTTATCAGTATCCCCTTATTGCCAACTTAACAGATGATAAATTAACTAATAATCTAACAACAATTAATAATGATTCATTTGAATAAGATGCACACACTGAATAAACAATACATTAAAGAAATCTTTAAGCAAGTTATTGATAAGGAGGAAAACCGCGCCCAAGCTGCCAAGGAGGTTTTGACTAGTGTTAACCTGGGTACTATCAAAGAACCTAAAGAGACACAGATCGAGAACTTTTTCCAGGGGGCCGAACGGGATAAACTGATTGATCTTCTCAAAGAGTATGTGGATGTGTTTGCCTGGTCATACAAGGACATGTCGGGGCTGGACAACTCAATTATAGAACACAAGATTCCTTTGACACATGATGCCAAGCCTGTGAAACAGAAACTGAGGAAAATCAAGCCAGAATGTCTCTGCAAGTCAAAGAGGAAATTGAAAAGATGCTCCGTGCCGGATTCATCAGAGTCATTGAATATCCGACTTGGTTGTCGAACATTGTGACCATGACCAAAGCAAATGGGAAGGTGCGCTGTTGTGTGGATTTCCGGGATCTAAACAAAGCCAGTCCCAAAGACGACTACCCGTTGCCGAACATAGATATTTTGGTGGATGCCACAGCCAACTACGAAGTCAAGTCATTCGTTGATGGTTTGGTTGGCTACAATCAGATCAAGATGGCAGAAAAGGATCACGAGAAGACAACTTACACCACGCATGGGGGACATACTGCTACACAGTGATGCCTTTTGGGTTAAAGAATGCTGGGGCTACTTATCAAAGGGCAGCAACTGCGCTTTTTCATGACATGATCCACAAGGAGATTGAGGTCTATGTCGATGATATGATTATCCATTCTAAAGGCACAGATGGACAACACTTTGTTGATCTACGGAAGTTCTTTGATAGGTTAAGGAAGCATTCCATGAGGCTGAACCCTACAAAGTGCACCTTCAGAGTGACGAGGGGAAAGGTACTTGGGTATATGGTCACATAACGAGGAATTGAAGCCGACCCCCAAAAAATCAAAGCCATTATGGACATGAGGCCACCTCGATCCCAGACAGAAGTCAAGAGCTTCATGGGCAGACTGCAGTATATCAGCCGTTTTGTTAATCAGCTGACAACCATGTGTGAGCCCATCTTCAAGCTTAATAAGGAAGAATGTAGATACAGAATGTAATGAATAATGCCAGGATGACTTTGACAATATTAAGGCATACCTAGTGAATCCCCCAATACTATGCCCCCCGCATGGGCAGAAACCCCTCCTACTCTATCTCACGGTCACTGACATAGCAGTTGGGGCTATGCTGGCCCAAGAAAAGAAAGATTCTAGGGTAGAGAATGCCATTTACTTTGTGATCGAAAGCTGAAAGGGAGCGAGCTCAATTACGCGGCGTGTGAAGAGATATGTGCAGGACTGGTCTGGGTAGTCGGAAAACTGAAACACTACATGCAGGATCACTTGGTGAATTTGGTCTCAAAAATGGACCCCATCAAGTATCTCTTCGACAAACCTTCCCTCTCAATGTGCTTGGCAATGTGGTCATTCTTCCTGGCAGAGTTTGGCATCAACTATGTAACAAGAAAGGCAATCAAGGGTCAAGCACTCTCAGATCATTTGGCAAATTTCCCTAGTAATGAGGACCGAGGCCCTGAACCCCAGTTTTTGGACGAAGGAATTTCGCTTTTGAACCCGAGAATCGATGGAAACTCTTCTTTGACAGAGCTGCTAACAAAAGGGGAAATGGCATAGGGATGTTGTTGGTGGACCCAAAAGATGAGCACACGCCGATAGCCATCAAGCTGAACTTCTCTGTCACGAACAATGCAGCGGAGTATGAAGCTTGTATAGCCGGTTTAGAGGACTCCCTAGAAAGAAATGTCAAGGAAC
Source organism: Adenophora triphylla var. japonica (assembly GCA_022495995.1). Lineage (NCBI taxonomy): Eukaryota > Viridiplantae > Streptophyta > Magnoliopsida > Asterales > Campanulaceae > Adenophora > Adenophora triphylla. The sequence continues at coordinate 29,311 of JAFEMH010004712.1, forward strand.
TCGAGGTCTACGGGGACTCAGCCCTGATCATTAACCAGGTCTCAAACAAATGGAAGACTGTGGATCCTAACCTACAGAAGTACCATGCCTATATGGAAGAATTTACAGAGTAGTTCAAAGAAGTGACCTTCCATTATCTTCCAAGGGATAGGAATAGATTTGCAGATGCCTTGGCTACTCTAGCCTCACTAGTAGAAATTCTCGAGGGAAAGGCAGTAAAACCATTCAGAGTGGGTAGAAGGGAAACACCAGCCTTCTGTTGTGAAATAGAAATAGGACCTGAGCTCGTTAAGGAACCTTGGTACAATCAGGTTTATCAGTTTCTCAAAAATAGGGAAGCAGCATTCAGAGACGAAGAAGGTAATCTGAAAGAAGGCATCAAAGCCAAAAGCTTGCAGGCTTTGAAATGACTGGCCTCTCACTATGTCATTCTGGGAGACGATCTGTACAAAAAATGGTATCAAGGACCACTCCTGCGGTGTGTCACCAAAGAAAGAGCAAAAGAGCTAATGAGCGAAGTCCATAATGGTCCCTGCGGTCCTCACCTGAATTCCAGAGCATTAATGCAAGTTATCCTCAGAATGGGCTACTACTGGATCTCCATGGAAACAGATTATATTCATCATGTCCGAGAGTGTGATAAGTGCCAGTGGTTTGCCAACCTTAATCATCCCCCACCTCATGACTTGTACTGCATGACGACGCCTTGGCCATTCGTAACTTGGGGTATTGATGTAATCGGGAAGATAGCCCCAGCCGGAAGCAATGGGCATGAATTTGTGTTAGTGGCAATGGATTATTTCACCAAATGGGTGGAAGCAAAGTTCTATAAAGTCCTCACATCCAAGAAGGTTTCTTAGTTTATCAAAGAGAACATCATGTGCAGATATGGGGTACCAAATAAGATTGTCTCAGATAACGGGACACATTTTGAAGGAGATTGCGATAGATTGCTATCAGAATTCAAGGTCACTTACCACAAATCATCCCCATACAGGCCTCAGACCAATGGAGCAGTAGAAGCTGCAAACAAGACACTTGAGAGAATCATCAGAAAGATGGCCACTCGCGGTCGTGACTGGCCCGAGAAACTACATCTAGCACTCTGGGGCTACAGAACTTATGTCAGAACAGCCACGGGAGAAACCCCTTTTTCTTTGACTTATGGAATGGAAGCAGTGCTGTCTGTAGAGTTGGAAATTCCATCATTAAGAGTTCTCTTGGAAAACGACATCAATGAAGTAGAATGGTTGCGCAGCCGACATGATGAGCTCGCCCTGCTTGATGAAAGGAGACTAAAATCAATGGAACATACTCGAGCCTATCAGAGGTGAATGGCTAGGGCCTTCGACAAAAAGGTCAAAGCTAGGGACATCAAGGAAGGGGACTTGGTACTGAAAGAGAAGCCCCCCTACCAGAGACAACCCTCTAGGAAAATGGGAACCCGTTTGGATCGGCCCATATGTGGTACAAAAGATACTATCAGGAGGAGCAATGAAACTTGTAGACCTGGATGGCAATCCTTTTGTTCACCCTGTCAACGGTGACAAGCTTCGTCGTTATTATGTTTTAAAAAAAATAATAATAAAGAGTGAAACCCAGCTAGGCTAAAAACCCTGAAAAAAGGGCGGTCTAGGTAGAAATCAAGGTTGCACAAAAAATAATATAAATAAAATAATAATAATAAATAGTGCAAAAAAAGAGTAATACCCGGCTAGGCTGAAAACCCTGAAAAGGGCGATCTAGGTAGAAAACAGGGTTGCACAAAAAAAAACAACAATCAAGTTCACTAGAGTCGAATTACGGAGACCTGAGGCCCTTAGTCCTTTTTGTAAAAGGGGAACGTAGGCAGCCAGAAGTGGTTCGGTCTAAACAATAAATAAATATCCAGATTTCCATGAAATGTGTCTTGAAAAATTCCAAGATAATATCCCATGTTTTTACAAATTAAAAACTTCTTGATGAGTTCAAGCACGGTCTACTCTTAACTCTCCTAACCTGCTATGAAAAGAATATATACAATAAAAAACCTAAATAACTAATGTGTCTGCAAACAAAGCAATTAGTGGATGCTCAAAACATCTCTCAAATCTATCAACCGTCAGTAGTGGCATCATCCCTATTCTTCTTCCCACGACCTTGACCTCTTCGAGTGTTCTTCCTCTTCTTCTCAATGATGTCTGTCTCCCTCCTCCCTATCTCGGGTGCCCTCACTGGAGCCTCGACCAAATCTGTATCAATAAGTACCCTTTGTACCCTGGCACAAGTCTTTATCTCCTCCCGCCGAGCCTCGGTGAGAGGAGGAATCCCTGTCAGTCTCTCGTATCTAACTTCCATATCCTTGATGAGATTGCCCGACTAGTTATGTCGACTGGACTTTGCCTCGGCCTCCCTCAGAGTCCTGCTAGAGTCACTATCAGCACTCAATAAGGCCTGGTGCCTCTCTCCCAAAACGATCTAAGTTGCCCCCATCTTTCTCTCATACCAATCTAAGTAAACTGTGGTCAAGATAGTACTCTTCTTGCTCTTGGTAATGACTCTGGGTGGAAAAGCAGCATATGTCCATGCCCTCGAGAAAAAAGAGAAACTACCGAGATCTCTCATGTCCAAGGATGCCACCTCCATGGTACGAATACTCTCCCAGTCATCCAGTGACTCTTGTAAGGCCCTGAACTGTCTCGATACTAAGCGTGGAATGTAGAAAGACGACCAGGATAGCCCTAGGACCCTCACTACGTAGGACTCCAGAAATGTCCTCCGAGACCCACCAATGAATATCTGAAGTAGACAGCCGAGCCATCATCAGCTCCCAGCGGTCCTGATCCTGCTGCCTCGGTACACCTCTCTGAGAAATCAACCAGGGATAATGAGTAGTCAAAGCCCTAGGTAAAAGCCCCAAGCCGCTCCTGTAACCACAAAGTCAGCACGACTGGACTCCCAGACCGCATAAAAAGGTCCCCTTTGGCCATCCTATCAATGCCATGCAGTGTCTCTCCCAAAATCAAAGGGACGATATCTCTCCCGGCTCTGCAGTCTCAAACCATGTCTAAAAGGCCACTATGTCACACTCTAAAAGATTCAGCAGTAAACAGGAAAGAGAACACACAAAGAATAAAGGCGCCCATAGATACCGTAGTCCCTGCAGTACCCGAAGACATGAATCTGCCCGGAATATCAGAAATGTCGATCCTATCAGGAGCTATCATCATGTCTTCTGCTTCTTCTGGAGAAATCTGTAGAAAAGATGCCAACTTTGGGATCACTGGTAAGCCCCCGGCCAACGGAATCGAAATAGCCTCGACTTCCGGACCCCCAATCAGTGCTCTGAAGTCCTCAAATGTGGGAATAATCACATTGTAAGAAAAGGAATAAACATGTCTCCGGACGTCCCAAAACCTTGCGGCTGCTCTCAAAAGATCCCAATCTGGCGGGAGATCCTTCAAATGCCATAAAGATTTGATCTTGAAAGTGTTATCAAAAAGTCCCTTGTGGAATTGGAAATCATACCTCATCCAAGACTGAAGATTGGAAAGAAAATGGCCCCTCCTCTCTTTTTGCAATCGAACCGTTTTTTCCATGGCGACGATTGGATTCATCAATTTTGGACTAAAAATCTATTTTGGAATGATCTGGAACAATATGGGAGGAGCCAAAATCGGAAATGAAGTTTCTAGACCCTTCCTTGGCTTTATTTGCAGAAAATCAGTCCAAACAGAGGAAATAGCCGTGCTGCTGCCCAAGTGGAATTCTCATCCCACTTTCTCAAAACCTAACCATTCCCAAACACATTTCAAATACAATCATATACATCTTGGCCCAATTTCCGCCACATTTCCACAAAAAAACTGCCCCGAGGCTCAAAGTAACAAGCCAAAGTTGCAATAACAATAAAAAAAAAGGTAATAATAAACCAAGTCTTGCCTCTTCTGGCACTCGTCATGAAGGAACGGGGAACTACCTAACTGCCTCGCCCACTCCCGAGCTCAAAAAAAAATCATTATCATTACATGTCTTTGCCCACTCCCGGGCCCCCAAATAAAAATAAAAAACAAATTATTTTGTGTTCCATTTTCTCTCCCTCTAACCTAAGTGCTGGAAAAAAGGACCCTAGGCACCAGACTCCTCGTCGCTGCTCAACTCATAAAACTTAGGGTCCTTCATCCCAAAATCTCCGTTATCTCCAAATGGAATAACGTTGTCTCCCAAAATTTTCCCGTTATCTCCAAATGGAATAACGTTTCCTCCCAAAATCTCCGTTATCTCCAAATGGGATAACGTTTCTTATGAAAAATCTCTGTTATCGCCAAATGGAATAACGTTTCTTATGAAAACCTCCGTTATCTCCAAATGGGATAACATTTCTTATGAAAAATCTCTGTTATCTCCAAATGGGTTAACGTTTCTTATGAAAAATCTCTGTTATCGGCAAATGGGATAATGTTTCTTATGAAAAATTTATGTTATCTCCAAATGGAATAACGTTTCTTCCAATAATTTCCGTTATCTCCAAATGGAATAACGTTTTCTCTCAAAAATCTCAGTTATCTCCGTTAGAATGGAATAACGTCAGGTGATCCCTCCAAATTGTCAAATCAATCAGGTGATCCCTCCAAATTGTCAAACCAATCAGGTGATCCCTCCAAATTGTCAAATCAATCAGGTGAACCCTCCAAATTGTCAAATCAATTAGGTGACCCCTCCAAATTGTCAAATCAATCAGGTGATCCCTCTAAATTGTCAAATCAATCAGGTGACCCCTCCAAATTGTCAAATCAATCAGGTGATCCCTCTAAATTGTCAAATCAATCAGGTGATCCCTCCAAATTGTCAAATCAATAAGGTGACCCCTTCAAATTGTTAAATCAATCAGGTGACCCCTCCAAATTTTCAAACCAATTAGGTGACCCCTCTAAATTGTCAAATCAATCAGGTGACCCCTCCAAATTGTCAAACCAACAGGTGACCCCTTCAAATTGTCAAACCAATCAGGTGACCCCTCCAAATTGTCAAACCAATCAGGTGATCCCTCCAAATTGTCAAACCAATCAGGTGATCCCTCTAAATTGTCAAACCAATTAGGTGACTCCTCCGTTAACCGTCAAAACTCCGAGAATCCTAGACATGTTTCTTAACTATCTAGAGGTTTTCCTGAACTACGATCGTGGCTTGATTCCTCTCGAGGATACGTAGGGACTTGGGCTTCTCTTTCTATCGTGAGGGTTTTAGCCTTTCAAAGGTCCAGCCTTTACCATCTCCCCAGCCTATTAAAAGGTCCAGCCATTTGACCTCTTAGGTCACCTTTTTTCTTCCTTTAAAGCAAGGGACTTGTTTCTCTTCACCATTCCCCCAGCAGAGGTTCAACCAACCCGTTAAACATGACATCCTTTTCCCAGCGGATCCAGAACTACGATTCGGCTTGATTCCTCCCCGGGGTACGTAGGTAGCCTTTACAAAGGTTCAGCCATTCGACAACTTTGGTCACCCAATCCCAATCCATCTCGGCGGTTCACCAGATTGGATTCTCACTTTTATCGACAACCCCACTTGCTTCGCAAGTACCATTGCCGAGGGGCTTCTGTAAGTACCCAAATCTGCCTCACAGCCACCAATCCGAGTTTCCTAGCAATTTCCCAAACTTTCATGAAGTTTAGGGGCAATTCGGGAACTTTTCTTTACTTTCTGAGCCAGGAATGACCTTCCAGGAATTACAAAACTGGATAGGACCTCGCTGGAAAGAAGCTTCCAAATATGCCACCTTGCCTTGTTCTAGAAACAAGCTGAGTCGACAGAAGAGGAAGCCGTGCTGCTTCTTTTAGCGCAGGTTTCGGCCGCGCGACTTCATTAGTAGCCTGGCAGAAACCTATAAATAGAGACATTCTCTATCTCATTTGATATACAGTTTTCATAGCAAAGTTACCCTACAGAAATATCTACCTGAAATACTCTCTCCTAAGACATAGCAAACTTGTCTCTCTCCTAAATTAATCCAAACCTAATCTATTCCTAATAAATTTAGCCCAAAGAACACTCCTAAGAAGATAGAGAAGCACCAATATTGGTAATCTCTCCTTCTCCCTACCCTAATCTACATCATACACTTTTACTCTCCTACTACTTGTTGATTAAACTTCTATTATGTCATAAGTTTCAATCTTTGCAATGTAGATCTATCATTCCCCACTCCCCTACACAAATGACTCATGGAGATCCTATCCCTAGGATGAACAAGATCCCACAAGTGGTTTGTTCTAGGGATTATCTACCAAAAGAGGATGTGATCCCTTCTATATTTGTGTCTAAAAATATAATCTTTATGTGTTAAATGTTCTCCCCTTCCTTAGATCTAGCTTTTCCTATGATTGTCCACCTATTGAGGTATTAAGGGCATAGGAAAAGTCATAAAGATTCATTCTTTTTACATTATGTTCTTGAATCTATACTTCCCCTTGTCCCTTTTAGATTCTAAAATGGGGAAATCAATGTAAAGACTCAATGTTTATATTGATTCCACCACATTGATGTTACAATTTCTTTATTCCTCCCCATGTTCCCAAGGTTGGAATCTTTCTCCTATGATTGCCTAAAGACCATACATGGCTTCAAAGGCATAGGATGAATATAAAAATCCAACCTTTATGTCTTATTTCCATAGATCCGTGACTCATGAGCATTCTTGGAGCAAAGATTGGTGTAAAGACTCGATCTTTACACCAATCTAACCATAAAATGCCATAAATCTTGTTCTTTTGTAGAGATCAATGATTCTTGGTCCCACGATCTCCTATGATCACTTGAGATAAATATACCAAAATGTCCCTATGAATCGCCAATATCTCAAGATGTAGGATTGATGGCCAAAGATTCATTCTTCTTCTAATACCTCATTCTTGGACTTAAATTTGACACTTTGATCACATTTGACTAAAATCCCCAATGAAAGTTAGATTAAAATATACCAAGGCTCCTATGCCTAAATTGGTTGATTAATCTAATGGGAGGGTAGAAAGGTCGCTTAATGATGATCCCAAGTTCAAAAATGAGTAGGGAATCAAATCCCTAAAAACATTGAAGCCCAAAGCATCTTGAACTAAAACCTTCTTAAAATGGTTTTAATGTTTGGATAAAGGCTTGGCACATTCCTTTATTTCACAAAAAATCACACACACACGCACTTGCACAAATTTTGGATCTTTGGAAGACTTTCTTTTGCAAGGCCCCTTGGGTGAACGCCAAACGTACTTTCCAAGAGGTAACTTAACCTCCTAACCTAGTATCTTTTTCCTTTATTTCAAAGTTTTGAGGATTATCAAAATGGCGTGGCGACTCCGTTTTTCATTAATTTGGTATTTTCCAACGATGAGGTGACTCGGCCCTCGCAATGATACGCATACTACCCATGCGGTATGTCATTGCGCGATCGTGGAGTAATTCACAACTTGGTTTTTATAATAAAAATATAAAAATAAGATTGGAAAAAAAATGGTTTTCGCTGAATAACTAGAACAATGCAAACTAGTCTAATTTAATTGAATTCTTATAATATGAAGATATTCTCGGGATTGGGACTCGAAAAATCATTTATTCATCAAATAGTCATGCCTTTGAATAAAAGTTTTCATCAAATAGAGTTTCTCCTCTGCATTTTGGGACCCTCATTATAAATGATATCATCAAATCACAACCACCTCCTTGTATAATCAAACGTAGATGAACGTGTATTAGAAATTGATCAAGACATGTCCCTTCATCTTATAGGAACATGATCCTACCGTATATTAGAAATTGATCTAACCGTGTATCGGAAATTGATCCACGAAACTCGTCACCCAGAACATAATAAATAAGCACACGTAGATAACTATCGAATTGTAAGATTTGATTGAAATTTACATGCTTGTTTATTGATATTGTGTGGTCCTATTTATACAAAACATAGGAAAGAAAATATGGACATAATAAGGTTTCTAAATATACAAGGATCCTATATCAATTAGGATCCTACATAAACTAGGAAACTAACATCATTAGCAACGGAAACATCAGCAGCAACGGGGCGGCCGCCTGGGATTGATTGAGGCGTGCGCCTCTAAGGCATTGTGTTGGGCTATGTTTGAACAAGAACGAGGCGAGCGCCTGGTTGCTGGCGAGGTGTGCGCCTGTACTGCAGTTGCTGCCATAGTTGCTGAAGTAGTGTGAGGCTGGCGCCTGGAAGATGGCGAGGCGTGCGCTTTGTCTGCTTAGGCTTCAGGAGTATTCTCAACAGGCCCCCGCAAGATTGACGAGCGGAAGGAAAGTTCAATCTTGGACATGAGATCTTGATGGCGCAGACGAGCAAGTGGTTTAGTTAAGGCATCCGCGAGTTGGTCATTTCCTGAGATGTGGGACACACGTAACTGATGAGCTTAGACTTGTTCCCCAACAAAGTGATAATTAAGGGCAAAATGTTTCATTCTTGAGTGAAATTTGGGGTTTGCTGCAACGTAAGTGGATCCCAAGTTGTCGCAATAAATAACCGGAATAGAGGTAGGCACAATTTGAAGCTCACGTAATAGGTTTTGAATCCATAGTATTTCTGCAGTGGCTGCAGCAACCGCCTTATACTCGGCTTCAGTGGAAGATCTAGAAAGTGTTTTCTGCTTCCTAGAGCTCCACGACAGCAGATTAGCCCCAAGATAAACTAAGTAGCATGTTGTTGATGCATACGTGTCCTTGTCCCCTGCCCAATCTGGTTCAGTAAATACATGAAGAGTGGAAGGAGAGTTGGAACGAAGAAGTAGCCCATGAGAACTTGTACGAACCAAGCAACGAAGTACCCTTTTAAGAGCACTCCAATGGATATCTGTCGGTTGTTGCATAAACTGTGATAAGCGATTAACCACGAACGAGACATCAACCCGAGTGAGGGAGAGATATTGAAGTGTGCCCACAATAGATCGATACTCACTGGGATTCTGTAAGGGTGTCCCATTGCCAACTGAGAGTGTCACGCCTAGTGTCATCGGAGTCGGTACATGATTAGCATCCATCATCTTGGTTTGAGCTAGTAGATCTTGAATATACTTGTGTTGGCTAAGGAAGAGTCCATTGGGATGGGGATGACCTCCATGCCAAGAAAGTAGGATAGATCCCCAAGGTCTTTCAGAGGGAAACGAGAAGAGAAGGTGGTGATGAAGTCACGTAGGAAAGCTGAGTTGGATGGAGCCTGTGATTATAATGTCATCCACATAAACAAGTAAAATGATAGTACCCAAAGAATGATGGAGAGTGAACAAGGAAGCATCCAACACACTGTTCTTGAAACCAATAGATAGGTTTAGGATTGTGTGAGGGTGGGTTATGTTTTTGGTTATAGGACCGGTTTGGGGGAGGATTTTTAGAAGCATAGGTAACGGTGGTAGGGAAGGTGTTAGTGGTGGGTGTTCGATGTTTGAGGGATAACTCTCTGTTGAGAAGTTTTTCATGAAGTTCATCGAACGTAATTGGGGTATCTTGGCTATAAACGGCAGTGATGATGCTTTCAAAGTCCGGATCATTGAGTTGATCCAAGATCTTGTCAACTAGATCTTCCGGATCAATGCGACGGCATAAGGATTTATGTTGGTCTGCGCAAGATTTGAAATCCCGCATATAGTCTGAAATAGAACGATTACCTTTGGTGATTTGGCAGAGGCAATCCTTGATTTTTTTGATATGACCTTTAGAAGGGTTAGCGTAGGTTTTGGCAAGGGTTTGCCATGCTTCACTTGTAGAGGAACATTGATATATGAGAGAGACAAGATCGGGAGAGAGAGTATCTGCTAGTGCACCCAAAATGAGCTTGTCTTGGCGAAACCATGTGTTGTAGGCTGGGTTAGGGGATGTGGTGTTGGTGACGGTTAGAGGGTTTTTGGGTGGGGTGTTATTTTCGGTTGTAATGGTTTGAGTGGTAAGGTTTTGGGGTGGAGCGGTTAAGGTTCCATCAATGTATTGGTAGAGATCATGGCCAAGGAGGGTTGCTTCAAGTTGGATTTTCCAAGCTATGTAGTTTGTGGGTGTTAGTTTAGGATGTGGCCAAGAGAGATGGCTATGAGGGGTTTGGTAGGTTCAGTCGAGTTGGGAAGGAGTACAATGGATTCTGTTGCCATGGGAAAAACAAGAATAAGAAGAGAGAAAGAAATTTGGATCTATAGCTCTTATACCATATAGAATTGTAAGATTTGATTGAAATTTACATGCTTGTTTATTGATATTGTGTGGTCCTATTTATATAAAACATAGGAAAGAAAATATGGACATAATAAGGTTTCTTAATATACAAGGATCCTATATCAATTAGGATCCTACATAAACTAGGAAACTAACATCAGCAGTGATGTAGCGGAAGACTTGATAAAGATTAATCACAGAATTTCGCTCGAGAAATTCAGCGATCAACCGTCAATTTTCGCTCGAGAAAACTGAAGAAAAACTCAATTTTTATTAATCATCAACTTAAATTCGGAATTACATACTCCCTCCGTCCCACTTCACTTGGCACCAAGTGAAGTGGCACGGTAACTAAGGAAAAATAAGAGTGAAAAAAAGTGTAAGAAAATGTTGTGAGTATGAAGAATTAAATAGGAGAGAGAATGAGTGGGAGGAATAGTTAGGAGAGAGAATGTTGTGAGTGTAAAAGTGAAGTAGGAGAGAGAATGAGTGGAGGGAATAGTGAATATTCTTTTCCATTTTGGGCAGTGCCAAGTGAAGTGGGACGTCCCAAAATGGAAATTAGTGCCAAGTGAAGTGGGACGGAGGGAGTATAACCCTAATTATATAGTAACCCTAAAACTTGAAAAACAAGTCAAAAACTTCCCAAATTAATCCTAGTCTATATAGTAACCTAATCAATCAATAAAACCTTAAAATAAAGTCCTAATATACTTCTAATACCAAAAATACTACCTATTTAAAATAAATTCCGAAAATAATTAAATAATAACAAATAAAAATAGTTAAAATCAAATCCTAACTTGTCATAATAATTTCCCTTCATCAAGCAGCAACGGAAACATCATCAGCAACGGGGCGGCCGCCTGGGATTGATTGAGGCGTGCGCCTCTAAGGCAGTGTGTTGAGCTATGTTTGAACAAGGACGAGGCGAGCACCTGGGTGGTGGCGAGGCGTGCGCCTGGACTGCAGTTGCTGAAGTAGTGTGAGGTTGGCGCCTGGAAGATGGCGGCGTGCGCCTGGTCTGCTTGGGCTTCAGGAGTATTCTCAACAATAACTAGTGGTTAGTTTTCATTTGGCTAACCCCTGAGCAAATTGTCTATTTCATTTACTACAATCTTATAACCCCCATTTTCAAATGAAGTAATTAATATGCATTGACTTTAAAATGTTCTGGTGCAATGAAGGAATTGGCCAGTCCTTTGCGCGTGAGGCATAATTATCACGTGAATCAGCTGACCCATAAACTAAATGTAAATGTACAAATAGTAAATGAATATCTACTATATAAATGGCAAACTTTCATCTGGAATATCACACATCCTCTTCTTCTCTTTCTTCTTTGCTTGAAAGATATTAATTCTTAACTTGTAAGTTAGAAAAATGAATTTACCAGGGAAGAGGGTTGCCCAGATTAATATCAAGTCCAATACAGATGTTTTTCATGACCTCGTGAGGCAAAAGCCACACCATATAAAGCACGTAAGCCCTGATATAGTGCAGGATTGTAAGCTGCATGATGGTGAATTTGGATCTGTTGGCAGTGTCATCGCCTGGCATTATTTTCATGGTAAGGCCATCGCCCTACAATTTAGTTGTTTCCATAAATAGTGTTTCAGTAAACAAAATAATATAAAATCAAAACAATAACCTGAAGGTACTGCACGCAAGTAAACCTACGTTCTTAAAATATTGTGACATACAAAATGGAGTTCTTTTTTGGGATGGGAGGAGAGTCATGTATTGATAACTTTAATTATATAGCGTTAATAACTTTAATATTTATATACCACTGATAACTTAAAAATGGAGGCTGTAACAAGAAACAAATGAACGATTTATTGAAATCAAAGGTAGGTGTGTGTGTGTGTAAATATAGTACAGTACAGATCATTTTAATTTCGTTGATAACTTTAAGTGTATCCCCTTTAATTCACGAGTCCACACAACGATTGATGATGCCGACCCAAATCATTTTTGGGACTAATTAAACCTTTGTTGTTGTTCCTGATAATTTTAATTATCTGTGCATGATCCAAACAACAAGATGGGAAATATAGGATCGCCAAGCAGATAATTACCGAAATAGACGAGGAGAAGAAATTGATTTCGTTCAAGATGATTGAAGGGGATCTGATGGAGATATACAAGGCAATGCAAATCACTGTTCATGTTGAAACAAGAGGTGATGACAACATGGTGACATGGACAGTTGAATACGAGAAACTTGATGAGACTTTTCCTGACCCAGATACACTAATGGATATGTTTATAAATCTCACTAAAGATATTGAGGCTGGACATCTCAATTTGTTTGGCAAGAGGGTGGCACAGATTGATATCAAACATGTTGCAGATGTGTTCCATGAGCTCATGATGTACAGGCCACATGACATTAAGGACTTGACCCCTTTAATTCATGCTTGTAATTTGCATGAAGGTGAATTTGGTCGTGTGGGATCTGTTATTTCCTGGCACTATTTCCATGGTAAGATATCTATATATATGCTTGCTCCCTTGAAACTGATTTTTTTAAAAATATTCTTCTGTTAAAACTGAAATTTTTTGTACTTCTTAAGTAATTTGAATATGTGCATTATGGGATTCACAGATGGGAAGGACAGGATAGGCAAGGAAATTATTACAGAAATAAATGAGGAGAAAAAGTTGATCGCTTTCAAAGTGATTGAAGGGGATCTGTTGGAGCTGTACAAGGACATGCTGATAACATTTCATGTCGAAAGAGTTGGTGATGATGACTTGGTGACATGGACAGTCGAATACGAGAAGTTGAATGAAAGTGTTCCTGACCCAGATACACTTATGGATATGCTCATAAACATCACCAAAGATATCGAGTCTGAGCATCTCAAGAAATAAGTTGGTTACAAGGCCTTTCACTTTAAGTGGTTTGAGTGCAATAAAAGGTTTTGGTTATGTATTAAGTTATGCTTGATTACAGTTCTGCAGTTTGTGTGCGAATATGTGATGGATTATATTGTTTAAGCCACTTCTTTGGTATATCTCTTGAAGTATTAAGGAATGATAGTTTAGAGTGTATAAGGTTTGGTTTTTTAACAGTTTGTGTGCTAATAAGTGATAGTTTAGAATGTACAAGGCTTCCCAGTTCTTGTTGCCTAATGTCTGTATTTTTTATTTTGTTTAAACCGATTTGTGTGCTATTACGTTTTTACTTTTTTTTTTTTTTTAAATTTGGTTTTTTATTAAATGAATGACTTAATCTATTACAATAATGTGTGAAAAGGAATAACGGATGCCGTTTAAGTTAACGCTTTTTGGCTTCTATTACTACGTATTAACAGTAAATATCTATGAACATTATATGATGAACACGAAAGACAGAAGAAGGTTGGAACTCGCGGTTCATAGAGTAGAAGTATATCTTAGGAAAAGTAAATACATTCCTATGTGTTAGGACCTAACTTTGATCAATGTCTTAGTTAGTTGGTTTTGATAAAGGAATATATATATATAGAACAGGGTTTATATCAAAAGATGTAATCTGTCATAATTCTTCACTTTGACAGCTATGAGTCTGACAGTTATGATTCTCCCTTATACAATGTTTACAATCAATCAAAAACATGAATCATAGTCACTCTCTAAGTCATCAAGATCATCAAGTGCATCTCAGTCCTTATTAGAGATCCTCTCTGATAGCTAAGCCTTGCCATGATCTGACAGCTATGACTTCACCCTCGACACCATCTCCCCGCCTCACACCATGTTACCACAAACTCAACCAAGTTAGATCCCGCATCTTCACAGCCTATCAAGTCCATCAATGAAGACCAATGAAGACCACCGAAGACCTTCTAGAAGTTCTCGGTTCAAGCTCACACCTCAAGCGCCTCATGAAGACTGCATGTGGACAAGTGGGACAAAGACCCGCCAAAGCTCATTAATGTAGCCGCAATGGTCATATTCAAACGGCTACATTGAAGGGTATAAATAGAGGAGTTCTTCCCTAACAAAATGACTCGAAAAATACTCATTTTCCCACCAAAAACCCTTTCCAAACACCCACACACACCTCCCGTAATCCACACACACACACACCAATCCTCCCTTTAAAACCCCGTTCCTAACCAAAACCTTCACCCCTAAACCTCTTCACCAACAACCAACAACCCCAAAGGTGTTAATTCACAAACCCCAAAAACCTAAGACTCGTACTTTAGGTGTAGAATCGCTTTGTAATCACTCAACACTGTACTTTGAGTGTATTAGTTATTTTGTAAAATCTTGAGACTGTACTTCAAGTTGTAAAAGCACTTAAGACTGTACTTTAAGTGTATCCCTAGTTGACTGTACTAATTAGGAAGAGAAAGTTCAAGGAACTTGCCTGAATCAATCATTTGTAATTTTTGTTGATTAAAGATTATAATAAAATTGATCTCACTTGTCAAGTTTGACAAAGGATGTAGGAGGAGTGAACTCAACCACTTTAAATTCTCTCGTGTTATTACATTTTTGCAATCACATTCACACACTTGCATTATTTCTTTGTGTTTGTTGTCCTACCATTATTTCAAATCTCTCTTATTCCGCCGCACAATTCAATTATCATCCGACAAACCTAAGCCAATACCATAGCTGTCCCATCACTCCGCATATCAAGCAAGGGCCTTTCAATTGGTATCAGAGCTTGTCTTCACACTCAAAAGTCTAACAACTTGTGAAGGATTCTCTTCAAACCCACCATGCCTCAACCAAGAAGAAATAATGAGAAAGACATCCCACACATTGATGACTGTGGATCCTTTGAGATCTATGCATCAAAGATAAAAACTTATCTTGATGCAAACATTTGGAACTGGTATGTTCTAGAAAATGAAGTGTCATACCCAACTCAAATCAGACCGATGGAGGACCAAGTAAGATCAAATCCCCGTAAACTTGGTCCAAGCTGAAAAGCAATTGGTAAGTGCAAACTTGAAAGTCAAGAACATTCTTCAAAAGAGTGTAAATGACTCTCTAGCCCAAGAAATTGCTAAGGAACCAAATGCCGTAACAAAGATGGGCTCTTATTCAAACCAAGTTCACTAAACACTCCGGTGTTAGGACACAAAACTTGTACAACTTGCTTAGGCAATTAGACAATTTCAAGTTCTACCACTGGAGAAAAGGTGAGTCTTTGCTGAGCCAAGGTTTGAGAACCTTGTTAGATCAATTACCGATCATGGAAAAACCTTTGAACAACAAGATCTCTCGCCTCAAGATTTACTCAAATCTCCATCAAGAATATGAGAAGGTAGCATTACCTATTAGAGAAGGATCTGAATGGAGCACCATGACAGGTTGAGCAATATTTTGGAAAGCTTGAAGCTTATGAACTCGGAAGGTATGATAAAAATTCCATCGATCCCCTCCATTTCACAAACCTTAGCTTTAACTGCACAAGAAACCTGTCAACAAGCCAATCACTCACCATGACATTGAGACCATTGTCAATAATGCTCTTCAAAAGATAAACATCGGCTCCAAATGCTTGTCATCAAACGGAACTCCCAAGAAGACATTCCAAGCCTCATTTCCATGGTATCGGAAATGCCATGAAATTTCAAAAGAAATCTTTTGACAAAAATTCAATCCCTCCACCTCTAATGCTCAACAAGACAGCTACAAGAAGACAATTGATTGCTTCAATTGTGGAAAGCAAGGACATTACTCATCGATTGCCCTGAACCAAGGAAACCTAGGGACAATCGTGACGGCTAGAAAGATGACCTACTCAAAAGAGATCATTCACACGGCTCTAAGTGCAAACTGCTACAATTGCTCCAAAAATAAACATGACAAAAACAAAGAGCAAGTCATGATTGCTGACTCATCAAAATTCAGTGATGAAGAGTATATGTCAAGTGATGACTACGAAATTGAAGGAGAAGAAGCCATGATATGCCTTATGGGTGAGATGATGAAGAATCGACAATGAGGAAGAGATGGAAGCACTTCTTCTTCTGTGATGAACTAAAAGAGGTACATGATTTTAACTCTTTAAATATTGATGGTTTTAAACAATTAGTTTGCACTCTTTTAATTCAAACCAAAAAACAAAAAACTAGCTTTGCTTCACCGGTCAATGAGAACCTTTCCCAATCCTCAACCATTGACAACCTCACAAAAACCATTTCGAGCTTGAAAAAGCATGCCAAGGGCTAAGAGATCAATGCATCATGCTTGAAAAACAAAACATGGATCGGCAGCTGAGACATCTAATAATCATGAAAATTGTCAAAAACTCATTAATCTTGAAAAAGAAAATGATGCTCTTAAAAGAAAATAGATTCATGGAACATGTCAAGCAAAGCATTATCTCTTTTCACCTACACCCAAAGGCGTCCCAGTGACAAAACAGGGATTGGTGCTGATGATCCTACACAAAAGGTGTACACTCCTCCCACTGGTGAAAGGGCCATTGAAAAAATGGTTCTAGAAAACCTAAGCTCTGGCAGCTATCAAACTCAAACATATCCCATTCAAACCAAAGGAAAAGAAAAGGAAATCTTGGGTGGCCCTAGTCAATCAAAGGAAGGACCAAATAAAATTCAAGGAAGCAAGTATATTTGGGTTCAAAAAGGGGCCAATATAAAGGAAGAAGTCAAGCTGCAAAAGGTGCTAGTCGATCGAAGCCACAGTCGGACGACGAGGTTGACAGAGACGACAAGGCATGACAGACAGCCAAATTCCTCCAAACAACAAAGAACCCCAAGGCAACAAAGATTCTACAACAAGCATAGATACACCAAAAAACAAAAACCTCAATGGCAATATTCAAATGGAAGAAGCCATGCACATCAAAATGACTCTCCAAGGTCATCCCATTCAAATAATTTTCAGTTTCAACCCCAATACAGCAATCCAAACCACTACTTCAATCCTTCCCAATCCACTGTCCTTACACCTTACATGATGCAAATCATGTCATATTACCATACCCTAAACCAGTTCTTCAATAAGGGATCAATGAACAATGCTAGGGCTCCAAAGAAAAACTAATCCTTTGGACACAAAAGAATAAAAAGGGTACCATAAATCTTATTTTTGTTTTGCAGGTATCCAGGAAAGGTCTCTGGTATTTAGATAGTGGTTGTAGTAGACATATGACCTTCAATAAAGACTGCTCGCAACAATATTCCCCTAAAAATGGTCCAAATGTAACCTTTGGTGACAATTCCCAAGCTAAGGTCAAAGGATCAGAAATCTTGTTACAAAAGATATCATTTTTACAAATGTATCCTATGTAGAAGGTCTCAAACACAATTTGATCGGCATTAGTCAAATGCGTGACAAGGGATATCATGTTGTTTGTACTAAAGACAAATGCACTGTTAAAGATAAAAACAATAAAGTCATCCTAACTGGCTCAAGAAAAGGAAATCTCTATTGCTTGAACTTAGAGATTGTGTAAACTTCAAATGCTCACGCCTTCGTCTTTCAATCAATCGATATGTCATGGCTATGGCACAAGAGATTGGCTCACCTCAATCACAAAACCATTTCCAAGCTTGCAAATTCCAATCTTGTCAGAGGTCTACCAAAGATCCCATTCAAAAAGGATAAACTTTGCAAAGCATGCCAATGTGGGAAGCAAAAGAAATCTTCATTCAGACCCAAGACCAAGTTGGACACCTCAAGACCTATTGAGCTGCTTCATATGAATCTTTTTGGACCCATAAGAACTAGATCTTTAGGAGGAAAAAGATACTCCCTAGTTGTTGTTGATGATTTCACAAGATTCACTTGGATCATTCTTCTTGAATCCAAAAGTGACACCCTTAGTCTGTTCGATAAAGCTATTCAATAAAATTTAAAATCAAAAAGGGACATCCATCATCAAGATCAGATCGACCATGGGAAGGAATTTGAGAACACTTGGAGTAGAAGAATATTGTGATTCAAAAGGCATAGATCACAACTTTTCAGCCCCAAGAACTCCACAGCAAAATGGTGTTGCGAAAGGAAGAAACAGAACAATCATGAGGCGGCAAGAACAATGATGTCGAACATAATCTCCCAAAATATTTTTGGGGTGAAGGCATTACTCAATTTGTGTATGTTCAAAACAAAACCCTGATCAACAAATTTCACAAGAAGACTCCATATGAATTATGGAACAACAAAGTCCCTACCATTTCCTACTTTCACAGCTTTGGAAGTAGATGCTTCATTCACAACAATGGCAAGAACAATTTGGACAAATTTGACTCCAAAAGTGATGAAGGAATTTTTCTTGGATACTCTAACACAAGCAAAGCTTATAGAGTGTACAACAAAAGAAGACTTGTTGTGGAAGAATCTATTCATGTTGACTTTGATGAAAACAATGATCAAAGTATAACTGAATTATGTGATTTTGATGAAGGTTTGGGAAACTTAGACAATCTCCCTGAATCATCCCCCATTCTTGATTCAACTATTCTCAGTCATGAACAAGATTCATCAAACCTTCCATACATGGTTCCAAGAAATTCATCTGACAGCCATCCTATGCCAGACAGCCATGAACCATCCCACTCTCATCAACAACCAATCCAGCCAACAAAGTCAACATCAATCTCTCCCACTTTCAATCCAATGGATGAGGAAGAAAATATTCAAATAAATAGTCATCCCTTGACTGATCTTCCTCAAAATCCTCCCTAAGCTGACAGCCAACCCTTAGCTGACAGCCATCCCAATTCCTCGTCTAATCCATCTTCTAACCTCCTTCCATCTTCATCCAATAATCCTTCTTCTCCTCCCAAAACCAATAATGAAACCACCATTACCCATATCATTCCACCCAATAAAGATCTTTACATCAGCCTTCAAATTGATAAAACCCCAGTTCCAGATAACATTCCTTTTCTCATGAGTGCATTCATATCCCAAGTGGAACCAAAGAAGATAAATGAAGCACTCCAAGATCTTGGCCCCGGATTGAAGCCATGGAAGAAGAACTAGAGCAGTTTGAAAGAAACAAAGTATGGCAACTTGTTCCTAAACCAAGAAATCAAACTGTTATTGGAACAAGATGGGTTTTTAGAAACAAGATGAATGAAGAAGGTGTTGTAATTAGAAACAAGGCCAGACTGGTTGCTCAAGGATATAGACAAGAAGAAGGCATTGACTATGATGAGACCTTTGCACCTGTTGCAAGACTTGAAGCTATAAGGCTATTTCTTGCCTATGCTTCATTCAAGAAGATGAAAGTTTTTCAGATGGATGTCAAGAGTGCATTTCTAAATGGAGTTTTAAATGAAAAAGTGTTTGTATCTCAATCCCCTGGTTTTGAGCATCCAAAATTCCACGATCATGTATTCAAAGCCGAACAAAGCATTGTATGGGCTTAAACAAGCACCAAGAGCTTGGTATGATACCCTATCTAGATATCTTCTTGGAAAAGGATTCACCAAAGGACATATTAATAACACCTTGTTTATCAAAAAATATGGAGATGATCAGTTGCTCATCCAAGTCTATGTTGATGACATAATCTTTGGCTCATCAAATGAGAACTTGTGCACTTGAATTTGGAGATATCATGAAGGATCGGTTTGAAATGAGCATGATTGGTGAGCTCACCTTCTTCTTAGGCCTTCAAGTCAAGCAAATGAAGGAAGGAATCTTCATCAACCAAGCCAAATACTCAAGGGATATGATCAAAAAGTTTGACATGCAAAGCTGCATCCCTGCTAAAACTCCCTTGTCAACCACAACCAAACTTCATGCTGATCAAGATGGTCATAGTGTAAATCCAACACTTTACGTAAGCTATATAGGATCTCTCCTATATCTGACGGCTTCAAGACCGGACATTATGTTTAGTGTATGTCTATGTGCTAGGTTTCAAGCTAACCCCAAAGAATCTCATCTCTCATTTGTCAAGAGAATTTTGAGATATATCAAAGGAACCCCCGATTTTGGATTGTGGTATCCCACTTGAATCCCCATTCTCCCTAGTTGGATTCACCGACTCGACTATGCAGGTGCAATCTAGACGAGAAAATCCACTAGTGGTGGATGCCGGTTTGTTGGATCAAGGATTATCTCATGGTCAAGCAAAAGCAAACCTCGGTTGCAACCTCAAGCTGGCCGAGTGAGTACATTCTTTGCAGCTTGTGTTGTTCACAAATTCTCTACCTTAAAAGTCAACTTCAAGACTTTGGAATTGAATTATCAAACATCCCCATCTTACGTGACAACTCAAGTACCATTGCTATGACAGAAAATCTGTCCAACATTCAAAAACTAAGCACATTGAAGTCGTGCATCATTTCATCGTAGATCATGTTGAAAAAGGGAATATCAACCTTGCAAAAGTTTGCACCGAGAACAATGTCTACGATATTCTCACAAAAGCCATGGATGAAAAAAGATTTGAACTATTAAGAGCCATGCTTGGGATGATTAATATGCCAAAATAAAAGGGGTGTTCTTCTTAAACAAAAGAGGATTACAAACAGAGTAATGCTATCACAATGTTGCACGATAGCTATTACCTCATACACATTCCTAACAAGCCATCCAGTGACTATCAATCCAAAAGCCTTGAAAACCAAAAAAAAAAAAAAAAAAAAAAAAAAAACAAAAAAAAACTTACAACAAAAACATACAAACAACCCATCAAATTCTTCTCTCTCATCTCAACTCACCAAACAAAGACTTCTTCCAAACCAAACAATCCTCAGATCCACTCTCTTCTCTTCAAACCTTCTCCTCTGCCGTCGAGACATTCTTTGGAAATGTCACAGTCTCCCAGAACCCTCCTGACACTCATTCCTTCATTTCTAGCCTCTGAGTTGATTGCAAGGTTTGTTGGTACCTCTGCAACCACACGGGGTGCCTCTCCAAGAAAGGATCAATGGAAGTGACTGAATATTGGAGAGAAGGACTTGCCCTTCTAGGCCACCACTCTTCAACTGGATCATATGGTGAAGCAATCCCTCCATGGAGTAACAAAGCTAAATTCTCCTGAAAAGAACCATTCCCTGTGATTGCAAATGGTTGACCAACACTTGACTCCACTCTCTCCACAGTAGGTACTCTTGCAGGGCTGAAGCAACCTACAACCTGGTTGAACAAGTATGAGATGGTTGAAGAAGGAGATATATGCACTCCTGCAAAGTTATCTCCTCTACCTTCCAACAAACCAACTCCTGGAGAGAGAGAATCCACTGCTCACGGGTGTATAAAGCTTATCTTGCTCAACCTTCTTCCCGACGACTAAGCTTCTCTCCTTAGTTTGTCACGAGCTACTGTCTGCTTTACCAACTCCCCCAAAGTGTATACCCTTTCTACCTTACTCCTTCCCTTACTTGACTCTCCTTGATCAACTTTAATTGTCTTCCCAAAAAGTCTTATTCCTTCTCCCTCTTTCTTGTCAATCTTTTCCGACAGCCTACCTCCTTCATCTCTATGTCTTCATCAACCCTCACTCTCTTTTTCTTACCCTTATCATTCACTCTCTGAACTTTCAACAATATTGAAAGTCTCTCTATCTATCTCCATCTCATCACTCATCAAATCATCCTCACCATTTTTCCCAAAGACCAATTGTTTCTTTGTTTGGGCCATAACCTTTGGATTAAACTTTGAAGAAAATCTTCCCATTTTTGTTTGTAAATCAATCAATAATTTTCCTCTGAAGTTTTCATTGTTTTATAGGCAAATTTTCACCTAGCTATCTCGAGACGGCCATCATCATTCAAACTAGCTTAAGCGTCGAGAAATTTCTTTCAACGGCTAGGTTAAAGCAAACTTTAAGTGATTTGATCGTGTTAATTGCTCACAATTGTCACTTCCTTCGCCGCCTCTTCCACTTTGTAAATCTCCTTGAAAAAGAGAATGTTCTTCTTGTGTTTTGTGGGAATTAATGTCTCAATATGGGGAAGGGTAAAAACCACTGTTCATATGAACAGTTACTTAACTTTGAAACCCCAATGCTCATTAAAACCCACGTTCCACTCATCATTTATCTCTCTCTCTCTTTCAATCACCAAAATTCCTATTTCCTTAACCCTCGGTTTAAATTTCTTCTCTTTCCCTCTCCAATCTACCATCGTATTTCTCCAACCCTAATTCTTTTTCAAGCATCAATGGCGGACCCAAAAGCAATGTACCCGGATGCTCATGGTTACTTCATCAAACCCAACTTCTATGACTCTCGAAGTTGGAATCCTCATCAAAGAACTTCTTGAGGTAAATGAATTACTTGATTTTATGGAAGCTAAACCCCCAATTTATGAAGAAGCTGTGCGAGAGAAATTTATTTGGTAGGAAGAAGAAACAATGAAGATAATTCAATAAGCGCCACCATAGAAAATGTAGAGATAACTATCACTCAAGAAATGGTTAGTGATGTCTATGGAATCCCTAATAAAGAAGATCTTTGTGAAAAATATATGGGATAGAGGATCGGAAAGATTAAAGACAGTATATGAAAAATTTCTTGGTGTTAAAATCAACGACTTCAAAGTCGTTCAAGACAAAGCTATGGTGAAAAACAAAGATGATATCTTCAAGTCAACAACGATGGATGTGGTCAACAAAGCTATTGATGGCAAGCAATCCTCATTTGACCAAATGGGATCAAATGAGTGGAAAGCGGATGCTCGGCCTAATGACCAAGGATACAAATTGGTGCATTGTCCTTCTCCACAATTTCCAACTTGCGGTCTCATCCTCTACTCTCAAATTCAAGAAGCAAGGTGGAAGGATGAACAACTTGATTCATGAGTGGAATTCTTGAAGTTCTAATTCCAAAGCTCAAACACTGCTTTGTCCAAGAAATGGTGAAGACGGTAAAGGCATCGAAACAAGATGTTTCAATGAAAGAACATTTTCATTGAAACAAAAGAAGGAATTGTTATGAAGGCTGGAGAGATGAGCCTTGAAAGTTGCAAGGAAGCCCAAGAAAAGATGCTTGAAGAAACAAGAATAAAGGTTGATCATTGGAAAGAGTTAATAGCTTTGGCTACAAGTAGGAGAATGAAAAGAGGAGTGAAGACCAATGTCAAGAAAAGCTGAGTGCTAAAAGGGCGTGGTATCTCCTAGCAAAAAGAGTAAAAGGAAGGATAATCGATAGGCGACGGTGAAGGAACCATCTCGACGGCCATGCTAAGAATGTTGAAGAAAGAGGTGCTGTTGATAGCCATGAGGTTGACACTATGGATCAAGATGATCTTTGGTGATGCTAACATAGATCCTCAAGAGCTTCGGGCGGCTCTTGCCCTATCCAAAACCCTTCACAAAGGAAAGCAACCTCGAGACTGGCTATCCCCTCGGTCGAGACGGCTACCGAGATCAAAGGTACAATCCTCCTTAACCATTCCTTCTAAATCATTACCAAAGAAAAGAAAACTTGAAAAGAAAGCCCCCAAATCAAAGAAAACCAAAATATCTACCCCTTCCATTTCCCCAAAATCCACACCCGGCTCGGGTCATCGATCGGCCATTGAAGCTATCCTCAATCTCAAAGAACCATTAGATAAGCAACCTTTAAGGGGGAACATTGATGAGAATATCCCCTCTACCCAACCTCAACAGTTAGCTAAAATCCTGAGAGCAATTGAGGCTATTGAGTTGGATGGAAACCCCGACCTTTGAAAAATTTCTTCTTTTGTATCTTAAGGATTTTCTAAGTGAGGAAGAATCGGTAGTGGCCCTAGATGAACTCGGACTTAGGTTAATGCGAAAAAGAAGTGGACCAGGTGAGTCATCTAGAAACCCCAAGGTGACAGCTATGAATGTAGATAGCCATACCTTCCCTTCCATTCCCGAGGCGAACACGTAAATGATCACTTGCCCCAAATGTTGAAATTGAAAGGGGGAATCTTGATAATACTTCTAAGGTCATTCAAAATCTCAAGAAAGTTGGAGTTGAGATTAATCCCATTCTTGTCTCAAAAGGAGAATCAATTGTGAATGCTTGCAAAGGCCTTGTGCTTGATGGAACTCAAGAAAATGAGGAAGCTATGATAGCTATTCTTGAGAAAAGGGTGGCCAAAAGTGAAGTAAGGGCAGCCTTGAATCTCCTTAAATCTCAATTCACTTCCAACTCTCTTAATCAAAGTCTTGGCCAAACCTCTGAGTCAATCCCAACTGTTTCAACCCAATCCTCTGCACCTTCCAAGCCAACTTCTCTAATTCCTGAAAATG
Source organism: Adenophora triphylla var. japonica (assembly GCA_022495995.1). Lineage (NCBI taxonomy): Eukaryota > Viridiplantae > Streptophyta > Magnoliopsida > Asterales > Campanulaceae > Adenophora > Adenophora triphylla. The sequence goes on from JAFEMH010004712.1 coordinate 53,662, forward strand.
AACCTTTTGAAGCCTCTCCACAAAGTCCAATCTTGTTTGGACAAGGTCAAGACATATCGACAGTGATCCCATTCCTAACGGTCCTCACGAGTTCTCCAAGTCATTCTATTCCTCCAAATCCAAATCAATCCTTCCTTCCCAAAAGGGAACCTTGGATGCTTAGGCTGTGGCATTGATTTCTCTATGTCTTCCATCAAAGCGGCAAGGACAAGATTACCCCATGTAACTCACATCCCGTAAATAGCAAATCCCTTCACCTATCCAAAATTAAGGAGCTGTCAAGAAATGGTTTGATTGTTGTAGCAAGAAACCTTGCGGGGTTAGTTTTCTTTGCCTATGAAAAATGGCAACCGACAAGAACCTCATCCACCTCCAACTTTGTTCATCAAATCCCATCCTTCCCAAAGTTCATCACTCCCAATACTCTTCTTGATTGGGAAGTTCTTTTGACCAACTCATCTCTCCATCACTCAATTCATGCTTGTATATGCCAAAGGGTTTAGTCTTCACCCTGTGGATTGACCTTGCAAAAACACTTTTCCTTTCACTTTGTTTGAACAAAAGTGTGCCATTGTGCTTTTATTAAGCAAAGCTGTCAACATCTTTTCCCCAACTCTTAATCCAGGAATTGAGCCCTACCTTTCACCCTTCATCATGTAGATCCTATTAACTTCACCTCACCCAATGAAAACTCTCATTTCAAAAACTTGGTCTCTATTCCTGAGATCAAAGAATTCGAATCTTCCATTCTTTGTCGGTCAAAGCAGAGCCGGAAGCTGTTATTGATCTTTCCTCGGACTCGACGGCGATGATGATGATAGTGATAATGATGCTCCCTCAAGCCACGATCAAGACTCTCCAACAATATTTCCATCCCCTACAGGTTTCCAACCCTCCTCGGCAATTCACTCATTCCTTCACTAATGCTCAAGTATCGGTTCGGTCACAACCGGATCAATCCAGTGTGCCCTTGAAGAACAAGAAAACCAGGAACAAGAAGAAACATTTGTGGGGCACAATGAGAATCGAAATGATCAAATGCCCCTTAGAAGATCTCAAGCGAAGTCAAAGGAAGACAAATACTTCAAGTATGATGAAAGGATGTCACAGGAATGGAACAATGAGTTCTTCTACGAGAGGAGTTGAGCCTGAAATGAGAAGAGAGCTAGAGGATGAAAGAAATCAGATTCTATCAGCCAGGCAAGAAAGAGATGAATTCTATGATCAATTGGCTGATGAATAATTGTATTTGTTATGGAACATTTTTTTGAAAACAATATGTTTTGTTTGCCTCAGTTTGTATGACAGTATTTTGTGAATTCTTCTCATCCTGAGATTAATTCCAAGTCTTCAATCTCATTTTGATTACCTCTGCCTGATATGATTCCTTGGATTACTTCTTTCATTATTTCTCTTATCAACTGTGAAAACATGTTCTAAATAAATCTTCCTTTACCAAAAAGGGGGAAATTGTTAGGACCTAACTTTGATCAATGTCTTAGTTAGTTGGTTTTGATAAAGGAATATATATATATAGAACAGGGTTTATATCAAAAGATGTAATCTGTCATAATTCTTCACTTTGACAGCTATGAGTCTGACAGTTATGATTCTCCCTTATAGAATGTTTACAATCAATCAAAAACATGAATCATAGTCACTCTCTAAGTCATCAAGATCATCAAGTGCATCTCAGTCCTTATTAGAGATCCTCTCTGATAGCTAAGCCTTGCCATGATCTCGACAGCCATGACTTCGGTCCTCGAGCGGCCATCTCCCGCCTCACACCATGTTACCACAAACTCAACCAAGTTAGATCCTGCATCTTCACGGCTATCAAGTCCATCAATGAAGACCAATGAAGACCCTTTGAAGACCTTCTAGAAGTTCTCAGTTCAAGCTCACAGCTCAAGCCAGCTCATGAAGACCTGCATGTGGACAAGTGGGACAAAGACCAGTCAAAGCTCATTAATGTAGCTGCAACAGTCATATTCAAACGGCTACATTGAAGGGTATAAATAGAGGAGTTCTTCCCCTAACAAAATGACTGAAAAATACTCATTTTCCCAGTCAAAAACCCTTTCCAAACACCCACACACACCTCCTGTAATCCACACACACACACACCAATCCTCCCTTTAAAACCCTGTTCCTAACCAAAACCTTCACCCCTAAACCTCTTCACCAACAACCAACAACCCCAGTGTGTTAATTCACAAACCCCAAAAACCTAAGACTGTACTTTAGGTGTAGAATCAGTTTGTAATCACTCAAGACTGTACTTTGAGTGTATTAGTTATTTTGTAAAATCTTGAGACAGTACTTCAAGTTGTAAAAGCACTTAAGACTGTACTTTAAGTGTATCCCTAGTTGACTGTACTAATTAGGAAGAGGAAGTTCAAGGAACTTGCCCGAATCAATCATTTGTAATTTTTGTTGATTAAAGATTATAATAAAATTGATCTCACTTGTCAAGTTTGACGGTGGGGGTGGATGTAGGAGGAGTGAACTCGAACCACTTTAAATTCTCTCGTGTTATTACATTTTTGCAATCACATTCACACACTTGCATTATTTCTTTGTGTTTGTTGTCCTACCATTATTTCAAATCTCTCTTATTCCGCTGCACAATTCAATTATCATCTGACAGCTAAGCCAATACCATAGCTGTCTGATCATCTGCATATCAAGCAAGGGCCTTTCACTATGCTAATACAATATCTTGGTAGGCGATTGATACACCTTAAAGGGATATATACGAAAGCTGAGACGTGCAAGACACACATATGTGATGTTAAGTGATGTCCATAACCCCCCAAGCCAAACGGGAGGGGAGTAAGTTGCAGCTTGTCGTACAGTAGACATAGCCGAGGGAGAGAATGAGACCCTTATTGAAAATATCTGCAAGTTGATCAGTCGTAGAAATGTAGGACAACCGAAGGAAGCCCAGTTGATGTAGCTCATGAACGAAGTGATGATCAATTTCTATGTGACGTGTCCGAGGATGAAAGACCGGATTTCTGGCCATGTGTAAAGCGTAGAGGAACCACACCAATCCATCCCGAACTTGGTGGTGAAACTCTACTGCGGTATTCAGTGGCGTATATAGGATTTAGAGTGAGGGTGTGAAAAAAAAATATAAAAATTATAGGGTGCAAACTGTTTATAAGTATAATAAATAAAAAAAAACATAAGAACAATATGATAAAACTAACAATATTACTAAAATATTTTTAAGTATAATAGCTTGTTGTAATATTTTTTAATAATGAACCTTAAGAGTATTTTTTCTTAAATCCATTACTTCTCTTGGGCCTTTTACTTGTTCCATTTTTATGTGAAAGCCTCATGAAATTTTTGGAGGCAAATGAAATTTCTTTTTTCCCACTATCTCTAAATTCAAATGTTTTTAGTGTTTCCCACATAGATGCATCCTATCTTTTTCTAATCTTTCTTCTACTATAAATAGATGATTCATCTTCATTGTTTTTCAAGTTCCTTTGGGACCTCTCTTGGTGGGAGGACCTTTAAGGGGACTTTCTCTTTCAAATTTAGTATTATATATATATATATATATATATATATATATATATATATATATATATATATATATATATATATATATATATATGAGTTGTTCTTGTGTGAAACTAATTCTAGGATAAGCTATCCTAAAACCTGTTTTGGGAAAGTGTCTTTTCTAGTACAATAAAGTGCCTGTTGCAATATAAACAAAGTGCATGTTGCAATATGACACTAATAAACACAATTAAATCGGTTATAATGTTAAATAATGCGGTGATATTGTTGAAAAATAGTGCCTGTTGTAGTGTTAAAAAGTGCATGTTGTAGTATTGAAAAGTGCCTCTTGTAGTATTGAAAAATGTCTGTTGTAATATTCAAAAGTGTCAAGTGAATTAAAAAATACATGCCTGTTGTAGTGTCAAAAAGTGTCTTTTGTAGTATTTAAAACTGCTTTCTACAATATCAAAAAATGCCCAGTGAATTTTCGTAAGTTTCAAGTGAATTAAAAAACACATGCCTGTTGTAGTGTCAAAAAATGCCTTTTGTAGTATTGAAAACTGCCTTCTACAGTTTCAAAAAGTGCCTTTTGTAGTATTGAAAAATGTCTGTTATAATATTGAAAAGTGTCAAAGTGAATTAAAAAATACATGCCTGTTGTAGTGTTAAAATATGCATCTTTAGTATTCAGAAGTGCCTTCTGCAGTATCAAAAAGTGCCACGTGAGTTTCAATTATTTACAATGTTAAAATATGCTTGTTGTTGTGTAGAAAACTGCCTCTTATAAGTTTCAATTATTTACAAAAATGCCACCGCACATTTTGAGAAGTTCTATTTATTTACAAAAATGCCACCGCGCCTATTTAAAAATACGTTCTACGCTCAGACGAGCGTAGAATACGTTTTACAAGAGATTTTTTATATATATATATACATATATATATAGACACATATATATATACATATATATACATACATATATATATATATACATATATATACATACATACATATATATATATATACATATATATATATATACACATATATATACATATATATATATATATACATATATATACACATATATATATACACACATATATATAAATATACATATATATATATATATATATACATATATATATACATATATATACATATATATATATATATATATATATACATATATATATATATATATATATATATATATATATATATATATATATATATATATATATATATATATATAGAAGAGAAGAATTAACAAAGAGTAGAAGCTCTTTGCATCCCTCTTCTTTCGAAAATTATAGTTTGCACTCTATATTTTTTTTCTATAAATACTCGATAATTTTTTTTCAAAATGTCAGGTCGGTCATTTGCCCTTCCTAGCTCTATACTACATCCGCCCCTGGCGGTACATAGCTTCGCTTCTGGAGGTACATAGCTTCGCTCCTGGAGTGAGCAACCGTAAACTGTTTCTTGCAGTCCATGCTACTAGATTCGGACCCAAGAAAATACAAGCTTCGGTGGTGGAGCGGCGGTAATTCGGAGAACCTGCCCAATTGGAGTCAGAGTAGGCTTGGAGCGAGGTGGGGTGAAGTGAAGGCCTAGAGAAATAGTTCCTTTCACAATCAATTAAAGTGTTTGCCTGCAACCAGATGAGACGATCGAGGATTGTGCATAAACAGATAAACTTAAGTCACAGAGAAGGCAAGATCTGGGCGAGTGATGTAAACAAGTTGGCAATGGGAAATTAAAAAAAACGGATAGGCAAATAATTTAATCAACAACTATTTGACCTAATTCAAATCAATGAACTAGGGTTTGAACAAGAGAATCACCAAGATGATGATAATCTTCCGCAGATCGATTAAGATCTATTAAGTCAATTAAGACCCAGTCAAGAATCTCCTAAGAAATTCAAGGAACAAGCTAAAAGCTTCAAGGTAAAAACCTTCAATTGCAAAGCAATTCAATTTAATTCAATAATTCAATATTCTAAAACAAATAATGAAAGAGAGTATTTATACTCTAAAAAAAACCCTAAACAACTTGGAAAAAGGAAAAGAAAACAATCCTAATGAAAACACTTCAAAAACAGGAAACAAAATAAAACGTAATCGGCAAAAACGCTAAGGGCTCGAGTCGTCCTCTGCATCACGAGTCGTCTCAAAGCTTAAACACTCGTGGGATACATCATTCACCCCCACTTCAAAAGAATTCGTCCCCAAATTCGGGCCTTTATAAAAAGAACATGATTTTGTAGATTTAGACCCTCCATTGTTGACCTTCCGCCCCTTCCTCCCCGTGATCAACATTATAGGTGTTGATGCACTTGAATGCACCACAGGACCGGGCATTGAGCCTGAAAAGAAATATCATGACATACAAAAGGAAATAATCCCTTTCCTCTTCCTCGGTTTATTGCAAGAGATAACCCCTTTAGCCTTTAATGGACACAGAGAAAATCGAGCTCCATCCTTCTCAAAACGAATCACATTCTCCCGACCACTATGGATAGAATTAACATCAAAATGCCAAGGTCGACCAAGTAAAAGTTGACAAGCACTCATATCCACAATATCACAAGTAATATTATCCTTATAAGCCCCAATGGAAAGAGGAACAATGCGTTGTTCTCTTACCTTCAGAGCGGCCCCACCATTAATCCATCCGACGATATAAGGTATGGATGTTTCTTAACCACAAGCGACGATTTCTCCACAAAACTAAGTGCCACCAAGTTTTCACTACTTCCACCGTCAATAATTATATGAACCACATCATCATTAACCATACCTTTCGTGTGAAAAAAATGTTATTTCTTTCAAGATCAACCTTCTCCTCAGGATTAACCAACCCAATCTTCTGAATTGAAAAAGATTCATGATGTTCTTCAACATCATCTTCAATTAGGATCATGAGTGTACTCTGCCAATACATCATCATCATCATCATCATCATCATCAACATTAGTTACCACGTTAGCATTCTTACGAAGATGACAACCACTAGAAATATGTCCAGCCTCCCCGCATTTAAAACACTTATTACCAATATTTTTAGCATAAGGGCTAGCATTCTTAGGTGCTTGAACAACGGGAGCATTTGCTCTTACTACCTCAACCACCTTAGAACGCGAAGCTTGTGTTGTAGGCTGTTCGACTGTGGATGGAGAAACTGAAGATTGAATATGGCTAAGAGAAGAAGAAAAAGAATTACCCAGTCACTTGAACGTAGGTTGAGTGTGACAAGATGCAGACAACTGTTTCTCAACTTTTGTTGCCCTTGTAATAACATGATTCAAAGATAAATTTGTAAATAGCTCTACCCTGTTCTTAATATCAATTCGAAGACCCTTAACAAACCTAGAGATTTCTTGAGAATCCGATTCAAACAAATCATTATGCGCCGATTGGGCATAAAAATCATGCACATAATCAATAACAGTACGATTCCCTTGGGTGCAATTCTGAAATTTAGAGAATAAATTTTGCACATAGTCATCAGGTAAAAATCTATCTTTTAAGGCTTCTTTCATCTCATCCCAAACACGAATTTGAGGCAATCTATCACGTAACCTTTTCTTACAAAATTGATCCCACCATGCAGCAGCACCATCCCTCAATTTATAAGCAACATAAAGGACTTTTCTAACATTCTCAACTTGCATTAAATTGAAAAATTTATCAACTTCATTAATCCAATCTAAAAAGTCCTCGATAGATAACTCACCAATAAAAGTAGGAATATCAGTTCTTATCTTTGGTCGATGTTGGTCCACTGGTGGTGCAGCGAAAACTTCGTCATCACCATGAACTGAACCATCGTCGTCACCGCCAGGATTATTGTTGTTGACAACACCACCATCTCTGATGTTACCACCTCATTTTCTATTGTTGTTGCCACCTCGACCTCTATTGTTGTTATCACCACCACCAACTTGCAAACGCTCCATAGCCGCCACGAGACGTTCTTGAGTTGCAGATGTTTGACGAATAAGTTCATTGTTTTGTCGTTGCATCTCCAGAATAGCCGCTAGGATAGCATTATCGTTGTTGTTTTCACCATTGTTGGCCATCTTTCTAGTTATATTTTCTTCCTTGGATCGTCCTTCGTCTGATACCAACTGATGTAAACGAGTTGCAGCGGAAATAAAAAATGGATAGGCAAATAATTGAATCAACAACTATTTGACCTAATTCAAATCAATGAACTAGGGTTTGAACAAGAGAATCACCAAGATGATGATAATCTTCTGCATATCAATTAAGATCTATTAAGTAAATTAAGACTCAGTCAAGAATCTCCTATGAAATTCAAGGAACAAGCTAAAAGCTTCTAGGTAAAAACCTTTGCAAAGCAATTCAATTTAATTCAATAATTCAATAATCTAAAACAAACAATGAAAGAGAGTATTTATACTCTAAATAAAACCCTAAACAACTTGGAAAAAGGAAAAGAAAACAATCCTAATTAAAACACTTCAAAAACGGGAAACAGAATAAAATGTAATCAGCAACAACGCTAAGGGCACGAGTCGTCCTCTGCATCACGAGTCGTCCCAGGCTTAAACACTCGTGGTATGAAGCGTGAAGAAAAAATCAGTCGTGCGGCAACTCAGTACGAGTCGTGCTCATTCCTGGAGGTCGCCCTCTTGCATGCGCCATAGCCTGCAACCCTACGCCCTTGTTCTTGGGTCTTGCTACATCTTGGGATATATCAGCGAGTGAGGGAGAGGTATTGAAGGCCACAAAACATGCTGCAATACCTATTGGCGTCCTACACATAGTTATCGGGAACACTACTTCCCCCTCATCCCACGTCTCGAATCACGTGTCCCAGAATCAAGGTCATTTACGACCCAGTTCTCCTAGGAACGCGATACAAATCTCCAAAAACAACGTCCCAATTTTTTTAAAAAAAGGTAGAATATGACCTTTTAGTCAAGCCGTCGGTTAATCGAATATAATCTTGATCATTTTTCGGACTTTGCTAAAGTTGAGAACATTTCGATCTTTTTCGATCATTGAATTGAAGTAGAAAGCCTTTGAATCTTGGTCAGAAATGATGTTGCAGTTGGGATGAGAAGAGAATACAAAAATAGGGAAAGATTCGAAATTGCTAATTAGAAGAGAAGTAAGGAGAATTTGAAATTTGGAGTAAGAGTCGTGGATATAGATAAAGAATGGTTTCCAAGGTTCGGGGAGAGCGAACGATGAAGAGTGTAATTGAATGGAACTCTTCATACAAAATTAAACATACGGGGCAGCTGTTTTCATCCTCAATATATTTACACATACCCATTAATTGTACAATACTTTTTAAGGTGGATATGTTTAAATATTTTAATAGTGTAAGCATCATTTTTTTAATATATATATATATATATACTCCCTCCGTCCCGCTTATTACTTCACCATTTTGGCTTCGGCGCGCAAATTAAGGTGGAGAAAATGTTGTGAGTGTAATTTGAAAATAGGAGAGAGAATGAGTGGAGGGAATAGTAAATTATAATGGTGTTGTGAGTATTAAAATAATGTAGGAGAGAGAATGAGTGGAGGGAATAGTAAAGATTCCTTTGCCAAAAAAGGAAAGGTGAAGCTTTCAATGGGACACCCAAAATGGCAAAAAGTGAAGTTATCAGCGGGACGGAGGGAGTATATATATATATATAAATTTATTACTTTTTCGTTCTCAATAAAAGTGTACCAAATTTCCAACTGACGTATCGACTAATCATACTCCTAACATACACAAATTTTTAAACGTCATGTTTCTCGTTCCTATTCCCATCACGCGTCCCAAAGAATCCCACATTACCGGTAACTATAGTGCGACAGCGTTGGCTATCAAGTGGGAGCCGGAAATGGGGTGTGGTGGCAGGTTTGCAAACTTCCATATTAAACTTCTGAAAGAAGTTGGAGGCAAAACGAGATTGACCCAACAACATAAGAGTGCCAGAGGTGCAATGGGTTTTAATAACAAGAGGGAAACCTAAGGAGCACAAGCGTCTGTCATCAAAAGTAACGCGTATAGATTCAAAGAGCTGAGATATCTCACGGTTAGAAGAACTCATGATAATGAAGTTTTTAATATATACCATGCATGGGGAGACTGCTTCAACCCGTAGATGGCTCGGTGAAATCGACAGATATGATACGGATGTTCGATGAGTGAAAACTGGGGATTAGGAGATATTGACTTCCTCATTTTGATAACCAGTTTGTAAAGCATTCCATACATCGAGATGCTGTAGTGGCCAAGATCGAGAGTGGGTTAAGGCATGTATAGTCCAAATGGTTGGGGGTTTGATTACCGGGCTAAAGGTTTCATACATCATTTTCCACACCCTCTCGGTAAGAGAAACCTTGAGCCACTAACTGAACATTGTAGTGTTCAAATGTGCCATCAGCTCGGGCTTTACTGAAATGGGGAGGGGGGGGGGGGAAGACGGGGTACCAAGGACCAAGTACCATTTTTATGCATGGCAATAATCTGAAAGTTTAAATAAGCTTACCTTCAAGCAATGGTTTCTTTTAACTTCGTTAGGCATTTCACTCTCTTCATCGTAAGTTGGATCTTCAAGAACACTAATGGATTACTCAATTTCTTCGTCGTATGTTGAATCGTCAACATAGATTAGAGTTTTATCCCAATCAACAACATTTTCATCACTTGTTGAATGTGAAAATGGCCATTCAAGATTTTCAAAAATCTCATCATCATAAACTCTTTGGAATGCAAGGTTAAATCGATAAACAAATCTTTGAGAAGCCACATCAGTCGACACCTAATCAAAAGTATGATTGGAAAGGGAAATCTTCTCACGATCACTTGTTGTTAACATTCATTAATCATGACGCGAATCTTCATGTTTCAAAGTCTCGTAGAGTGCAAGACGATGCTTCTGTTACAGCACTTGTCTCCGTAAATCTCTCACCATCGCATCCCGGTTTCCACGGTGTTGTCGCGGAAACATATCGACCATAGCTCTGATATCACTTTGATGCAAGAAAAGTGGAGAAGACATCAGAAGTAGCAAAAGTGAACACTTTAATGGGTAAACAACTCGATATTCGAAGGAATCTACCTATGAATATGTGCTAAATCACCACTCTAAGGTACCCAACCTAAGGGATAAGATAAACTAGAAGAAATCCTCTTCTAAAATCAAGCCAAAAGATTCAATAATTTTATATATATCAACTCTATCTTCTCCCTATTATATTTCACTACTATGGTATTTATAGAAGCCTTGAAACATCCCTCAAAGTTAGGATAAACTAGAAATTAATTATAAGTAGATTAAAGGCCTAGAAACATGAAAAGCTGTCTTGGCAAAATTTGTATGTGGATGTCCATGTGCGCATCAATTAGTAAAATGATCATAACTTGATGTAGAAAACTCGGAATGATGATCTGTTTCTTGCGTATAGAACTAAATTCAATTATATTTCCAATGATATATAATACTGCTGGAACTTTATGTATAATTACCATGTTTAAATGGACCCAAAATTTTAGCGTTTATTATTTTGGACGACAATATCAAACCAATCTTCCGATAGTTTCTTGAACCTAAAACAAACTCCACCAACAATAAATCTCAAGAATATATTGGAGGGTTATTTCCTGCATCAATGTGAATCGGTTGTAGGCTTCCCACAGTCCCACCTACCATTAAAGTCAATCCACGGTTAGTTGGTCAATTTTTCAGCTAGCTTTGACTGCTCACCTGGAATTATGTACTCAACTAAATTACACAATTAAGGTGTCTTAGAATAGTACTTTGAGTCTAGTTTCTAACGGATTTCTAATGGGTTTGTTAATCTGAAATTTCTACACAAAGTTTTGCCCAATTTAGTACTGACCGATCAAGCTGCCAGAAATTACGAATTTGAATATATTTTTACTTTCTTTTGTGCTATTTAACATATTTCAAATGTATATAAAACACAAGACTATATACCCAAAGTATAAACATGTCAAATAGAATCAAATATAAATGATACTAACATGACATGTAAGAATGATGCTAACCAAAAGAATATAAACACGAACTAAGCTAAGCACGACGGCTCGCTATGTTCTTTCATCCTCCCCTCCTAAAAATGAATTCGCCCTCTAATTCTTACCAAAATCATGAGTAGGCCGGCAAGAAGATGTATTTCTTACATCACGTTCTAATTTAAAAGTCGCTTCTAAACCCCGTAGTTTAGCCACAAAACATTCACTAATGAAATTATTTTCATTCACATAGTATTTTTACTATCTAGAATCTACTAGTCACTCCACATAAGAAATATCAAGTTATAACTCTGTTGACAACATATACCTCCATAACATGGAGAAATGGAGAATATCCTCAAATCCTGCTAAACATGGCGGTAGGGCAACTCGATACGCCAAGTTCCCAACCCTCTCAAGAATCTCAGATGGACCAACATATCGATGTTCTAACTTTCCTATTTTCCAAATCTCTATATACCGTTTTGAGAGGAGATCTTCACGAATACAAAGTCAGCGACTTGAAACTCTGGATCATAACTCTTATTTCTACTATGGGCTACTTTCATTTTGTCTCGTATATGTTTTACCTTTTTACTTGATTTATTACTTCATTGAAGATTTCAGGATCCCACAACTTTGTCTCACCTACTTCATCCTAGCAGATTGATGATTGACATTTTTTTCCATTTAAAGCTTCATAAGAAACCATTTAAATGCTTGACTGGTAGTTGTAATTGTAATCAAACTCGATTAATACTAAATGTGAATCCAGACTTTCTCTAAATTAAATATTACAGGCTCGCAATATTTATTCGAGTATTTTCATGGTTCTAAAAAATGTTTGTTTGTTTGAGGGTGAAATATAGTATTGTAGTAAGCAAAGTGTTGGTCCCAAAGGGGTAACAAGGGTGAAAAACAGGTAAGGGGGATGAATAACTGTTAAAAAAAATTCAACCATTTTTGCAAGTAAAACCTCTTGCTTACAAAATCACCGTTGAAATGTATTAAAACCGCAAGTGAGGTTTGTAAAATGCACAACGAAATTTCTAAGTAACAAAGTGAGGTTTGTTAGTGCAGTTTTGAAAAGTATAAAAGTGATTGAGGTTTGACAATGATTAACTTTAAACACAATTCACAAATATGTAAACCTATTAAGATCAAACAAATAAAACAAATTAGTTTGACCTATTAACAATGAAGAAAATGCAGAAATTAAAGAACACAAGATTTGTAGTGGTACAATCGTAAATAATCTACGTCCTTTACCAAGATTGTTAGTCTTGTATTTTCTAACTACTAAATTTTGTATTAGATATTGAGGGAGATTATAAGTTTACAAGAATCAAACTAAAATCGAAAATCTAAACAATAAAGAAAATCCTAAACCATATCCGGTGTATTTCAAATGATATAATATATGTGATTAATCAAACGAGGTGTGTGTGTGTGATTATCAATATTCAAGGCTCTTTAGATCTATATGATTTGGAGCACAATAAATCTGATGTGTTACAAAAGCTTGAATTTCTGGGTTGAGGGAGATTATAAGGTTACAAGAATCAAACTCAAATCGAAAATCTAAACAATAATGAAAATCCTAAACCATATCCGGTGTATTTAAAATCATATAATATATGTGATTAATCAAGCGAGGTGTGTGTGTGATTATCAATATTCAAGGCTCTTTAGATCTATAAGATTTGGAGCACAATAAATATGATGTGTTACAAAAGCTTGAATTTCTGGGCTTGAAATTTTGTTCTTGAAGCTATGAAGGTTTGAAGATTATGATTCAAAGGATTCTGGAAATCTGGAAATTTTCTTCGGATCATAAAAAGACTCTCTCAAATGAATATTCTCAAGCAATCTTCAAATGATGAAAATTGGGGGTATTTATACCCATGCACCAAAAAGTAGTCGTTTCGGACAGGTGTAGCAAGTACAGTGCTGGCGTAGTCTGATTGCACCACGACTCCAATTTTGTCCTTTTGTTCAGAAGTTGTTGATAAGGTTGTACAGGCCTCATATGTCATTCTGAAATGAAGGACACCTGTCACCTATTCAAATTCCTTTAATCTCTGAGTGACCGTTAGACACATTGATTAAACTCGCAGTTAACTCAACGTAGCTGACGTGGATCAATCAATCAAAGGTGTTACAAATCTTCAAGTCTTCAATCAATGGATGAGGTTGATGAGGTTTCTACATCATGCGGTTTATGAAGTGCGGTCTCATAGATGAGGTTTGCAGTGCGGTTTCTTGTTGAGGTTTTCAACCATCAATGTGGTTTGCATGTACAGTTTCATAGATGAGGTTTGCACTTGCACTGCGGTTTTACATGTCTTCAAAACATCTTGAATTGAAACCTCATATCCAATGCATTTGAGTCAGTCTTCAAGCTTAAGTAAACTTATTCTATAAAATGGACTTGTACTAAAAAATTGAAGTCTAAGCTTTATTACATATGAGCCTAAAGTCCAGAAAATATAGAAGAGGTTATGGTATCAATCAATTTAAAGCTAAGGCAAGGAGGGTTAAATTATGCATACCCAACAATCTCCCCCTATTTGATTGATGTCATTATCTACTATGTCAAAAACAAAACATTTCAGAAAATATAGATGAGGTTATCATATGTTTTTTTTTTCATTTAAATATTCTTCTGTTAAAACTGATATTTTTTGTACTTCTTAAGTAATTTGACTATGTGCATTATGGGATTCACAGATGGGAAAGATAGCATAGGCAAGGAAATTATTACATAAATAGATGAGGAGAAAAAGTTGATCACTTTCAAAGTGATTGAAGGGGATCTCTTGGAGCTGTACAAGGACATGCTGATAACATTAATTTCATGTTGAAAGAGTTTGTGATGATTCTTAAAGTCTGAGGTTTCACATTAAAATCAATTGGTGTCAAGGAGAGTGGCTCAAGATCTTTATATGTCATAGGCAAGATTTGTCAATTTTCAATGTGGGATAATATCTCTAACACGCCCCCTCACGTGTAGCCGGACTTTGCCAAAGGCTTACAACGTGGACTTATTAATCGGGTGGCGCGGAGTAACATCGTGGCCGTTAGGCCTGCACGTGTAAGGACCTGCTCTGATACCATCTTAAAGTCTGAGGTTTCACCTTAAAACCAATTGGTGTCAAGGGGAGTGGCTCAAAATCTTTATAAGTCATTGGGAGATTTGTCAATTCCCAATATAGAATAATATCTCTAACAATGATGAATTGGTGACTTGGACAGTCGAATATGAGAAGTTGAATGAAAGTGTTCCTGAACCCAGATACACTTATGGATATGTTCGTAAACATCACCAAAGATATCGAGTCTGACCATCTCAAGAAATAAGTTGGTTACAAGGCCTTTTCGCTTTAAGTGGTTTGAGTGCAATAAAAGGTTTTGGTTATGTATTAAGTTATGTTTGATTACTGTTCCGCAGTTTGTGTGCGAATAAGGGATGGATTATATTGTTTAAGCCACTTCTTTGGTATATCTCTTGAAGTATATGTCGAAAATATTTCTTAAAAATATTTTTCGACAACAAGAGATGAATATTTAGATATTTAATTGAGCAACTTCGTTATTAGTAAATATTTTCAGACAGCTAAACATAAACATATTTCCTAAAATTAATATCAGACAACCAGGACTATGAATTTCAACACATGGTGTGAATACCCCGATCTAATACCGCGCCGCACTAGATGTTTATAAGAGGTTTTATAGCAATCCAAGAACTAGTTGTTAATGAATTAGATATAAACTACTAATTATTTTGTATATCTAGTTTCCTTATTCCATTGTATTTAGTTTCCTTATTGTACAAAGTAGAATATGAGTATGATTCTCTTGCTTGGTCCCTAAGCAACTCTTGTATATAAACTCTATTGTGAATACAATTGAAACAAGGCTTTCAAGAATCAAATAATTTGTCTTCTATTCTTTTACATAGTATCAGAGCCAAGATCCTAAATCTCTTGCTCTACCCGCCCCTCCCCTACTCGGCCGCCACATCCATGACTTCCTCCACCGATCTCTCCCTTCAACCCAACTCTGATGAACCAAACAAACCCCTTATTATAGTGTCCCTCAACCACATTCTTAAACTTACATCCACAAACTATATAGCTTGGAAAACCCAAATAGAAGCAACTCTCCTTGGACTCGACCTTTACCAATACCTTGATGGCACCATTCCCAAATAGGAGGAAACCCTCACCATCACCATCAAGGCCATTGCCGCTACCGATGACACTCCGGCCAAACCATCCGCCACACTCACTATACCAAACCCGGCCTTCAAAACATGGTTCTGATAAGACAAACTCATACATTGTGCTTTCTTCGGTATTCTCTCGCCTTCCCTTGTACCCTTAATCTCCATGTGCCAAACAACCAATGCCACTTGGCTCACCCTCACCATGCAAAACCTATGCAAATCCCTCCATAGTCCATCTCAAACAACTTAAAGATCGCCTACACAACATCACCAAAGGTAGTCGATCCTTCACCGACTTCATGTATGACATCAAAAACTACGCGGATCAACTCGCCTCTCTAGGCCGCCCCTTAGACCCCGATAATATTATTGATCGCATTCTTGACCAAATCAATGATTCAGAATATGAGATTGTCATCTCCGCTGTTCAGAACCGAGAAACACCCATCACATTTGATGAACTTCATGAAAAACTCATCAATCGTGAACTCTCCATATCCCTCAAAACCCGTGTTGCTTCCACCTTCCCCGCTACAGTCAACTATGCCCCCAAACCATCCACTACCATCAACCCTTCTCACCAATACAACAACTACAATCATCGCCCCACCAACCAATCCAACCGTCCCAACAACAACACCAACAACAACCAAACCCGCAACACCTACCAAGGCAAGTGTCAATGGTGTCGAGAAGTAGGGCATTCCTTCTCCTATTGCCCCACTTTCTGATGACAATACCCCAACACTAATGTCCTGCCCCCACCACAAAACAACAACCCTCGGCCCAACCCCTCAAACCGCCAACCACCCACCTACTCTCTCTATACCGCCACTACCTCCTCTCCTGCTCCTCATCCCAACTGGCTCCTTGACAGTGGGGCCACACATCAAGCCACCAATGACCTCAATAATCTCTCTCTCCGTTGTCCCTATGATGGCACTGATGAACTCTTCATTGGTGATGGATCCGGCCTACCCATCTCAAACATTGGTTCTACTTCTCTCCTTACCCATTCCTCTTCCTTTACACTTAATCATGTTCTTCATGTTCCTAATTTCTCTCGCAATATTATTTCTATCTCTAAATTATGTCAAAATAACAATGCCTCAATCACATTCTCATCTGATTCTTTTATTGTAAAGGACAATCACACCGGGGCAATCCTCCTCCAAGGTCATCCTAAATCCGGCGTCTATAAATGACATCCCTTTCACTCCGCTTCTGTCTCTTCTGCTTCAAGTTGTCATCATCAATTGGGTCATCCGTCCTTCTCTATTTTACGTCATATTAGTAACAGTTTTCGATTAGGAATTCCTAGTTCTAGTGATTCTCATTCAACTTTTGCGATTGTAATAAGAGTAACAAGTTACCCTTTTATATTAATACTATTCATTCTTTTGGTCCACTTGATATACTCTATAGTGATGTTTGGACATCCCCTCTTCTCTCTCATGATGGTTATAAATATTATATTATTTTCATTGATCATCACTCTAAATACATTTGGTTTTATCCTCTCAAATACAAAAATGATTCCCTCACCGTCTTTATCACCTTCAAACCCATGGTAGAAAGATATTTTGCAGATCCATTAAAACCATCTATAGTGATAATGGAGGTGAATATCTTGGTCTTCGTCCCCTTCTAGCATCTCACGGCATTCAACACCTTACCTCCCCTCCCCATACACCCGAACACAACAATTATTATGAATGTTGTCATTGACATATCATTGAAATGGGTCTCTCTCTCCTCACCCACTCTTCTATGCCCCGTACCTTTTGGACTCATGCCTTCTCTACAGCCTGTTATCTCATAAATCGAATGCCTACACCCACGTTAAATCTTCACTCACCCTTCTCAATTCTTCATAAACACCATCCCAACTATCTTAAACTCCATAGCTTTGGGTGTCTCTGTTACCCATGGTTACGTCCCTAGACTTCTCACAAGCTTGATCACTATTCCACTCCTTATGTCTTTGTTGGTTACTCATTTACTCAAAGTGCCTACTACTGCCTTGACCCCAACACCAACAAGATATACACCTCTCGTAATGTCAAGTTTGTTTAGTCAGCCTTCCCCTTTAATTCTCGATCAACTGCATCCACTCCATCTATCACATTCAATGACTGGTGTAATGTCTCGCTTTCGCTCCATCTATCTCCTTCCACTCACCTTCCACATAATCCACCCAACTGCACCTCCCCCTCTATCACCAACCCAACTATAAACCTACCTGATCAAGCCGCATCACCACCAAGCCTCAACCAGATATCCCAAACTGCCCATACACCTGCTCCTTTGCTGCTGAATGAGGCCCAGTCCGCCATCGCCTTTGGAAGGGACCGATCGCCCCCTTTGTCCAGAGAATCAGCACGATCGCTCGCCGACGACCGAGCGGTCGCCCCCTTTACCCATTAACCATATTCCCCTTTCTGATGCTATACCTCCTTCTGGCCCTGTCACTCGGTCCCAAAACAATATACATAAATCAATCCATAAATTAAACATGCAAGCCTCTCTTCAAACCACAAAACCAACCACCATAACCCAATCCCTCAAAAATCCCCTTTGGCGTAATGCCATGCAAAAGGAATTTGATGCTCTCTTACAGAATAACACATGGGATCTTGTGCCTCCCTCTTCTTCCAAGTAACTAGTTGGTTGCAAGTGGATTTTTTGAACCAAGTACAACCTCGATGGATCCATCGAACGACACATAGCACGTCTTGTAGCCAAAGGATTTCATCAATGCCCGGGTATTGATTATTTTGAAACCTTCGGTCCTGTTGTCAAACCCGCTACGGTTCATACTATTCTCACACTTGCCACAGTTCAAGGTTGGCCTCTTTGTCAGGTTGATATCAATAATGCTTTTCTTGAAGGAACTCTCACCGACCGAAGACGTATTTTTGAGTCAACCACCTGGTTTTTTTGATCCAGCTAAATCATCACATGTCTGCAAGTTACGTAAAGTTATCTATGGGTTGAAACAAGCTCCTCGGCATGGTATAATAAGGTTCGATCATACCTACTCCAACTTGGGTTCAAAAACTGTATATCAGACTCTTCTCTGTTCACCCTACATCATCCGCGTGGTGTTATTTACCTTCTAGTCTATGTTGATGATATTATCATCACCGAACCCCACCA
Source organism: Adenophora triphylla var. japonica (assembly GCA_022495995.1). Lineage (NCBI taxonomy): Eukaryota > Viridiplantae > Streptophyta > Magnoliopsida > Asterales > Campanulaceae > Adenophora > Adenophora triphylla. The sequence continues at coordinate 72,590 of JAFEMH010004712.1, forward strand.
TGACTTGTTATCTTCTTTCATCACACAGTTTTCGTCCCGGTTCTCATTTAAAGATCTTGAGTGTTTGTCATATTTTCTTGGAGTAGAAGTTCTGCCTCATGCACAAGGTATTATACTCAGTTAACATAAATATATTACTGATTTACTAGCTCGTGCTAACATGATTGAGGCTAAACTGATTCCTACACCCATGGCTCCTCAACCTCCTCTCTCAGCTCACCGTGGAACTCCTCGCGCATCTTTCGAATTTTGAGCTCTTGTGGGTAGCTTACAGTATTTGTCCTTGACACGCCTTGATGTTTCCTTTGCCATTTTGACTCTCTCAATTCATGCAGAAGCATACAGAAGGTCACTGGTTAGCTCTCAAGCGTGTGCTACGATATCTAGTTGGGACAACCTCCCATGGTCTTTTCATTTGTAGAGATTTCCTCCTCACACTTTATGCTTTTACTGACGCTGATTAGACAGGTGATACTGACACATACATCTCTACAACCGGTTACATTGTTTACTTGGGCAAAAATGCTATCTCTTGGAGTGCTAGGAAATAGAGGACATTAGCCCGATCATCCACTGAAGCAGAATATAGGGTTGTGGCTGCCACTACTGCTGAACTTCTTTAGCTCCAAAATCTTCTTAATGAACTCGCATGTCAGAAGTTTCTCCTCCGGTAATTTATTGTGACAATTAGGCGCCACCTACGTTGCCGCCAGCCCTCGATTCCATTCGCGTATGAAACACCTTGCTCTTGATTATCATTTTGTGTGTAAACTTGTAGAAAACAACAAACTACGGGTTTCCTTCATCTCCACTAATGATCAACTTGCGGACATCCTCACGAAGCCACTTCTCCGGGCACGTTTTCAAGCATTAATGGTAAAGATTTCTCTTACTCAACGATCGTCTATATTCCGGGGGTATGTTAAGGAATTAGATATAAACTCCTAATTATTTTGTATATCTAGTTTCCTTATTCTATTGTATTTAGTTTTCTTACTGTACAAAGTAGAATATGAGTAGGATTCTCTTGCTTGGTCCCTAAGCAACTCTTGTATATAAACTCTATTCTGAATACAATTGAAACAAGGCTTTCAAGCATCAAATAATTTTTCTTCAATTCTTTTACTCTAGTAATCAAAAAAATTGATTGAAAGTTACCACGCCATTTTGAATCTAGGAGCACCTGACAAACTTTAAATCTTGGAGCGCCTGTCAAAATTGGTCAATAACTTGAATTAAAGTTCTCAAAGATCAAATTATTTTTTTTGGACAACAAAATATTTTAACTGTAATAACCCTAATTTTTATTTTTATTATTTATCAAATATTATTTATTTTAATTAATTATTTGTATTATTTAATTAATTAAGTTATTTAATAATTGGATTACCTTTTTCTAGATGGACTAGGTAAGTGGGCTTAGTTTATTAAACTTAGTTTACCTTTTTGAGTTGGACTTTACTTACCTTGTGGGCTTAGATTTAGGAACCCAAATATAAATATATTTCTTTTAATCCTAGGAACCTCATTCTTTTCTAAAAATCCTAGAGAAATAGAGAGGAAGCCGAATAGAGAGAGAGAGAACGGGCAGAAGGGAGAGGCGGCGCTAGAGAAACTGAGAGTCTAATAGTGAGATTAGGGTTGCGAAATCTAGATATTGTTTTGTAAATCATTAAACCCTTCAATGTTAATCATGGCTAGGGTTGGGCATGGAAATTGTTTTGTGTTAATCTAAATAGGCCATGCTAGGGTTTGTGTATGAAAATAGGGTTTAGTGTGTGTGAGCTGTGTGTATGCCGTGTGTGTGGGTAGTGTGTGCCGTGTGTGTGTTGTAGGGTTAGGGTGTGGGGGTATATGCTGGTTGCGTGTGTGTTGTGCGTGTTTGTATTAGGGTTTAGTGTATGTTTGTGTGTGTTTGTTTGTGCTAGAAATGGTGTAATTATTGTGTGTAAATTAGATTGAAGAGAAATAAATGGGTTTAGAACCTAGAAATCCTAGGGACATTTTGGTAAACCTAAAGGAGGGTAAATAGTTAACCTTTAGAGGAGTTAAGAAGAGAATAACTCATAGGTTAACAAGGCTATGGAAAGTAGTGACGGGTTAATTAAAAAAGAATTTCTTTCACCCTAAGAGAACCTTTTGCATGATTGTAGATTCGTGCGAGGAATAATTGCAAGGACGTGCAAGCAATCGAGGTAAGGGATTACGTTCTATAGTGCTTGAAATGTTTTCAATCCTTTGTGATAGGATTCCTTGAATTATAAAGTATATGCTACCAAGTGGGCGATAGTTATTTCTAAATATTCATTCGATTGAGCGTCTTTTGAATATCTTACCCTTGATGTGTATTGTTCAATGGGTATAGGCCTGAAAATATAACCCAATTATAACCTGCCAACCCACCCAATTGAACCTATTAATTACCCAACCCAATCCAACCCAATAAAATAAAATGGTTCAAACCGGTAACCCATTTGAACCTACCCAAACTCACGGGTTAAGAAAGGTTAAACCCAACAACCCATTAAAGTCTGATGAGTTTGATTCTTGAAGTTGTAGTTTTGTACCAAAATGAAATAGGAACAGAAAAATGAATTGCGTATTACATGTTTCAAATTCTTTTATAGGTGCAAAGGAAATGTAGATAAATAATTTCAATTGTTATTTTTGGTTTAATCATTTGGCAGGTCTATTAATTTACACAAAATCTGGGGAGAAACGCGTTTCTCCGTAACTTATGGAGAAACGGGGCCCGACTTGTCGCGCGACAAGGCTTCTGGATATCCAGAAGCTTATGAAAGTGATATCCGTAAACCTTTCAATGAATATCCGGAAACTTTCAAAATGTTTCTGGATATTCATTTGATGGTTTCTGGATATACATTTGAAGGTTTCTGGATATCTAGAAACCTTCAAAATGAATATCCAGAAACTTTCAAAATGTTTCTGGATACTCATTTTATGGTTTCTGGATATACATTTGAAGATTTCTGGATATCCAGAAACCTTCAATAAGCAATTTCTGGTCTTGACCTTGGATTTGGCTTCAAATATATTTTTTCTGGATATCCGCCCAAAGGCTTCTGGATATCCGTTCCAAAGCTTCTGGATATCCGTAACCCTTTGAGACCGATATCCGTAAAATTTTTCTCGGTTATCAAACGCATAGCTTCAAGAGCTATTAAAAACACGTTTCTCCATAGTTATGGAGAAACGCGTTTCTCAGCAGACCTACTCATTAATTTATATTGTGAGTGGTGACTACGTACATTCTTTTCTACCACCCCCACGCCATCCCACTCACCACCACCACCCCCAACCCACTCACGACCACCACACCCCGCCCCACCCCACCCCTATCCCACCGGGTAAAAAAAATTTAATAATTTTAAATTTATTTTTAACACCTCCCCAACCCACCCCCGCCCCAACTTCCCCCCCTTCGGGTCAAAAAATTTTTTTTAAACATTTTAAATTTATTTTTAACCACCCCCACCCACCCACCCCCCCGCCCCACCACTAAACCCCCTGGTCAAAAAAATTTAAACATTTAAAATTTATTTTTAACCACCCCACCCCCTCCCCCACCCACCCCTACCCCCCCCCGGGTCAAAAGAAATTTTAACATTTTAAATTTATTTTTAACCACCCTCACCCACCAACCCACCCCCACCCTACCCCATTCACTACTACCGCCCCCTGCCCCCACCACACCCCCCACCACACCCCCCACGCCCACCGTCGGGTTAAAAAATTAAATTATTTTTGAAAATTATTTTTTTAGCCAAGTAATACAAAAGAAAAAAAAGAGTTGAGCTTATCGGGTTATCCGAGTCGACCCGCTTCATTTGACCCGTATAATAAATGGGTTGTAACAGGTATTACTTGTCTCAACCCGTTACCCGCTTTAACCTGACTCAACTCAACCCAACCCAACCCAACCCGATTGCCAGGTCTAAATGGGTATCCCTAATAATTGAAATCGCTAATGTGTGTTGTGTATTCTTGTTCTTATGAATACTTTGTATGGAACTTGCTATATCTGTTAAATAATGATATAGTTAGCTTTGTCTGATTGAAAAGGACTTAGCAGGAATAGTCCCTGAAAAGAACTTAAATGAATTGGTTAGTCCCTGAAAAGGACTTAAATGAAATAGTCTAATCCCTAAAAAGGACTTAGACGCTTATACCCTACTTGATGAAGTAGTTGATTATCATGATATATCATAATAAGGAAGCATCCTGAAAAGGCGTGGAATCTCTTATTCAAGGATCACCCTGAAAAGGTGTATCAAAGTCACCCTTAAAAGGTGCATTGTTATTTGGAATTGACGGACATATGTGTATACAGACTCTATCTTGATTTTGCTTGTGATAGTGCCACAATTTGATTACTTGAGAAGTGTCTTCTTGATTGTACTTGTTAACGTACTTTGAATTGTATAGTTATTCTTTCATTGAGAATTTGGCTCTGTTTGTTTCGGTTATCTCTTCCTTAGTACCCGGAGATATCCCGAATGAACTTATTGAGCATTTTTTGCTCACCATGTTCTTATTCTTTCCCTCCCAGGTAAACGGTAGGAGAAGAGGAACGGTCGCATGGATGGCGGCACGAATATTGAGGAATTAGAATTGTGTTTTATAAACATTAAGTATTATTGAGCTAGTGGGATGTACTAGCCGTTGAATTTTGAATACTATTTATTGCGGTTTGATTGTATTAGGGTTAGGGTTGTCGGTGGAAATATCCTCTTAATGATTTATTGTTGATGTTTGGGAATTATGTTTAATTGTGGAAATTAGGGTTTTGGTTACAGTTGGTATCAGAGCTTTGTCTTTAGGTCACATGAGAGAACTTAGACTGTTAAGGACTATTGGAGATAGTAGTGCTTAACTGTGAATGGGTCTACCTAAAAATCTATTGGGATAGAGAATTTTGAGATAGGCTTTCTCTAGGAGAACAACTAAGAAATTTCTTGGGAATCTAGAGAACTTATCTTTGAGATATGCAATTTTGATTATGATTTACTATTCTGTATTTCGAGGTTTTACGAGGTACTGATGAGTGATTCTTTTATTGTAGGAAATGGAAGCTACAAGTGCAGTTTGGAGCAAGATTGTCAAATCTAAACTAACTACGGGCAGATTGGTGAAGATCCATAGGCACGAAGAGAGAATCAAAAAGTATGGAGAGATTGCTAGAAAAGCACTAAGACTAAGGATCAAATCTGAGATAAAAGCAGCACTTGTGAAGGATGAATTAGAGGAGGCATTACAGGAGATACTAAAAACTAAAAATGAAATAGGCAAAACGGAAGAATGGACTGCAACAGTTAGGGAACAATCGTATAGGTATTAATATGAGTTGCAGGATATAAAAGCAGTCATTGCTAAGAAGGAGAATCCAGGTGAACCGGAGGCTCCTATGGAAGGTGTAGCTGTCAATGGTCTTGTTGGAGTTATTGAAGGGACGGAGGCTTCTCCAATTCTAATTGATGACGAAGAAGAGATAGTCACGAGCATGTGTAAGACCCGAGGAAGACCGAGAGGAGGACCGAGTGGAAGGCCTAGGGGAAGGCCTAGGAAGAATGCAGTTCCATGAATAAAGTAGAAGGGTTATTTTGATTTCTAGTATAGTGAGTAGTAATCTAGTTTAGTAGTTGAAATTAGAGGATTTTAGTGTTTTGACTCAGAATTTTTATAAAATAAATTTTAGTTTATATTTGTTGCGTTGTGTTTTGAGTGAAATTGTTCCCTAGTGTTAATTTTGTATGTTAACCAGAACAGAGAAGGGTTTGTCTATTGAAACGGCCAATGCGAATAGAAATCAACCTACTGAAATGGCCAAGTATGATTAATAGTTGGTCTATTGAAACGGCCAATGTGAAATGTAATTTAGGTCTATTGAAATGACCTCTGATTGTGTTTTGGTCTATTGAAATAACCTGTGAAAGTAGTTTTGGTCTATTGAAACGACCAATGGTCTAGTGAGTTGACCTATAAATTAAATGTTTAGTTTGATGAGACTGCTTGTTTTATTTGATATAAAAGTTTTAGCATTGAATATTGTTAGTATTGGTGTGAGTGAAAGCGCTTAGAAGTGTTACCCTAATGAAGGTATTGTATTGTTTTTCAGATGTCAAGGAACAACAGAAATAACTCCAGAAATGGCAACAGACGTAACCAGAGCATGTAGACCTGCATACGGCGAACCTCCCGCAGACGTTAAACCAAACAATAGCCGACATAGGGAAAGTAGTAGCCACTATAGCTCGCCGCATCGCAAGCTACACAAATTCCGCTCGAGGGATCCATTAGAGCTATTTCTGCATCAGAACCTTAATCGTTTTCCAGTAGCTCGAAGGAGAAACCGAAAGATTGGGTAAAAGACATGGAAAAGGTATTAGAAATTTTGACGTGCACACCTGAGCAGAAGGTGGTTTTCACAACATTTATGCTGAAAGGACAAGCACTAAAATGGTGGGAAGCCAAGAAGAGGGCGGCAACGGCACGTGGAGATAGCAACTTCACGTGGGAGATGTTCAAGAACGTATTCAACGAGAAGTACTACCCGGCAAGTGGTCGAAATGCCAAGATAGCATGATTTAAGATGCTGACCCTAGAGAACATGACCGTAGAAAAGTACTGAGCAAAGTTTACCGATCTGAAGGAATTTACCCCGATGTTCTTCGACAATGAGGAACAGAAGGCAAAGAAGTTTGAGGCAGGTTTGAGCGACATAATCCACTACAGAATTACTCCACTCATGCTACTAGCTTACGGGCAAATACTAGACCGGGAAAGAATTGTGGAAAATGAAGCAACTAGTTTTCGCAGTAAGCGAGACGAGAAGAAGAAAGCAATAGAGAAAGAATTAGGCGGAACTAGAGGAAATGCTGGGAGCTGGAACCGAGATTGGACCTGTAACAAACGGAAGGCTACGAAAGAGAGCCGCGGGAAGGAAGATGTTTGTAATAAATATCAGAATAGAAGCTTTGGTAAACGCAATGATGGTGACCGAAATAACAATCAAGGAAAAGGGCCAGATGACAAGAGTAATTTGTGAGACGGGAGGCACAAGACAGAGAATAGCTAGTACAAGGATGTGAAGTGCTCTAAATGTGACAAGGTGGCATCCACAATGGTAGTGCCCAAAGCCAAAGAAGGATCGGAATGTGCAAGGAGCAAGGAACGATAAAGGTAATGGTGGAGGGCGTGGATGAGTGTTCGCCACGACAGCCAGAGACGCAAGGGCCACCAATGATGTCGTGGTAGGTACGCTTCAATTTTATGCTCGTAGTGTATATGCATTGATTGACACTGGTGCTACATATTCTGTCATTAGCACTCATTTAGTTAAGAAAATGAACTTGAAACCCGAAGCATTAGAAATACCTCTTGTGATAGATACTCCGACTAGAGAGTCAATCCCTATTTCGTTTATTTATAAGATGTGCCCTTTGGAAATAGGTGATAGAGAACTTTAGGTTGATCTTATTGAATTAGAAATGAACAAATTTGATACTATCCTAGGGATGGATTGGTTAGCTGCTTACCATGCTAAGGTAGACTGCTTTAAGAAGGAAGTACAATTCAGATTATCATATGGAGAGGAGTTTAGTTTTTAAGGATCGAAACCAAGAATTCGACCGGGTCTTGTTTCGGTAATGAAGGCTCAGAAGATGTTAAGGAAGGGATGTGAAGGGTTTTTTTGGATATATTGGCGAGACGGACGGGAAAGAAGTAAGCTTAGAATCTCTTTCAGTTATCAAGGATTTCAAGGATCTGTTTCCAGAAGATTTGTCGGGAATACCACCGCAGAGGGAGGTGGAATTTTCTATAGACCTAGTATCAGAGACCGCACCGATATCTAAGGCACCGTATAGGATGGCGCCGATCGAACTCAAGGAACTAAAGGAACAACTACAAGAATTTCTGGATAAAGGGTTGATTAGACCAAGTGTTTCACCATGGGGTGCACCAGTGTTGTTTTTGAAGAAGAAGGATGGATCGATGAGGATCTATATTGACTATCAGGAATTGAATCATGTGACGGTGAGGAATTAGTATCTCATACCTTAATTGATGACTTATTTGGCCAACTTCGGGAGCCTCGTTATTTCTCAAAGATAGATTTGAGATCGGAATATCATCACTGAGGGTGAAAAAGGAGGATGTTACGAAGATGGCATTTATGATAAGGTACGGTCATTATGTGTTTTTGGTTAGGCCTTTTGGGTTGATGAATGCGCCAAAGAACATTCATGGAGCTTATGAATAGAATATTTCAGAATTCTTGGATAAGTGTGTTATTGTGTTTTATAGATGACATATTGGTGTATTCTAATACTAAGGAGGAGCATAAAGAACATTTGAGATTAGTATTGCAGATCCTGAGGGAACAGAAGTTGTATGCAAAATTCAAGAAGTGTGAATTTTGGATAGAGATAGTGGCATTCTTAGGGCATGTGGTATCTAAGGATGAGATTGATGTGGATCCAAAAAAAATAAAAGTGATAGTGAATTGGGAGAGACCGACCACGCTTAGCGAAATAAGAAGTTTCTTCGATTAGCAGTTATTATAGGAGATTTGTGAGGGATTCTCAAAGTCAGCTGGTGTTAACAAGGTTAACACAAAAAGGAGCAAAGTTTGTTTGGTCGGAAGAATGTGAGAGAAAATTTCAGGAGCCGGCGAAAACTAGTGTCCGCACTGGGCCCTTACTTTACCATCCTGGACGACGGATTTGTGATCTATAGTGATGCATCACTTAAGGGATTAGGTTGCGTGTTAATGCAGAATGATAAGGTAATAGATTATGCATCAAGGCAATTTAAGAACGATGAGAAGAATTATCCAACCCATGACTTGGAGTTAGCAGCCGTAGTCTTTGCATTTAAGATTTGGAGACATTATTTGTATGGTGTAACTTGTAAGATTTATACGGATCATAAGAGCCTTAAGTATATTTTTACCCATAAAGAATTGAACATGAGGTAAAGGAGATGGTTAGAGCTGCTTAAGGATTATGATTGTACGATTTTGTATCACCCTGGAAAGGCCAACAAGGTGGCAAATGCTTTGAGTAGGAAGAACCGTGGAACCCTAGTCATGTTGATTTCTAAGGGGGTAAGTACATGGACTAATATTGAGGTTTCAGGTATGGAAGTGAGGGTTAAAGGGTATTTGGCTCAATTTAGTGTTCAGCCAAAACTTTTGGACTGAATCAATGAAGCACAAGGGATTGACGAGGAGGCGGTAAAGATACGCGAGAGTATGGAAAAAAGGAAAAGTAACAAATTTTCGTATGGGAGACAATGGGATTTTGAGGTACCAATCGAGGATTTGGGAAATGGGAAATGAAGGTATAAAAAGGGAGATTTTGAAGAAAGCTCACTGTTTGAGGTTTTCGGTACATCCTGGAAGTACAAAGATGTATAGGAATTTAAGGGAATCATTTTGGTTGAACAACATGAAGGGAGATGTGGCAGAGTTCGTATCAAGATGTTTGGTATGTCACCAAGTAAAGAGTGAACACCAGAAACTGGCAGAGTTACTGCAGTCGTTACCAATACCGAAATGGAAATAGGAGAATATAGCCATGGATTAAGTAGTCGGACTACCGAAGACATTGTAGGGTCACAACGTAATTTGGGTTATAGTGGACAGACTTACAAAGTTGGCTCACTTTTTGGCAATTAAAGTGACAGATTCATTGGAGAAGTTGTCAAAGTTATACGTTGACAAGATCGTAAGGTTGCATGGGATACCAGTATCGATAATATCTGATCGATATGCGAGGTTCACGTCAAAGTTCTGGAAGAGTCTACAGCAGGATTTGGGTACATAATTGACTATGAGTACAACATTTCATTCGCAGATCGATGGGCAATCAGAGAGAACTATTTAGACTCTTGAGGATAGGTTAAGAGCCACATCACTGGATTGGCAAGGGACTTGGGACGAACACCTGACATTAGTGGAATTTGCCTACAACAACAGTTTTCACGCTAGTATCGGCATGGCACCGTATGAAGCATTGTATAGACGGAAGTGTAGATAACCTACATGTTGGGATGAAGTGGGCAAGAGAAAATTGACGGGACCAGAGATTGTTCATGTAACCGCAGATAAAGTTCAGCAGATACGAAAATGGTTATTAACCGCGCAGAGTAGACAGAAGTCATATCGGAATCACCGACGACGATAATTGGAATTTCAATTGGGGATCGCATGTTCTTGAAGATTTCTCCAACCAAGGGAGTCATGAGGTTTGGTATTCGTGGGATGTTAAGCCCGAGATATGTGAAACCATTTGAGATTTTGGAGCGAATTGGCCTGGTAGCCTATAAGTTGGCTCTACCACCAGTACTTGCTGGAGTGCATAATGTATTTCATGTCTCAATGTTGAGGAAGTATATTTCCGACCCGAGCCATGTGATTGTGTATAGGCAAACCTCGATTCCATGTCGATTTGAGTTACGATGAACAACCCGTAAAAATTATGGATCGAAAGATCAAGTATTTAGGAGGCGAGTAATTCCCGCACGTGAGTGAAAGTGCAGTGGAGCAACCACACGGAAAGTGAAGCGATGTGGGAGCTCGAGAGCGAGATGTGAGAGTTGTATCCCACCCTGTTTTTGGAATGAGTGTGTTTGGTTTGGTGGACCAAACCCTTTTAAGGGGGTAAGAATGTAATAACCCTAATTTTTATTTTATTTATTTATCAAATAGTATTTCTTTTAATTAAATTTTTGTATTATTTAATTAATTGAGTTATTTAATAATTGGATTACCTTTTTCTAAATGGACTAGGTAAGTGGGCTTATTTTATTAAACTTAGTTTTCATTTTTGAGTTGGACTTTACTTACCTTGTGAGCTTAGGTTTAGGAACCAAAATATAAATATATTTCTTTTAATCCTAGGAGCCTCATTATTTTCTAAAAACCCTAGAGAAATAGAGAGGGAGCCAAATAGAGAGAGAGAACGGGCAGAAGGGAGAGGCGGCTCTAGAGAAACTAGGAGAGAGAGAGATGCCGAGTTTGGAAGAAGGAAGAAGGAGGAGGAAGAACTCCATTGTTGGGTGTTTAAGGCTCAAAACTAAGGTAAGGACACAACTCTTCTTGTTTTGGTTTATTAAGATATAAAACCCTAGAAAACCCTAAGAGTCTAAAAGTGAGATTAGGGTTGGAAAATCAAGATATTGTTTTGTAAATTATTAAACCCTTCGGTGTTGATCATGACTAGGGATGGGCATGGAAATTGTTTGGTGTTAATCTAAATATGCCATGCTATGGTTTTTGTATGAAAATAGGGTTTTGTGAGTGAGTTGTATGTATGTCGTGTGTGTGGGTAGTGTGTGTCCTCTGTGTGTGTTAGGGAGTGGGGGTGTGTGCCGTGTGTGTGTAGGGTGTGTGTGTGTTATGTGCGTGTGTGTACAGTGTGTGTGCAGAGTGTGTGCGTGTGTGCATGTGTGCGTGTGTGTGTGGTCTACCGTGTATGTGTGTGTGTATTAGGGTGGGTTTAGTGTATGTTTGTGTGTTCTGGAAAAGGTGTAGTTAGTGTGTGTAAATTAGATTGAAGAGAAATAAAACGGTTTTTGGTAAACCTAAAGGAGTATAATTAGTTAACCTTTAGAGGAGTTAAGAAGAGAATAACTCATAGGTTAACAAGGCTATGGAAAATAGTTACGGGTTAAGTAACTAAGAATTTCATTCACCCTAAGAAAACCTTTTACATTATTGTAAATTCGTGCGAGGAGTAATTGCAAGAACGTGCAAGCAATCGAGGTAAGGGATTACGTTCTATAGTGCTTGAATGTTTTCAATCCTTTGTGATAGGATTCCTTGAATTATAAAGTATATGCTATCAAGTGGCTGGTAGTTATTTTTAAATATTCATTCGATTGAGCGTCTTTTGAATATCGTACCTTTGATGTGTATTGTTCAATGGGTATCCCTAGTAATTGAAATTGCTAAAGTGCATTGTGTATTCTTGTACCTATAAATACTTTGTATGGAACTTGCTATATCTGTTGAATAATGATATAGTTAGCTTTGTCTGATTGAAAAGGACTTAGCAGGAATAGTCCCTCAAAAGGACTTAAATGATTTGGTTAGTCCCTAAAAAGGACTTAAATGAAATAGTCTAATCCCTGAAAAGGACTTAGACGCTTATACCCTACATGACGAAGTAGTTGATTATAATTATATAATGTATAAGGGAGCGCCCTGAAAAGGCTTGGAGTCTCTTATTCAATGATCACTATGAAAAGGTGTATCAAAGTCACCCTGAAAAGGTGCATTGTTATTTTGAATTGACGAAATTATGTCTATACAGTCTCTATCTTGATTTTTCTTGTGATAGTGCCACAATTTGATTACTTGAGAAGTGTCTTCTTGATTGTACTTGTTAAGCGTACTTTGAATTGTATAGTTATTTTTTCGTTGAGAAGTTGATTGGCTCCGTTCGTTTTGGTTATCTCTTCCTTAGTACTCGGAGAGACCCGTATGAACTTATTGAGCATTGTTCGCTCACGCTTTTCTTATTCTTTCCCCCCAGGTAAACGGTAGGAGAAGAGGATCGATCGCATGGATGGCGGCGCAGATATTGAGGAATTAAAATTGTGTTTTATAAACTTTAAGTTTTATTAAGCTAGTGGCATGTACTAGCCGTTGAATTTTGAATAATATTTATTGTGATTTGATTGTATTAGGGTTAGGATTGTCATGGAGATGCCCTCTTAATGATTTATTATTGATATTTGGAAATTATGTTTTACTGTGGAAATTGGGGTTGTTACATGAACAATCAGCATCAAAGCGATCATTCAAAGTGATTCTGATAATAATAATTGAATTTGGTATTTTTTTTATCGTACTCCGCAATCACCCAATGAAATTGTTGTTGATGAATTTGAAGTTGGCTTCTTCTCTAATTCGGATTACTTTCTCCGTTAAGTCCCTTACACTGAATAGATTGGGCAGAAACTGGCACAAATACTAATTGATCAATATCTTGTGATTCTTTATCAAGCCCTTTATTCAAAGAACTCTTATCTGAGCAATTTCTTACATTTAACCCCCATCTTAGGGTTCTCCGTTGAATTTTTTCGGCATTCAATCGATCTTCCTCCTCTTATCGGCTCCTACTCGCGAAGGTGAATCATCTTCGCCCTCTTTATGAAAGTAATCAGGTTTAGCTCATGTTCTTACCCATATGTCTTTTGGGCCTTAGAAGGCTTTTAGACAATCCTTGGAGAAAGAATCCAACTTTAGGGACATGGGGGAAATAACATTAATGTAAAGATTGCATTTTTAATATGAGCAATACAAGGAGTATCATTAATCTAAGGACATAATGTAAAAGGGATATCTTCATGGCTTTTCCTATATCCTTAATACCTCATACGGTGGATAATCCTTGGAAAGCTAGATCAATGGGAAGGGGATGACATATAATAGATAAACATTGCATTTTATACATAAATATAAAGGGGAATCACATCATCATATGGTAGATCATCCCTTGAACAAGCCACTTGTGGAATCTTGTTCATCCTATGAAGAGGATCTTCATTTGAATCATTTGTGTAGGGGGGTGGGAAATATGAAAACTACATTGCAAAGATCAAAGCTTTATGACAATAATGAAGATAAACAAGAGATAACAATGGAAATAAGAGTATATATGAATATATCAAAGGTTAAGGAAGGAGAGATTACCAATATTGGTTTTTCTCTATCTTCCAAGGGAGTTTTACTAGGAAATATCTATTTAGGAATAGATTAAGGTAGGATTATTGTATGAGAGAGGACGGATGTTTTTGTTTTTTGGGACTGTAAGTCGAGATTCTATTTCTGCAGAGTAACAGTGCTCAAAATTCTCCTTTTTCAAAATGAATAGAGGCCTCTATTTATAGGCTTCTGGTGTGCTTCTTATGAAGCCGTCTGGCGTGATCTTGCGCCTAATGAAGCCGTGCGGCGTCTTCTTCTGTCGCATCATCATGTTTCTGGAAACATGCAAGGTTGCAGATTGGAAGCTTCTTTCCAGCGAGGTCCTATCCAAAATTCTGATTCCTAATAGGTCCTTCATTGCTCGGAAAGTAATGAAAAGTTACCGAATTGCCCCTAAACTTTATGAAAGTTTGGGGAACTGCTAGGAAACTTTAATTGGGATGCATGAGCCAGATTTGGATACTTATAGAAGCCCCTCGGCAACGGTAATAGTGAAGTAAGTGGGGTTATCGATAAAAGTGAGAATCCAATCTGGTGTACTGCCGAGATGGATTGGGATTGGGTGACCAAGGAGGTCGAGTGGCTGAACCTTTTGGAAGGCTACCTACGTATCCCGAAGAGGAATCAAGCCAAATCATAGTTCTGGATCCACTGGGGAAAAGATGTCATGTGTGACGGATTGGCTGAACCTAAAGTAGGCTACCTACGTATCCCAGGGGAATCAAGCCATGATCATAGTTCGGAATCCGATGGGGATTGGCGAAGAGAAACTGGCCCCTTGCTATGAAGAAGGAGAGGAGGTGACCAAAAAGGTTAAATGGTTGGACCTTTGAAAAGGCTTGCGCACCACTGAGGAGATGGTAAAGGAAGGGGGTGACTAACGTGGTCGGATGGCTGGACCTTTTGAAAGGCTACCTACGTATTTCGGAGGAATCAAGCCATGATCGTAGTTCACGATCACCTCTAGACATTTAAGCAACAGGTCCAAGATCCTTTGAGTTTTGACGGTTAATGGAGGAGTCACCTAAGAAACTAAAGCTTACGGTGCTATCTCTTTCGAACAAGATAGAGGGAGCTTAAAGCTGGATACTAAATCTTACGGCGCTATCTCTTTCGAAGGAGATAGAGGGAGCTAAAGCTGGATACTAAAACTTATGGCGCTATCTCTTTCAAAGGAGATAGAGGGAGCTAAAGCTCGAAAACTAAACTTACGTCGCTATCATGGAGATAGAGGGAGCTAAAGCTGGAAAACTAAAGCTTACATCACTATCAAGGAGTTAGAGGGAGCTAAAGCTGGAAAACTAAAGCTTACGTCTCTATCAAGGAGATAGAGGGAGCTAATGTTATGGGTAATAATGCATGTGCAACTTGCTTGAAGGAATATGAGTATGACTCATTTTTTTTTTATTTTTTTTGAAAATAAAGTAGGTAAAATAATGCCAAAAGTGGGACGGAGTTCTTGCATGTGTTAAAACTCGATTAATTTCTGACTATAGATGCGAGAATGATACTTTGGACAATGAAATGACAATGAAAATTATCCATGCAAGCCCGTTTGAAAGATTAAACTTGTATGAAAAGATTTTGGGAAAACTGAGATGTTTTGTGCTTATTCTTGCTTTGGGAGATCATGTGCTCGGTTATATGTTCCATATGATGAAAACATGTGTTCTATGCAAATGATGTTAGAAAAAGTCTTTGTGACTGCTTTACTTTGCAATTTGTGTAACATTTGTGAATGTATGCATATCTCTGAGATAAGTTGAAGGACTAACGTACCTTTGTTGTGCTTACCTGTAGGAGAGCAAGTCTTGGGGGCTGTGTGGAAGTTGATAGTGTTGAGAGTTTGATGCATCATTTGAGAACTTGGTGCCTCTGACTGGGTTGTTGAAATATTTGGGGGCGTGAGGTGCCTCTGACCGAATTGCATTTGAGAACTTGGTGTCTCTGATCGAGTTGCATTTGAGAACTTGGTGTCTTTGACCAATTTGCATTTGAGGACTTGGTGTCTCTAACCAATTTGCATTCGAGGACTTGGTGTCTCTGACCAAGTTGCTGGAACATTTGAGGTATGTTCATTTGTTGAGGATAACTAAGAAGTTGACATCTCTTACCATTTGAGAACTTGGCATCTCTGACCGAATTGTATTCACTGGAGGCTGTCTTTACATGTTTTGCCTGGAACGATCTCTTGCAGGAGGGATTTGATTTCTTGAGTTTGATTTATCAACATATTGTCATAGGACAAGATATAAGGACTTGAGTCGTCTTAAGTCGAGGCGATACGGACTTGAGGCACCGAAAGACGGAGGTCTTGTGAGTCGGTCATGCAACTTTGTTAAAACCACTGATTTTGGGCCTTGGTGAATATCTTCCTTGTTGAGGATATGTCTCAATAGCGATGGAAAATGGTCTTTTGCGTTTGAATTCCTGCATTCGTTAGTGAAGAGACAAATAAAGATATATGTGACATTTATGACGATGCATGGAGGCATGAGATGGTATGACCATGAATATGTTAGCAAAGCTAAAGGGGTGACAAACAATTCGTGAAATCACTTAGGATGATGATTTTTTTTTATCTGTTGTTTTTTTTTATTTTGCTTTTGGGGCATGCGCGAGCCTAAAAAAGTATTTCCTATTTTGATTTGCAATCAATTAAGGTTATTTCTCTTTAGGCATGTCACATGAGCCACGGGCTGACTCTTTTGCGGAAAGGCAATGTTAGAGGGATTTTACATATGTAAGAATAAGTTGGGGATGTATTTGGATGTATGTGCTTGGGAACTGTTTAAAACAGGTTTCGAGCAGGTGGGGTTGTATCCCTTGGGTGCAGACTGAACTGCTGTTATTGCCGAGGTGTTGTTAATGTTTCCCAAAATGTATCGTGTGGACCAGAATTTCCTCTTGGGCTGAGATCAGGTTTAAATCTCGGGTCTTGATTAAAGTTCCTTTCTCAAACTCTGGCACTTGAAGCTGATGCTGACAGGCTTTTAGAACCAAAGACTAAAGCAATTGTCAAAGTGACCAAACCTCTCTTCTGAGGATAGATGTGACTTAGCAAAGCCCCTTGTCTGAGGGAAAGCTTTGCAAAGCTCCAGGTTCTATTAAAGCGAGGAAAGATCCTTTCATTGGTAAAGCCCCAGCTTGAAGAGATGACTTGGTAGAGCTTTGATTGATGGTCTGATCCAAGAGAATGACGAATCACCAAATTGACTGGTCCTCCCAAGAGAGAGTCGTGTTTGAAGCGACCTCAAGGAATCCATGAGTGAAACTTTCTTCAAATGACTAGTGAAGCCCCTCGACTTGCCAAAGTATTCATGGGGAAGGCCCGAATGTATCGATTATAAAATCAAACTGGTTGGTCAACCATGACAGGTCCCAAAATGCACTTAATTCAGCCCTAATCTGTTGAAGCATTACGTTACGAAGTGTGAAACCCATCATAGTTTCAAGAAAAGATTCTCATTTTGATTGGTGCAAAGGGGTCTTGTAGACTCGACTTCCAATGCTAGACTTAAAGTCATGATTAAGCCCCGATCTTGACACCAAAGAATTTGCTCGTGGCAGGCTTTCAACAAACAAAACTTCTTTGCTTGGCAAAGCTCCGGTTTGATGAACTGAGTAGGTGAAGTCCAGATTTTGAAGAAGTGACTTGGTGAAGCCCCAATCTGATGACCTAGCAAAAGTCCCAATATGATTGGTACGGCAAAAGTGATCCTGAGGTTAATCTTACCAAGACTGAATCCATCTTATGACATAGTGAGGAACCTGATGCGGTCCCAAAAATGACTAGAGAAGCCCCAATCTAAAGAAATGGCTTGACGAAGCCCCAACCTTGAAGAGTTTCAATGTAGCCCTAATGCAAATTGTAGCAGAAGAGGAGAACCTATCTTTTTATGCTTACTTTTCTTATTTTCTTTAGTCAATCAGTCAACTGCAAGAAGATGTAAAAGAAAAGAATTTTAGAAATTTATACATGCAGGGGCATATTTTTCGAAAGGTGGGAATAGA
This sequence comes from Adenophora triphylla var. japonica, assembly GCA_022495995.1. NCBI lineage: Eukaryota > Viridiplantae > Streptophyta > Magnoliopsida > Asterales > Campanulaceae > Adenophora > Adenophora triphylla. The sequence continues at coordinate 90,339 of JAFEMH010004712.1, forward strand.
TCCCGCTTTTGTGTTATTTTCATGGCCTCATTCGATGTAGGCACAAGAACTCGCTTTGGGTTTGACTCTTTTGAGAGAGTATAAGCGTAGAAAGGTTTGTAAAAGTGTATGGAAGCCCCTGCTGACAGAAAATCATTGTTTAGCACTATTTTTCCTATAACGTAGAAAAAAGAAGACTTATCAAGACATCTGAAAACTTGTTTTATTTACAATGATCACAAAATTGCTTAAAATCCTTTATTAATGTTCGGGTTATTCAACCACTAATCTCGATATGAACAAACATATTGATTAATCATGAGGAGAAAGTCAACCAATGTGAAGAAAGTTTGTGTATAGGAGAGGCCATTCATGAGATCAAATTTTCTGGAATTTGAATGTGTTTATGGGAGAGGCCACTGATGAGATCGAATTTTCTGGAATTTGAATGTGTTTATGGGAGAGGCCACTGATGAGACCATTTTTTTTGGAATTTGAATGTGTTTATGGGAGAGGCCACTGATGAGACCGAATTTTCTGGAATTTGAATGTGTTTAGGGGAGAGGCCACTGATGAGACCAAATTTTCTGGAATTTGAATGAGTTTATGACCGGACCATTTCTGATTCCTACGTTCCCCTCATTGTAAGGAGCTCAGGTCGCCGTAGTTCGGACTGAACTGTGTTTAGCTTTGGGAAAGGGGATTTGTGGTCCCTTTAGTGGAAAGGCTCTAATGAGAAGGTTGGATGATGAGGCACGGGCCTTAAGACGATTCCTTAACAAGTCATTTTGGACAGCTTCTTCTATAATTGCTTCTTGATCGTCGTCTTTCTTCGGGGGAGAAAGAATTTGCATATAACCCAAGGGCTCATGAAATGCTTCTGCCTTTGCTTTAACCGCTCCATTGTTATCGACCACTTCCGTTCTTCGAGCTTTGATTTTGCCCATCTGTCAAGCTTTTGATTGACGGTGTTGGGTCCTTGGCCTCATTTTTTTTTGAAGCTCCTACTTGGGTTTTTTTTTGAAGCACATGAGGGCAAAGGCAAGCCCCTGCATGAACTTTCTTGATGCACTTGAGGGCGAAGGTAAGCTCCTAGGTTGTTATCGACAGGCGGTCAATCTTTCGATGCTAAGTGACCTTTTGTTGTTCCTTGATGTTGCCGCTGTCATTGACTTGGTCAAGGTGATGGTGAGGACATGATTTGGGAAGTGTATGGCTTGATGGAGGCCTTTGTGAGATAAGGAAAGTGTATGGGGAGAGCATTAGTTGACTTTCTCACACCGATGAATTAGAACGTTAATTATTTTGAGAGATTATTTGTTGAGCAATGCAAGTGATCATATAAAATAAAACCATTTCATTAAATATAATGTAGGTGTGCAATGTCTTAATTATAGCAAGAAAAGAAAAAGACTCATTTATAGAAGATTTAAGATTAACTAAAATGCCCGAGGAGGACTTGATTGAACGAGGAAAATACTAGAACCTACGATGGTTGACTGAGAGACTGTTTTATCTTTTAATTTTGTTTAAGGATAGGTAGCCCCTATCCTAGCTACTCTTTGCTGGTTGGACTACCAGGGCACTTAAGCTTTCCTTCGTCGATCAGCAATTGGACTTCTTTCTTCAAAGTCATACACTTGTCGGTCGTGTGACCATGATGATTGTGGTATTCACATAACTTGGTCCTATCAAGGTTATCGGGGTTCCTTGGCTAATAATTCTCGAGAGGTTTAAGCAGACCTTATCTTACCAAATCGTCAAAAACATTGCTTATTGGCAAAGGAGTTGGGTCTGATTTAGCTGGCCCTGTTTCCCACTCCATGACATTCATGTTGGCATTGTTTGGGGAAAGATTGTTAGATGTACGTGGGCATTCAAGCGTCCCATCTTTTATCAGCTTTTGGATCTTGTGCCTCAAATAGTAGCAATCATCAGTGTCGTGTCCGTGGTACTGGTGGAAACAACAATGCTTAGACTCATCCAACCGAATGTTAGGGTTCTTGGGCTTCCAATTCTCCAGTAGCTTTATCAACTTTTCTTTCACTAGTTCTTCTAGTATCTCGCTCAAAGGCATCACCACATTATCATAATGAAGGGAGCAGTGTTTTGGGGAGGCACTGTTGTTCCCAAGACTCAGATTTCCATTATTCAGTTGGTTCCATTGTTGGATCTGTCTAAAAGAGACTGTGTCATTCTTTCCTTTGTGAGGAGTCGATGCTGAGTTGGGTTCAGTTGCTGCTTGGTACTGATAGCACTGGGTTATGTTTGAGACTGGTTGTGTCTTCGGGCCTTTCTCTAGTTTAGAATTGGTATTGACCAAGCGAGTTTTGGGGCAAGTTGTCTTATCACGTTCTCTCACTTCGGGCATTTGAATTTTGCACAACAGAATCACTTCTTTTCCTGGTTCAACATCTTGGGTTGAGGGAGTACTGGTACTCATCATGAGATCAAGCTTTTCTTGCATTCGTTTCACTTGCTCTATCAATATTGCCACATGGGGGTCAACGGGAACACTCGAGTTACTGGAACTCGCAACAAAACTTTTATCAGTAGAGGGGATCAATGTAGCAGTGTGCCCGTGAAAGATCTGACGGGTGAATTCACTAAGTCCGGTAGGCGACAACGGAAAGCTTGAGGCATCTGAATTTTCTTTTAGCAACTTACTATCGTAATCGGGTGGGTAAAGGGGCTTTAGAACATAGCCATATGGCTCAAACTGATTATGTAAAGCTGGAGCATAAACTGGCAGGTACTGCTGAAATAGAGAAACAAGTGTGGCTGTAGCATCTAGCCATTGTTGGTGATGAATGAAGCCCGATCCGTTCTGAGGAGCTGAGGATGATGGAGCCCTGATGGCCTGAGGTACTGGGAGAAACTGAAGGGCAGTAGTCCTTGGTGGTAGATCATATGTCGAAGGAGGAGGGCATTGGTTGTATGATGGAGGGTATTGGTTGTATGATGGAGGGTATTGGTTATATGAAGGAGGGTATTGGTTGTAAGATGGAGGGGTTGAAGTCACTGTTTCTGGAGTTTCATCTTCGACCATGACCAGAGAACCATTGGCCTCAACTGTTACCTGAACCCCATGAAGGCGGAGAGCATCGATAAGCATGGCTTGCTGCTCTTCATGAACCTTATGGGAATTTTCCAAAGCTAGGGCTAACTCATCCTCTGTAGACACCGGGTTACCCGTACCACCACTGTTTTTTTTCATATCTGCTATTCTAAACCGCTATGTAGACGAAACTAATGATTCTGATGAATTGTCTGAGATTTCTGTACTGAAAAAGTCGCTGACCCGGTATTCTTACCCACTTCTTTCTCGCTGCGGAATAGGTATAGGCAAGGTTTAGAATTGGGGGTAGGCAAGGTTTAGACTCGGAGGTAGGTGTTTAGGCTGAAGGCTCAAGTAACATGCATTCACTATTTATGTTTTACTTAAAACAAGTTTTCTCCTAATCCTAATTGGTCGGAAAAGATTAGACGTGGAAAGGCCAGGATTGAAAATTGGACCGCGAGGGTATCGATTGGAGATTTGACCGTGAAAGGTCGAGATTGAAAATTGGACCATGAAAGGTCGGGATTGACTATTTGACCATGAAAGGTTGATATCGGAGGTTGGACCGTGAAAGGTCTCGGTTGGAAATCGAAGATCAGATCGTGAGGGTCTCAATTGAAAATTTGACCAGGAAAGGTTAGGATCGAAGTCGGAGATCGGACCGTGAAGGTCGCGATTAGAGATTTGACCGTGAAAGGTCGAGATCGAAGATCGGAGATCGGGCCGTGAGGGTCTCGATTGGATATTTGACCATGAAAGATCAGGATTAAAAATTGGAGATTGGACCGTGAAAGGTCGAGATTGAAGATCGGAGATCAGACTGTGAAGGTCGCGATTAGAAATTTGACCGTGAAAGGTCGAGATCAAAAATAGGACCATGAGGGTCTCGATTGGAGATTTGACCGTGAAAGGTCAGGATTAAAAATTGGAGATCGGATCGTGAAAGGTCGAGATCGAAGATCGGACCGTGAAGGTCGCGATTAGAGATTCCAGAAATAGGACCATGCAATTGTGATTCCATTAATTGTTCAAGTTTACTTAAAACAGTGTCTTTTAATTAGCCCTATTTGGTTGTAAAATGTTGCCCTTCTTTTTTGCAACTACTCTAGATCCTGGATCAGTGGGCTCCATCACTACGTCTATAAGCCCCTCGTTTTACACCTGTATTTCGACATCCCAGGGTGGACAGTTCCGGGCGAGGGTCCTATAGGGCAAGAGGATCCCACCGACCGAGAGAGAAGAACGGTCCTAGGGTCTAGTGGATCATATGAATTTTAATGCACAAGCGAAGCAGATTATAGTCAATGTCAATGCCGTCAAAGTCAAGTCTTTTGCCTTAACGGAATTCGGCATAGCTTCGCTTGCGCGAGAGACGTTGACTTCGGAATTATACAAGGAAAATAATAGGTATAGGTCGGACATTAAAAATCGAATGACACGGTGTTACATTGAGCGTTGTTGCATACTTTGTGCAAGTCAAAGTCAAAGTCAATGTCGGGGTCAAGATTTTGCCAATTTTGCCTAACGAAATTTCGACATGGCTTCGCTTGCGCGAGGAATCTTGACTCTAGCATGGGCTCGGGTTTGACTTTTACATACTCCGTGCAAGTCAAAGTCAAGGTCAATGCCGAGGTCAAGATTTTCACAATTTTGCCTAAAGAAATTTTGGCATGGCTTCGCTTGCGCGAGGAATCTTGACTCTGGCATCGGATCGGGTTTGACTTTTACAGGGGTATACGACGAAGCTGTATGACACGGTCTAGACCAAAAACCAACAAAAAAAGTCACGGTTTTAAAAGTGTGACCGAACTAGTGCAGTGGTCAACACAGGCTGCCATGGGGAGTTTGGGATGATTCTGTGCACGTCCGGGAGCGTCGTAACACTGTCAGTGACTGCAACTGAACAACCATCTCGGGTTTAAGGACGTGCATGCAAAAGTGTACAGGATATATATAGTGCGCGTAGAATGCGGTCTCCTAAAAATTATTTTTTTGAGTTAAAATAGTGATTTTTTATCATACTCCCTCCGTCCGACCTCACTTAAGAAAACATTCCATTTTGGGCATCCCACTTCACTTAAGAATTCCTAAAATGGAAACCTTAAATCACTATTCTCTCCACTCATTCTCTCTCCTACATTATTTTAATACTCACAACACCATTATAATTTACTATTCCCTCCACTCATTCTCTCTCCTATTTAATTTTTCACACTCACAACACTTCTTCCACTCATTCTCTCTCCTAATACTATAATAATATTCCTTAATTCCCGTGCCATTTCAAAATTTCCTAAGTGGGCTGGGACGGAGGGAGTATGTTTTAAAAGAATATTTCGGGACGGAGAAAATGCATCACGTATGCACATAAATTTTCTGGAACCAGGCCAGATTCAGGACTGAATAGTCCCAAATCGCCACGGTTTCCAGATTAGCCTCAGATGAAAACTGTCCTAGTGGAACTGCAAATGAAGATGCCCGGCTCAGATCAGGTCAGATCAGGCCGTCCGGCTGGATTCAACATTTTTCAAGGTTCCAATTTGCTGCCATCCTAGACTGTTTTTCCAGGGATTTTTGTCAACTTTTAGCTTCAGAGTTGTTTATCATTCAGAATATACACAAGCCAAAAATAACACAAAGGATGCATGAAAAAAAGAAAAATTACATAAGCACAAAAATTGAACTCTGGACGGAAGGCTAACCCTCGTAAATGTTTCCAATGCTTCTTATGAGAGAAGAAGTTTGGAAAACATTTATTATATCCCCAGCGGAGACGCCAAACTGTGAAAGTGCCCCCATTTTGCTTTGTTTTTTACGAAAAAGGGGTCGCCGTTCACCTCAGTTTGAAGACACCGATTTTATGAAAAACAGAGTCGCCACGCCAATTTGATTTATCCTCAAAACTTTGAAAAAAAGGAAAAGGGTCCGGAGGTTAAGTTAGTCCTTGGGAAGAATGTTTGGCGCTCACCCAAGGAGCCTTGCAAAAGCAAGTCTTCCTAGGTCCAAAATTTTTGCTTGCTTGTGTGCTTGTGTGTGTGTGTTTGAGAAAAGGATGTGCCAAGTTTATTATCCAAATGTAAGAACCATTTTAGAAGGTTTTAGTCTGGGATACCTTGGACTTAGGTATTTTCGAGATTTTGATCCCGTGCTCACTTTGGAATTATGATTATCATTACGGGACTTATCTACCCTCTCGTTAGATTAATCAACCAACATAGGCATAGGAGCCTTGGTATGTCTTAACCTAACTTTCCTTGGGGATTTTAGTCAAATATGAACGAAAAGGCTTATCTTTAAGTTCAAGAATGAGACTTTTTAGAAAAGAATGAATCTTTGTCCATCGATCCTACATCTTGAGACAATGATGAGTCGTAGGGTCATTTTACGTTTATCTCAAGTGATTATCGGAGATTTTGGGACTAAGACTCATTGATTTCTAAAGGGACAAGGATTGTGGCATTTTTATAATGGGATTGATGTAAAGATGGAGGCTTTACACCAATCTTCACCATGGAATGCATCAAGAACCACAGGACTAAGGGAATGGGGTGTAAGGATTGGATCTTTATACTCATCCTATGTCTTTTGTGCCTTAAAAGGCTTTTAGACAATCCTTGGAGAAAGAATCCAACATTAGGGACATGGAGGAAATAACATTAATATAAAGATTGCATTTTTAATATGAATAATATAAGGAGTATCATTAATCAAAGGACATAATGTAAAAGGGATGATCTTCATGGCTTTTCCTATGTCCTTAATACCTCATAAGGTGGACAATCCTTGGAAAGCCAGATCAATGGGAAGGAGATGACATATAATAGATAAAGATTGCATTTTTATACATAAATATAAAGGGGAATCACATCATCATATGGTAGATCATCCCCAGAACAAGCCACTTGTGGAATCTTGTTCATCCTAGGGAGAGGATCTCCATTTGAATCATTTTTGTAGGGGAGTAGGAAATATGAAAACTATATTGCAAAGATCAAAGCTTTATGGCAATAATGAAGATAAACAAGAGGTAACAATGAAAATAAGAGTATATAGGAATGTATCAAAGGTAAAGGAAGGAGAGATTACTAATATTGGTTTTTCTCTATCTTTCAAGGGAGTTTTCCTAGGCAATATCTATTTAGGAATAGATTAAGGTAGGATTAGTGTATGAGAGAGGTGGGATTTATGTGTTTTTTGGGACTGTAAGTCGAGTTTCTATTTCTGCAGAGTAACAGTGCTCAAAATTCTCCTTTTTCAAAATGAATAGAGGAGGCCTCTATTTATAGGCTTCTGGTGTGCTTCTAATGAAGCCGCCCGGCGTGATCTTGTGGCTAATGAAGCCGTCCGGCGTCTTTTTCTGTCGCGTCATCATGTTTCTGAAAATATGTAAGGTGGCAGATTGGAAGCTTCTTTCCAGTGAGGATCTATCCAGAATTCTAATTTCTAATAGGTCCTTCCTTACTCGGAAAGTATTGAAAAGTTTCCGAATTGCCCCTAAACATTATGAAAGTTTGGGGAACTGCTAGAAAACTTTAATTGGGAGGCATGAGCCAGATTTGGGTACTTACACTAGTGCATGTGTTTTTCTGTGCCCACGGAAACATAATTGAGTTTATTGACTAGTTAAAGCGCAAGCATGGCAATGGGCGTAACTTTTGACTCCTAATTAACCTTGAAACTCACCGCTTATCGATTGAAATTTTGAGACCTTTAAGGACCAATGATTTTTTCCCTTTGACACTTGGTTTAAAAATCCCAAATGATGTCATTTAGCCCCCCCCCCCACCTTTATATAAATGAGAGTGTTAAAAGAGTTCCAATGTTAATGTTTATGATTTTCTATGATAGTGTAAAAGATTGCATGAGCAATTGTTTTCTTAGCATCATATAATGTACTATTGGGTGCTGGTCCATGTGTTTGAATAGTGTCTATCCATAAGTTAAAATATGTTAGTTGTTGTATTGTTAAAAAGTGTCTATTGTAGTTTTAAAAAATGTCAATATGTGTTGATATGGTTAAATTATTTATAAACATGTCATTGTGCGATTTGAAAAGACTTTCCGGTAAATTAATAAATATTCACCATACATTTTAAAAGAAGTTTCACTTACAAATTTCAAAAAATGTGCTGCACATTTTGAAACCACGTTGTTTCTAAGTAGGTGTCAGAAAAACCCGGATTTCCTATGATTTTGGCATTTTGAAAACCATAATTACTGTATAACAATAAAATTATACTCTATCCTTCCCAATTTAAGCTTCATATTTTGAAATTGCATGGCCATTAAGAAATCAATGTAAAATCTATATTATATATATTTAAAGTAGGTACAGAGACATATAATAATTCCATGTGGACAAATATTTACAATTGATTTCATTTGAGAAGTCCTTAATTATGTAACTTTTCATAATTTTTTGTTATTAACTAATAGTAATAAGTAATATATATTAGTTACTAAATTAGGCAAGTATAATAATAAAATAGTAATAGTTACTATAATTGTTAACTATAATAGCTATTATAAATGTTAGCTATAGTACATTATTAATAGTTAACTATAATAGTAAGCAAGTAATATTTATCTATAATAGTTAATTATTAATAGTTAACTATAATAGTTAATTATAAAAGTTTACCATTAATAGTCAATTATAATTATATAATTTTATTGCTTTATTTTATTTGTTTGTTGTGTCATATCATTCTTTGAACCAAGACATGTTTTTGTTCTTTATGCTATGAGAACCTATAATGTCTTGAGTTTGGAGGTAAATATCTCTTCGAAATTGTGGGTTTATAGGGGAGTGTATATAGTGTCACCCTTCAAATAATAGAAAAATTTTAATTTTTGTTCTTTTCATATTTTAGATTGTTGGAAAAGGTCGATAATGATTTGATTGTGCTTCAATTCTAAAATCTTAAAGTGTTATTTTTGATATGGGGATATAATTACATTGAAACATGTAATATATGATTATTCACCTTTCACCTTTCACTTCCATTCATATTTTCATGATCATTTTTAACAACTTAGGAGACCTTTAAAGGATTACTTTGGTATTCTCGGATACCCTAGAACATATTTGCATGATTTTCAATAATATATCAATTGGGCTATTCGGGAAGTGATATGTGACTATTTTCTTTGAACTCTATTGTGATCTTTTAACTTTCTCGTCACTAATAAAATTTTCGCTAGAACCCCCTTTTTAACTTTAATGAGAATGGAAATTTCTTCCAAAGTGGAAAGTTATCTTAGACAACCATTCGCCTTCTTTTGGCAGCTACATTATTTTACCCTTTTAATTTATTCACTATTTTCTCACATTTTCAAGAAAGTGAAACTAGGAAATGATTGAGAAATTGTGGGGTATACTTTGGAAATCAATGTTTGAGTGGAAAGAGGTCAACAAATGAAAGAAAAGGGTCATGTATTGTATTGAAAATAGGGGCATGTGCAAAGTATTGAATGTATGATATTCTCCGTGATCTATATATATGCAAAGAAAATAAAAGAAAATAAAGAGATGAAGAAAAATAAGAAAAGTCTTGCCCTCTCTTGCATTAAAGTGAAAAGTGACCAAAAGAAAGAAAAGAAGGAGATCTACCTCATATGTGAAATTATGCAAAATCATAAGTTTGGGGGTTGAAACATTGGGTTGGCTTGGGTGAGCGGAGTGATACACTCAAGTAGGAAATATTTTGAAGATTTTCTAGTTTCACTTGATTGACTTCGTATATCCTTACCTACATTTGTAACCATAAATCGAAATCGTGATTTTCGCGATACATTAAAATCTACAAAGCCATATTTGATCACAAAAGAGTAGCCGGGTTGACAATTGTGTTTAATCATGCATATAGGTTTCCTTACACTTTTATCTTATTATCTTTAGATCATGACAAAAGTGGCCCTATATAATATCTTATTTTGGTAAACAATGATCTCACATTCTTCATTAATATTTCAATATGTGATGGATAATTGTAAATTAGATAAATCCATGTAAATATAATCTCATGTTTATGATAATACTTGTAGATTATGTGAGTTGTAAGATCTGATACTTTTTCTGCCAACAACCTATTATGTGAATTGAACAATTCAATAATATTTTATTTGTCTTAATTATTTAGTTATTTTTTATTTTGTTTTAGTTTTTAATTTGCGCGAGTACGAGCAAAAGATATGTTTGGGGGTATTTGATAGATGTGGTTTTACCCATCCAAAATATATATATTTCTAAGCTTATTTTCTATTCAAAACCTTGGAAATTTAATGTATTTGTTAAGTGTATTATAAGTTTATGGATTGATGTGAAAAAAAAAAAGGAGAAAAACTGGTTTTATAAAAATTCGGAGGCCGAAGTGATGAAAACTGGAAATAGAAGAGCTGTAGCAGGAAAAGGAAGGGTGGCCGCATGAAACATGGCCAAGGATGAGAGTGACCGCGCCAGGTCTAGGGAGGCCGTGGCAAAGATGAGCAGATAAAGAGGGCGCTTGCTCGGCTAGTTGTGGGCGATCGCGCCTTGGTGTTTAGCAAAGGAATTTTTGTGACGGATTCTAGTCCGTGGCTGATTTGAAAGGCAGATCCTAAGCCATTTGACTGATTTGTGACAGATTTAAAGCTAAATCCAATTTTCACTAGGATTGACCCATTTTGATTGTAAATTAGAAATCTCTCCTCCCCCTACTATAAAAAGGTCCCCTATACTAGGTTTTTGTGTCTTTTGATCATCCTCTCCCCTCTCGTAACATAATATAGGTTTTGTAAACAATATCTAATGTTTTATTCAAGAAATCCATTGGAAGATTTATGCAAATTATTGAAGCTTTATTGATATTCAATATGAACATGAGTGGCTAATTTTCTTGTTCTATGGAATGAAGGTAATGTATATCAATCATTTAAGTCTTAATTAATCTTGCAATCAATAAAAGGTTGGGTTAATCAAAAGTGTTCTTCGTTTAAAGTTTTCTAAACTACAATCACATGTGTAGACATGATTGATTTTTAAACGAAATTTGTTTGTGTGATTGACAAGTGATTGTTCGATCCATGCAAGTCAAACTTTTGAATAAATATAATCTAGGTTTTGACAAGTGATTGCAAACCAAAATTATAGGTTCTTAATCCTAGGGTTTAATGTGTTCTTAAATATTAAGTGGAATTTGTAGAAAAATTAATATTTGTATAATACTAAATTGTGAACATGTGAACGCCCAATTTTAATGTGAACACCCAATTTTACTAAAGATGATAAATCCCCAACTATGATTGACTGCATTATTAATTGCCATATTGGTGCATAAACATGAACCCGATTCCGTAGATCCTTCTAAATTGGTATTTCGATAATATTTTAATTGCTTTGTTTGTTTCTTGTTTTAAGTACGAATAATAATCAAATCCAAAACCCCTTCTTTTATTGTGTTTATTTAACTATTTAAAGTCAAGTTGTTGATTCACAAATCGATGCGTATTCGACCCTTGACAATTGCATATTACTACTGCGATAACCAGTGCATTTGCGAGATATTTTTATAACAAGTGGGATTTTCCCCATCAGTTATCATTGTCAATCCTAAACTTCAATCCTTCTCTGTCTACCAGTTTTTCCTTGATCTCCAATATCTCCGGATCAACTTCTTGAGCCGTCTTAATGTTATCTATCAAAGTCGTTTGTATACTCAAATTCGATAAAAGACCCTTATATGTGGAAAACTTGACTTGGATCATTGCCAAACTTTCTTTGTTCTTACGACTCAATACGCCTGCCACTTTATTTGCCTTCCCCAGGTGGTACAAATTGTACAATCGTAATCTTTCAATAATTCTAACCATCTCTTCTGCCTCATATTCAATTCATTTTGAGTAAAAATGTACTTAAGACTCTTATGATCGGTGTATATCCCACACTTTACTCCATACATATAGTGCCTCCATATTTTTCAAGCAAAAACTACTGCTGCCAATTCTAAATCGTGAGTTGGGTAGTTCCTCTCATAATTCTTAAGTTGTTGTGATGCATACGCTGTCACTTTATCATTTTGCATTAGCATAAATCCCAAGCCGTTTAATGAAGCATCATTGTAAATTACGAAGTTCTCTGCTCCCGAAGGTAGTGTAAGAATCGGTGATGACACCAACTGCTTCTTTAACTCTTGAATGTTCGCCTCACATTCTTTTGTCAAAACAAAGTTTACATTCTTATGAGTGAGTTTTGTCAATGGCAATGAGATCCTTGAGAATCCTTCTGCAAAACGACGATAGTAACCTTCCAACCCCAAGAATCTCCAAATTTCACTAACCGTTGTCGGCCTCTCCCAATTCACCACTGCCTCAATCTTTGCAGGGTCACTAAGATTCCATCCTTTGATACCTCATGCCCAAAAAAAGACACCACTTCTAACCAAAACTTGCAGTTCTTAAACTTAGCATACAACATCTTCTCCCTCAAATTTTGTAGTATAATTCTCAAGTGTTTCTCATGCTCCTCTTTAGTCTTAGAGTAAACTAAAATATTGTCAACAAAGACGATGACACACTTGTCAAAGAATTCCTGAAATACCTTATTCATTAGCTCCATAAATACCGCATGAACATTTGTCCGTCCGAATGGCATCACTAGAAACTCGAAACGTCCATACCAAGTCCTAAAGGCCATCTTTGAGATGTCTTCATGCCTTACCCTCAGATGATACCCCGAACGTAAATCAATCTTTGAAAAGTTACACGCTCCTTGTAAATGGTCAAACAAGTCATCAATCCTTGGTAAAGGGTATTTACTTTTCACTGTGACCTTATTCATTTCTCGATAGTCTATGCCAAGCCTCATCGACCCATCCTTATTTTTTACAAACAAAACGATGGCACCTAACATGAGTGCTTATCTTGGATGTCTCCTATTGAAATTGGGTATCCCGTCATAGTTCCCTTAAGAAAGTTTGTAACCATACATATTTTCTAGAGTTAGGGGTTACTCATCTCGAAGTATATATATTTAGGGTTTAGATAAAGGGAATGACAATGAGAGAGAGGAAAATCAAAAGTTTAATATCGCATCCTAACACACACAGTTACAAATATGCTTTCATTTTTCCAAGGTTCAGTCTCAGGGCAATTTTGGGTCAGAGGTTACGTCGACAATTATTTGGTGATTGATTTCTAGAATTTTTTAGGTAAGATATACTATGCAGTATTGATACCATGTCAGTTTAATCACGTGATTATTCATTTGATATCCCTTCTATTGTTGTGCTCTATTTTATTGAAAGTTTTGATTGTTGAGTCCAATTTGATAAGTGCTTTGATATTGAATTTAATGTTTAAAGTATTGATTATATTGAAAGCATTATATTTGTGTTGTGGTTCTAACAACGAGATTTATTATATGGAATTGTTTGGGTGTGACTAATTTATGTGACGGTCGCAGTGGATTGTGATTGATTATTGACTGATTATGGATTTGATTGGGTCGGCTCCGAGTGTGGGCCCCAACAATATTGAATTGGATATGATTATTAGACCACTGGACCCGAACATGGGTAGTACACTTGACTGTGAAGTACAATCAATTGAGATTCGAATTATGAAATGAGTCTTGTTAGCATGTCCATTTTTGTAATTTCATGTACAGTGTAATTTTGATATGTGTTCCCTTGACTTCTTTAATTCTGTATATCCCTTTTCTTACTGAGCCCCTAGCTCACCCCTCTCCAATTCCAATTTTGCAGTTGTGATCGTTGATCAAGGATCGAGGATTAAAGATTTGGATCGGAGGAGTTTTAGAACATTTTGAGGTTGTTAGATATAATTTTTTTATCGTATTTTGGAGATTTAAGTTGTAATATTTATTATTTATGGATATTGAGCCATTAAAATTTCTGGTCGTTAGAGTTGGTATCTGAGCGAAACCTGATGGGTTTTGGGGTTACAAACGCAGCGAAAGACTTAGAAATAACAACAAAACCCTAGCCCTACTATCCGCCTAACATGAATAGTTAAAACCATGAAATAGAATTTACATACCTTAATGCGATTATGTTGGTCTTTCAAAACGGATCTTGGATTCAAATCTTATTTGAATCGATGAACAACCTTCGAAACTTTGAACCGTTGATGAAGCTTGGATCTTCTCCTTCCTTGTTCTACCTCGGTGATGAATCAACAATGGAGGTCTTCAAGCTTAAGGAGATAAAGTAAACTCCCTCTAATGGTGATCCACACGCGAATGAACCAAGAACGCTTCTTGTTGGATTGCTAGATGATCCTTCCGTTTATTGAAACTCCTTTCAATAATCAATGGCCAAAACTATGGGATTGATTTTGGGATTTATTTGTTTTTTATTCTCAATAAAAACAAATTTCTAGAGTTTCATAAACCCTAGGCTTAGATGTGTTTTTGGCTGCTCAATGGTTTATATTTATCAAATATAAAATACCTAACACTTAGGGAGAAACCAAGTTCAAACCAAAAACCTATTCTAACAAAGAGACATACGTACGAACTGATTTTGGTCGCTGGCACGAGTCGTGCTCATGGTGCCCAAGCCAAAATTGCAGTCGTGATACGATTCGTGACAAATATAACACTCGTGCGGATTTAGGGAACGACTCGTGCCCAAGAGCACGAGTCGTGCCCAATCCCACATAATCAATATTTTCACATGCCAACCTTGTTTGCCCAAAAATAAAGTCGTTTGCATTTCTCACGAGTCATGACCCTTGGCACGAGTCATGACCTAGGGCACGAGTCGTGCTCCTGGTCACGAGTCATGCTAGAACCAAAAATCTCCAATTTTCAGCCAATGATCAAATTTGTTCTTTGTGTGTGACCCAATAGGAATTATATTTATGTTGGCAGTGATTCGAGACATCGACATCACAAGCTATAAGTGGTTTCTAGCAAACTATTATATCTACCCAATTAATATAACATCAAAGCTTGATTCCTTTGATAGAACTAATGTCATAATCCCTTTGTCCAAGATGTCCAATTGAACATGAGTCATGGTCTATGTCAACTCATTCCGTTCAATGCTTTCTCGATTCCGAATATGTTGATAATCTAAATGCATTTGATCTCTATCAAATCACTTGAGTATGGCCATACATTTTATCAACACTATTGATCGAGGGGCCCAAGCAGACATCTCTCTTCATAAGAGGGACAAATCCCATCTTGACTTATCATTCTTTCCTACAAGAATCCAATCATGCTAACATAGCCCTTATTTCCATCCGACTAAAGATAGTGTTAGACTATATTAAATACAATGTTCATCATGTGGAAGACGATGATAACCTCAGGTACGAAGGATTTCAATGACACGACTATCATGAGATTTAATCATGACAACAGACCATGTCATAAATCTCATAAGTAGGTCAAGTCCAGTACTCGTTCTCTAGCAAATACCCATAAGTGTAATGTGCATATCCATGCGTATAATCATCTCCATAATTATCCATTACCAACTTATACTAGTTGTTCTCAACAACTAGTGATGCAGTTCAATATAATAAACATGTAAACATATAATGAACCAAATAATTTTTCTCTATAATAAACGATAAAGATGATACATAACGTTTTTGAGTTAAACATAACTAAAGCCTAGAGCATTACACCAACAATCTCCCACTTGCACTAGGCTCCATTTATGTATCGAATACCCATGGACCTAACATGACCATCATGCTTCTGCTTGTGCGAAGTTCTTTGTAAGTGAATCCCCAATGTCATCATCGGATGATACTTTACATATCTCAACGTCTTCTCATTCTAATGAATTCTTGAAAAACGTCTAAGTATGTGTTTGGATCGCTGTTGTGACCTTGGATCCATTGTTTGCACAAATGGCACCACAACTCTCACAACAAAAAGTTCCATCAATTAGTAATACTTGGAACATTTCCAAAATACTAATGAACTTTTGATCCAAACAGCCTTTTTAGCTACATCATATGTTGCTAAAAAATTGGCCTTAGTTGTAGAACCGGCTACGATTTTCTGCTTGGAACTCTTCCAACAAAATCGCACCTATAATAAGCATAAACACAAATCCTAATTGCGATTTTAAATTAACTTTGTCAGTTTGGAAGGTAGCATCTATATAACCCTTACAACAAGATTAACTTCCAACCTTTTGAATACCAAGAACGTATCCTTAGCTTTTCTTAAGTACTTAAGGATCATCTTGACTGCCATCCAATGGTTTACATCAGGATCAGATTGGTATCGACACGTCATGCTTGGAGCATACGCGACGTTGGGTCTAGTACAAATCATGGCATACATGACAGATCCAAATGCCGGAGCATATGGAACTTCATTCATTCTCTTTTGCTCATCAGTTATCTTAAGACATTGAGTATTACTAAGAGTAATACCATGACCCATTGACAAGTTACTTTTCTTAGACTCTTCTAAGAACCTTGTCAATGTGAGTACTTTGACTCAAACCAATTTATCCTTTTAGATCTATCTCTATAGATCTTGATGCCAAGGATGTAAGCGGCTTTACCCATATCTTTCATTGAGAAAACTTCCTTGACCAAGACTTGACAGTCTTGAGTGTCGGAACTTCATTTTTCCAATGAGTAAGATATTATTGTTATAAAACAATAGAAATAATACTACGCTCCCA
This sequence comes from Adenophora triphylla var. japonica, assembly GCA_022495995.1. NCBI lineage: Eukaryota > Viridiplantae > Streptophyta > Magnoliopsida > Asterales > Campanulaceae > Adenophora > Adenophora triphylla. The sequence continues at coordinate 107,037 of JAFEMH010004712.1, forward strand.
CTGAATTTTATGTATACACAAGGTTCATCTTCGTATTTGATGAAGTCAAACTTTTGACCGATTCATCAAAATGAAGATTCCAATTCCTTGAAGCATGCTTCAACCCATCTCATGGATCTTTGCAACATGCATACTTTATTAGAATTTCTTGGATCGACAAAACTTCGGGTTGTGTACTATACACATCCTTAAGAATCTTTCCATTTTAAGAAAGCCGTTCGACATCCATTTGGCATATCACATAGTCACAATATGCGATTATGGCAATTGAAATTCTAATAGACTTCGGCATTGTAACTGGCGAAAAGGATTCAACATAGTCAATACAATGAATTTGCCTAAATCCCTTTGCTACAATCCTTAGTCATGAAAGTATACACCTTCCCATCCATGTCGGTCTTGAAGACCTACTTGCACCCTTTAGTTTTTACACTTTCAGGTAGCCCAATCAAGTTCCAAACTTGATTATCAAACATGGATTGCATTTCGAATTCCATGGTTCCTAACCATTTCTCCGAACTTAGGAGTGGACATCGCCTCAAGATAGGAAGTAGGATCATCATTCTCAATGACTTCCACTTTATTACTTTCCGATACGAGAAATCAATATTTCTTGAGTTCGGATCGTAACCTATCCGATCTACGATAGACTTGTGCATCTTGAACCGGTTCCATAACTCCTTGTGAACTTGGTTCCATCTCTACTCTTGGTTCCATGTCATTTTCAGTTTCTTGAACTCCTTCAAGATTAAATTTACTCCCACTAGATTCTATATTGAGAAACTATTTCTCAATAAACGAATCATACAGAGCAACAAACATTTTGTTCTCTTTGCGGTTGTAAAATTAGTTTCCGAAAATAACCTTGTCAGATTTTGTTGCTAACTTATCGGAGACAAGTCTCTACATATAAGTTTTGCAACCCCAAATCTTCAAGAAAGACAAACTAAGTTTTCTTCCATGCCACATCTCATGTGGGGCCTTAGGGACCGATTTAGCAGGGACTCAATTCATTGTAACCGCATTATATCTAATGCATATCCTCAAAAGGAATTAGGAAAGTCAACTTTGACTCATCATCGAACGAACATGTCATACAAAGTTCAAGTCCTCCTCTCAGACACACCATACAATGTGGTGTTCCGGATGGAGTCAACTCTGAAACAATTTCACAATTTTGAGATGATTGTTAAACTCTTGGCTCAAATAATCACCACCTCGATCTAATCAAAGTACTTTAATAGTTTTGCCAAGTTGTTTTGTACTTCATCTTGAAATGTTCGAAACATCTCAAACGATTCACCTTTGGACTTCATCAGATAGATATAGTCATATCTAGATAAGTCATCGGAATGTGATGAAACACTAAAATCTTCCCCTAGCAATGCTGCTTAATAGTCCACATACATCTCATGTATAAGGCCAATAAGTCACTACCCCTCCCACTACTCTTAGTGTAGGGTGGTTTGGTCAATAATCCCAATAAACAAGATCCATATTCCTCAAATAATTCATAGTCATATGAGTATAAAAGTCCATGTTAATGGAGTTTAGATATATGTTTCTTATTTATCTGACCAAACCGGCAATGCCATATAAACGTGTTGTTCATATTATTCGGTTTTAGATTTCCCATTTATATTATAGATGTATTCAATGTTATTTTGTTTCTCATCATCCAGGATATGAAGACCATTCAATGACTTATGCAATACAATAAGGCATATCATTAAATGAATATAAAACTTCTTATTCTCAATAAGAAAATTATATCCTTCATCATCCATATGAGAAACGGAAATAATACTCCTACTCAGATCCGAAACGTAGCCACACTTGTTCAAAACAAGTACTAGTCCACTAGGTAAATTGACTTCATAAGTCCCTATGGTTAATGTAGCAACTCTTGCTCCATTCCCACGCATAGGTTTAATTCACCTTCTTTGAGTAGCTTTCTATTCTTTGTTCCTTGCACATTTAAACAAATGTGGGATCCAATCCGGTATCATATACCCAAGAACAAGAAGTCGAAAGGAAAATATCTATCATATAGATACTTGAAGTAGTAGTAATCATATTGCCCTTCTTCACTTTTTAGGCCTTCCTAATAAGCCTTGCAACTTTGCTTCCAATGAACAATTTCATTGTAGTGACAGCAAACTGCATCCTTTTGAGACACTTTGGGTTTAGCCTCTTCGGCTTTGGCAACTTTTGCCCTAGGTTTAGCAACCTTTGCTTTTCCTACTTTGTGTTTCATTTTAAACCCCTTTCTTGGGTTAGCCATTAACACATTAAACCTCTCTTGCCTAGCTTGCACTTGGAACATTTCCTTTGTGCGTTGTGCTAGAACAAAAGTAACTTCCATGTGTTCAAGGTTCTTCATAAGAGCCTTTAATCATGGTGGCAAGTATAAGACAAATAACATCATATAAATCATCTCTATGTTTCTTATGTTTTTCCTTATCTGCCCTTTGCAACATTTGCAGTGGGTTCAGCAGGAATGGGTTCGTCAAGAACGTACACTTTTGCCTAAGAACATTTCTTTAAGCTTCTGATCCAATCAGAATAGTTTGTACCGTTCTATTTGAACTTTGTCCTTCATAAGGACGAATCGCAATTTATTGTGTAATGATATTTCTACAACAAAATATGCAAACTATATGAACACATATCAATATCAACACATTTATCATCTAAGAGCAAATAATGTATTTCACAAATACTCCCACTAAATTATACACCTTCTAATACAAGCATGTATCATATAATTATAGTGGGCTAAGATCCATATTTCACTTGATTTTGGTTTAACTGAGTCAATGCCTCGAAATCAAGCTATTTAGGTAGAAACATCAATCATATCTCTGTATGACTCTTAGATCTTTTATGAGATTTTCTTAAACATCATATGTCAAAAACATGTTTTAAATCTCATCTATGCCTTGGGTCAAATCTCATTTGAAAGCACCAATTAAGTCAAAACCTTTTTCAAACGTATGAGACACGGAATGATGCACCTAACTGAGTCAAAACTACATCAACCATTATCTCATCTTGCTCACAAATTAAGATATAAGATGCACCCAACTTAGTCGAAACTACATCAAATACCCTAAAATTTCACAAGTGTTCTAATCAAGGAATGGCATAAGACTTAAATATTTAGAAGGTTTTACACATAACAATCATCGCATTGTTGTATATGAAACTTATGTGCACATCATCATGAACATGGGATTTTCACATAAAATTCTACTTTAGGATCATACCAATAATCATGTAATAAATAACAATTATTAACAACATAATTATTCCATTCTCAAAATATACGGATTCAAATAATCATGTTAATCGTATTAAAACGAACATCAAATCCCAAACAAACAATTTGTTTCAATTTTAAGAATTTATCAATCTACTTTAATCACATTAATTAGATCAATATCCCATGTAAAAGATTAATCACATTAACCAATTATTAAGCATAATAATGGTATATTGTATATACTTGTTTTCTCAAAACAACACACATAAAATCAAAGATTTATTTCATATATATAGCATGTAAAGCATTTAATCACATTAAATCTAGCATGCCAATTTTAACCTAATCATGATAAGACGTGGCTTTGATACCACTATTGGGTTTTGGGGTTATAAACGCAGCGGAAGACTTAGAAATAACAAAAAAACCCTAGCCCTATGATCCGTCTAACATGAATAGTTAAAACTATGAAATAGAATTTACATACCTTAATGCGATTATGTTGGTCTTTCAAAACGGATCTTGGATTCAAATCTTATTTGAATCGATGAACAACCTTCAAAACTTTGAACCGTTGATGAAGCTTGGATCTTCTCCTTCCTTGTTCTACCTTGGTGATGAATCAAAAATGGAGGTCTTCAAGCTTTAGGAGATAAAGTAACCTCCCTCTAATGGTGATCCACATGCGAACGAACCAAGAACGCTTCTTGTTGGATTGCTAGATGATCCTTCCGAATATTGAAACTCCTTTCAATAATCAATGGCCAAAACTATGGGATTGATTTTAGGATTTATTAGTTTTTGATTCTCAATAAAAACAAATCTCTAGAGTTTCATAAACCCTAGACTTAGATGTGTTTTTGGCTGCTCAATGGTTTATATTTATATCAAATATAAAATACCTAACACTTAGGGAGAAACCAAGTTCAAACAAAAAACATGTTCTAACAAGGAGACATACGTACGGACTAATTTTGGTCGCTGGCACGAGTCATGCCCATGAGCACGAGTCGTGTCCAAGCCAAAATTGCAGTCGTGATACGATTCGTGACAAATATAACACTCGTGCGGATTTAGGGAACGACTCGTGCCCAAGAGCACGAGTCGTGCCCAATCCCACATAGTCAATATTTTCACGTGCCAACCTTGTTTGCCCCAAAACGAAGTCGTTTGCATTTGTCACAAGTCGTGACCCATGGCACGAGTCGTGCCAGAACCCAAATCTCCAATTTTCAGCCAATGATCAAATTCGTTCTTTGTATGTGACCCAATAGAAATTATATTTATGTTGGCAGTGATTCGAAACATCGACATCACAAGATATAAGTGGTTTCTAGCAAACCATTATATCTACCCAATTAATATAACATCAAAGCTTGATTCCTTTGATAGAGCTAATGTCATAATCCCTTTGTCCAAGATGTTCAATTGAACATGAGTCATGGTCTATGTAAACTCATTCCGTTCAATGCTTTCTCGATTCCGAATATGTTGATAATACAAATGTATTTGATCTCTATCAAATCACTTGAGTATGGCCATACATTTCATCAACACTACTAATTGAGGGGCCCAAGCAGACATCTCTCATCATAAGGGGGACAAATTCCATCTTGACTTATCATTCTTCCTTACAAGAATCCAATCATGCTAACATAGCCCTTATTGCCATCCGACTAAAGATAGTATTAGACTATATTAAACACAATGTTCATCATGTGGAAGATTATGATAATCTCAGGTACGAAGAATTCCAATGACACGACTATCATGAGATTTTATCATGACAACAGACCATGTCATAAATCTCATAAGTAGGTCAAGTCCAGTACTCGTTCTCTAGCAAATACCCATAAGTGTAATGTGCATCTCCATGCATATAATCATCTCCATAATTATCCATTACCAACTTATACTAGTTGTTCTCAACAACTAGGGACGCAGTTCAATATAATAAACATGTAAACATATAATGAACCAAATAATTTTTCTCTATAATAAATGATAAAGATGATACATAACGGTTTTGAGTTAAACATAACTAAAGCCTAGAGCATTACACCAACAAAACTCCGATATTAAGGCTTGCGAGCTAGCACGGGGGTACAATCTGGATATTGATTGATCGTGTCAGGGACTGCAAGCATTTTAGCGGGGGAGATTGTGATATCCCCATCCCACATAGTAAATGTATGACAATTTTGTGAGATATATAGATGGTCCATATACTAATACTAATTACCAAATTATCAATTGGATTTTTGGATACCTATGATGGGCTGTGGTTAATCCAAATGATGAGGTGCTTAGTGGGCCATAGTGTGTTGCATGCGTATCGGGTCGGGCATCTGGCACAGGTCGTTACAGTCCCAATTTGAAGTTCTCCCTTTGCTTTATTTCTGAAATGACAAATGATGAATAATGTTTTGGACCATTTTATCCTCATAAAATTCCATAATTACAGAAAAAAAAAAAAAAAAAAAACCATTACATGCATAACCTACTTTCTTGCTTTGTAAATAGTATTTTGAACCGTTATATGCTCAACCCACTTACAATTACTACATAAGGTAATTATTACCTTTTATCTTACTGTTAGCTTATTTTATTATTTAGTCACGATAGTTACTATATAAAGTAGCTATTAAACTTACAATTTACGGAATAGATACTGTTATAGTAAAATATAATTAGAAACGTTACTTTTTTAATACATTAGAATATCTTATTAGGTAGTAGTATTAGTTACTATTTAGTGTGACTATTAATTTTAAGTTAATAGTTACTCTATATGATAACCATTAGTTGTTCAAATTATTATATAAGATCACATTACATTTATTTTTACATTTAAGATGATGATTACTGTATTAGTTAATCATAACTAAAAACACTATTTTTCTAATACATAGTAAACATATTATTCTGCTAATATATTAGATGTACATTATAAACTTTTATATTTTAGTTAATAATATTAACTATTCATAATGGCTATTATACTTAGTAAGTCAAATTATTCAACTTCATAATAACTATATACTATATTAGGATTGTCAAAGATAAGAGCTAATATTATTAGTTCAATCACTATGAAATTAGAAGTTAACTTATAGCAATATTAATCCAATGATATTGTTCAAATTTCAATGTACACTACGAAAACTAAGAAAAAATTTAATACAATTCTCCTCAATTTATACGAGTAAATGTTTTGATTCATATAAAATATAATTACATTAGCAAATAAATTTCCATGCTACTATGTCAAATAAAAACATAAAAAATAAAATATAAATTTTGATAAATTAATTTGCCGTGCAAAGTAGGGGTTATCTGCTAGTGTGTAATAAAGTCAAGTGGGTTGAAGATACAATTGTACAAAATACTATTCATAATTAAAGTGAGTAAAAAGTAGATTGGTAACTAACGATTTTTTTTTCGAGGTTATAACACGAGGGAGAGAAGATGGATAATCACAACATACACACGCACACGAACACAAGAATTTACGTGGTTCACCTACTTGGATATGTACATGGCATGACAGAGGGAGAAAAATATTATTAATATGGACAATCTCCAATCACAAACTTTCTAATTATGTGTACGAATTATTGATCACAATAATTTACAACTGTGTAACCCTAATCTAGAGAAATTGATGAAATCAGATTTGAACTGCTATAGACAAGCTAGAAAATCTATGGAGTACACATAAATCACTAACTTGGATCCTAAAATCATTGATAATCTATCACACAACAGAGAAAAGGAGGTATTTATATTGCCTAAACCATAAGCCAAATGGATTTCAAAATCTTGAGAGAAAAGTCAAATCCACTTAAGGAAACAAGCTTACCTTTTCTTGTTTTTCCTCCTTGTTTTCAAAACAACTTCAATCTTTTTCTCCTTTTCCGTCTTGTTTTCAAATCAAACTTGAACTTGTTATTGGACTCCTTCTTGGAATCAAACTCCATCAATTCAAAGACACCTAATCCTATCAGTTGAACTTCACGAGGATAAAGTTGCCATAAACACTATGCATTCTCTGAATTTTTAGGAATAAAGCAATGTAAGAAGCTTATAGTAGAATGGATCAAAAAAGAAAAAGTAAAACCCCTAAAATTGGGACAGGGTTATAAACACATATTACTGTTACGAAAATTCTTAATTTTTAATTATCAATGTGAAATATGTACAATAAGTTATGAAATTATTGTAGTAGTCAGTAATGAAAGGAGTAGCCCAGGATATATTTTTATTGATGACAAGACTTATTAATTAATTGAGTTGGAATTACGTAAAACGTGTTTTTTCAAACAATTTGAACAAAAAGGGTTACTCGCATGTGTCGGTACTAGAATTATAATGTGAGGGTAATAATATTAAAAAGTTCTAGTTTGAGGTCATTGCCACTTGTATACTCCCTCCGTCTCACGATAATATATAAAATTTTCTTTTTGGGTGTCCCATAATAATATATAACTTTCCTAAAATTGAAAGAAATCATTATTATTCCCTCCACCCATTCTTTCTCCTAAATTATTTTAATACTCACATCACGATTATAATTTACTATTCTCTCCGCTCATTCTCTCTCATATTTTATTTTCACACTCACAACACTTTCAATATAATATTTCCTCCTTAATTCCCGTGCATTGGCAAAAGTCTATATTAAAATAGAACGAAGGGAGTATATATTCAGTGGCATTTATTAACATTCGAAAAAACACTTTTATCACTTGTTAAAGAGTGGTAATATGTCTGTTGTTAAAGAGTGACGGTGGTATTATAAAAGAATGATAATAGCTAAAGAGTACTAGTGTGTGAGTGTTTAGCAGTGTCTCTGTGTATGCTTTAAAGAGTGTCGGTATATGTGTTTAAAGAGCGACGGTGTATACCTTAAATAGTGCTAGTGTGCGACTACGCATTAAAAAGTTTTGGTTGTATTATTAAAGTGTGCAAATCGTAGGTCGAAAAAGTGTCTGGATAGTATTAAAAAGTGCTATAGTGAATGTGTTGAGTCATACTGTTAAGAAATGTTGGTGATATTGAGAGGGGAACTGATTTGGATTATTTTTGTAATACCTAGATAGAGATTTGAGATTTCAATTAATCAATAAAGATTCAAATTTCCAGTTTGAAGATTTTTTTGGAATTTATATTGATAAGAAACAACATCCTTTTACGATAAATATTTTATAAAAATATTAAATGGCAAGGACGATCTCGCCGATAGGCGGCGTCCATCTAAACTAATCAGCGATTTGGATGCCTAGGCAACGATTTTTGGTTAAAGGAGTTTTTGACGGATTTGAAGGTGATCGGTGCGTTTAATTGCCTTCCAGCACGTAGGCATCTGTTTTTTCAAACAATGTATTACTATAATGAAAAAAATAATGAACGCATTTTTGGCGTGAATCATATGTTTAGTTTCAAAATAATTGGATATACTTCAGGATTATAATAAATGTCAAAGGCTGATCTTTACTCAATTTTACACCTCACTATTGTAGTTTTATTACAATAGAAATCTCCCTATAAAAGTAAGAATGGTGAGATTTTTGTTGAAATAAACAAAAGAAAATGATTAGCCTATAATTAAGTATTGAATTATTGTGATGAATAGAGAATGCTATGAATTGGGTCTGAAGCATGTGTAAGCATTTAGTAAATTCAACCCTATTAATCGAAGTCTTAAAAAAAAAAAAATATCAAACGAATACGATGTTCCCACCGCAATCACATTGAATAAAATCAAGCCTAGCAATAAGAATGTCCCTTGAGGTCATTGAACAGGAGTCTCGGTAAATATGGAAAACTATTTTTTTTTCTCTTTCAAAAGATTAGTTCAATTATACTTTATTTTACAAGAGTTGATTACATGAAAAATGTGTTTTAATATATGGTGGAATTTTTGTAAATAATTGGGATTCGCGGGTGATGGCATTATTGTAAGTTGTACTTCGCACACGGTGGACACTCAAAACATTTTCACAACAGTGTAACTCAAAAATGGTACAATTGTCCCTCAAAAATACTACAACAAAAAAATAGTGCAACTGTCACTCAAAAACACTAAAACTGACCCTAAAAGACATTAAGACCGGCACACCACAAACATTCCAACTGCTAAAAAAATACTACCATTTGCACAAATTATAAGTACCTTGGTACAATCAATGAAGATTGAGTAATAAAGAGTGTTATGCATGTTTTAAAAGTGATAGTGCATGTGTTTTTTAGTGGCCGTGGAAGCTTAATTGATTTTATTGACTAGTTGAAGGGCAAGAATGGCAATAGGCGTAACTTTTGATTTCTAATTAACCACAAAACTCGCTGCATATCAAATTGATTTAGATCGTTAAGGACCATGGGGATTTGCCATTTGACACGTGGTTTAAAAATCCCAAAAGATGTCATTTAGCCCCTCCATGTTTATATAATTGGGAGTGCTAAAAGAGTTCCAATGGTAATGTTTAAGATTTCATGTTAAAGTGTTATAGATTGCATGTGCATTTGTTTTTTTTATTGTCATATAATGTATTATTGAGTGCTTGTCGGACCATATGTTAAAGAAATGCTAGGTGTAGTATTGAAAAAAATTGTCAATTGTAATTTTAAAAAATGTCATGAAGTGTTGATATGTTTAGCTTATTTATAAACATGTTAGTATTGTGTGATTTGAAAAGAATATCCGGTAAATTATAAAAATGTCACCATGCATTTTACAATAAATTCCACTTATTTTCAAAAATGTACTGAATATTTTGAAAACACTTTTTTCCTTATAAATACTCGTTTTCATGAGATTTTGGCATTTTTAAAACCATAATTACTTTCTAACAATAAACTATACTCTCTCCTTCCCAATTTAAGCTTCCTATTTTGACTTTGCATGGTGATTAAGAAATCAATGTAAAATGTGTAACAAAGTCAAGTAACTTGAGAATATAATTATCCTAAACACTATTCGTAATTAAAGTGGGCATAAAGTAGGTCGGTAAGTAATGATTCTTTTGTAACCGTTGAACTTTATATGCGTAAAATTGTCTTATTAGGAATAAAGCAATGTAAGAAGCTTATAATGGAACGGACCAAAAAGAAAAAGTAAAAATCTGAAATTGGGACCGAGGTAGTATAAACACATATTATCAACGTGAAAATCCTAATTTGTTAATTGTCAATGTGAAATAATTGCAATTAGTTATGAGATTATTGTAGCATTTAGTAATGAGGGGAGTAGCCAAGATATATATATATACTCCCTCCGTTCCGTTTATAGGTTCATCATTTTGAGCATGACACGGAAATTAAGAAAAAAGGTTAGTGAAGAAAGTGTTGTGAGTATAAAAGTAAAATAGGATATCCAGAAACCTTTAATAAGCAATTTCTGGTCTTGGCCTTGGATTTGGCTTTAAATCTATTTTTTCTGGATATTCATTTGATGGTTTCTGGATATACATTTGAAGGTTTCTGGATATCCAGAAACCTTCAAAATGAATATCCAGAAACTTTCAAAATGTTTCTGGATATTCATTTGATGGTTTCTGGATATACATTTGAAGGTTTCTGGATATCCAGAAACCTTCAAAATGAATATCCAGAAACTTTCAAAATGTTTCTGGATATTCATTTGATGGTTTCTGGATATACATTTGAAGGTTTCTGGATATCCAGAAACCTTTAATAAGCAATTTCTGGTCTTGGCCTTGGATTTGGCTTTAAATCTATTTTTTCTGGATATCCGCCCAAAGGCTTTTGGATATCCGTTCCAAAGCTTCTGGATATCCAGAACCCTTTGAGACTGATATCCAGAAATTTTTTTCTGGTTATCAAATGCATAGCTTCTGGCTATTAAAAACACGTTTCTCCATAGTTATGGAGAAACGCGTTTCTCAGCAGCAGACGTACTCTAGAATTATTGGGTGGAATAGTAAAGATTTTTTGTCATTTTAGAAAAGGTGAAGCTTTTAATGGGACACCAGTTTTGACAAAAGATGAAGCTTCCAATGGAACGGGGGGAGTATATATTAATTGATGACAAGACTTATTAATTAAATGAGATGGTATTGTGTAAAATGCATTTTTCAAACAATTTGAAAAAAAATTTGAAAAAAACGAGTTACTCGTATGTGTCCGTGCTAGTATTATAATGCGCCTGTGATAATATTAAAAAGTTCTAGTTTGAAGTCATTGCCACTTATAAATATTTTCAATGGCATATTTATTAACATTCGGAAGACACTTTTAACACTTGTTAAAGAGTAGTAATATGTGTGTTAAAGAGTGATTGTGGTATTGTTAAAGAATGCTAATAACTAAAGAGTGCTAGTGCGAGTGTTTAGGACTAGGAGTGTCAACATGCAAATGGACGATCGAGATTGCGGACCCTTCAGACTTATGTGCGGTTGAACCGCAGAGGCCCCGAATCTATTCAAATCCTACCAATACATTTATTTTTAAATAGGTGGTCAAAGGGAGGGGTGGGGTTAGTCGGAGGTGTGGTGGGGAGGCGTGCAGGTGGTCGAAGGTTTGGTCGTGGAGGGAGGTGGGGAGGCCAGTGGTCTGCGGTGTTGGTGGTGGTTTTCGGAGGTTGTTATCGGATGGATGTGGACACCGCATGGTTAGTGGAGGAGGGTTGCAGGAGGAAGGTCGGAGGAGGTGGCCAGAGACCAGAGATCTACGGTGGCGGTGGTGGTGCTTGGAGGTGGGCGACAGGAGAGGTGGTGGCCGGCTGGATGTTGGTGGTGGAGGTGAGAGAAGGAGAAGAAGATGTTTATGTTTTGGGAGGGGGAGGGGGATTGTTTTGCCATTTAGGATTATTATAATAAGGGCCATGGTTTCTGGATTATTGATTTCAACATTGGAATCCTAAGGGAAAAATGATAAGCGCTGGTTTTATTTTGATAAAATTCAATTTCAGAATTAATTAATAAAAATCCTTTCAATATATCTAAAAATGTGAAAAATCATGAAGATTGAAACTAGTTGACATTTTTACACCACTTGTTTTGTTTTTTCTTGGAGCAGCAATTAGATTAAAATCACATTTTGCAAAACAATATTTCGAAGTAAAACAAATGGCTACGCTATGAAAATGTTTCATAGCAAGACAGTAATATTCGGCGACAAAAATATTTTGTAGTAGAGAATGTATTTATAGCTATGAAAATGTTTCATAGGAAGACAAACATTTGGCGATGAAAATATTTTGTAGTAGAAGAATGTATTTATAGCGATGAAAATGTTTCATAGCAAGACAGTAACATTCAGCGACGAAAATATTTTGTAGTACAAGATCGGATAATTTGGGACGAATAAATTTGTCGCTAAAAGAATTCATTTGGCTACGAAAAATACCCTTTAGAGATGATTTTATATTTTGTCGCAGAAACTGTTTGGCGACGAAATTTGTTTTTCGTAGCTAAAAAATATACCTACGACTACGAATATTATTTCGTCGCCAATACCCTTTAGCGACGTCGCATAGGCGACGAAATTGCGACGAAAACAGGTTCGTCGCCAATACTCTTTAGATACGAAATCTTAACATTTTGCTACAAATTTTTTCGTAGCAAAATCTCAAATTTTTTGTAGTGAACAAACCTCGCCTGACCAAACAAAGAAGAAGATTCAGGTCCCGGCAACGGAACCAACTGATGCTGCCAAGCAAATTTGGTTGCACAGGAACTGAAAATGAAGATACTTTGGCTGTCCTCCTTCGTTGGTCTCCTGCACATGCACACACGTAAACTAAGACGGGGGTGGCTCCGGCAAGACCCCTCCGGCGTGAGAGTAAGATTACTTGGTCACAAAGCAGGTAAGCAACAATGGAGTTTAGAGAGAGAGAGAGAGCTTGGAGAGTAGAGAGAGAGACGTACCATGAAATGATACTATTCCTTTAGTTTTATACTCCCTGGCCCCCATGTGCCTTGCACATAGGGGACATTTGTCAATCATCCACCTAGGGTGCCCAACCAACTCCAAAATTAGTGGAATTATTCTGTTCACCTTGTCAAATCACCTCTCCATGACGATTAGGGTGGGACTTGAGGGTGTCAACCTTCTAATAAGCGAGATCCCCACCTTTCTATCCCATTATATGGAGTCATCAACAGGCATGTTATGCTTCTCGCTTGGCCTTATCTCTTACTTAGTCGTAGTCACACACGCCGTCTTGCCTATGTCGCAAAATCACACATATCGCCCCAACTATGCATGTCGCTTCATCGCTCTGGGCTGCCTGCGATACACGGACTGGACATATTTGGCTCATTTCTCCCTATTGGGCCTAATTTTACTGTTCAGGCCCAAACCTATTTTTCACAATCAAATTAGGTTTTATTTTGATAAAATTCAATTTCAGAATTAATTAATAAAAATCCCTTCAATATATCTAAAAATTTGTAAAATCATGAAGATTGAAACTAGTTGACATTTTTACACCACTTGTTTTGCTTCTGTAAACTTACCCAAATATTCAATGCTTAACACATGTTTCACGCCCAATTCATAGCATTCTGTACTTATCACAATAATTCAATACTTAATTATAGGCTAATCATTTTCTTTTGTTTATTTCAACAAAAATCTCATCATTCTTACTTTTATAGGGAGATTTCTATTGTAATAATTAAATACTTAATTATCGGCTAATCATTTGACATCTATTATAATTCTGAAGTCTATCCAATATTTTTTAAACTAAACATGATTCACGCCAAAAATGCGTTCATTTATTTTATCATTATACTAATACATTGTTTTATACCATCAGGAGAACTGTTAAACTATTCCATTTCTGTGATAGGATTATTTCCAGTTTTTTAGGACTTTTTGTTTCCTGTTTATTAGGAGTTTACCAAGTCTTTCTCTGTTTGATAAATAACTAGTTTTTAGGAACAAGTCAGTACAGTTGCTGCTTTCTTGGATTTACTGTTTAGTTGTAAAGCTATTTAAGGGCTTATCTTTATGCAAATAAAACTCAACCCCTTCCAGTCAATTACTTTGTATTCTATAGAGTGTTTTCTTTATCTTATACTCAACAATTGGTATCAGAGCGTGGTTCGAGAGAGAGAGAGAGAAAGATGAGTGCTGAAGCAAACAATGGATATGCACAACCTGGCATTCCAAAGTTTGATGGAGATTACGACCATTGGAGTATGGTCATGGAAAACCTTCTGCAGTAGAAGGAGTATTGGAGTGTAGTGGAATCAGGCTTTGAGATTCCGACAAATGAAGAATCATTAGCAGATGCAGAGAAGAAAGTCTTGGAGGAAATGAAGCTGAAAGACTTGAAGGCCAAAAATTACTTGATCTCTTCAATTGACAAGTCAATTTTGAGGACAATCACGAAGAAGGAAACAGCTAAACAACTCTGGGATGCGATGAAGGTGAAATGTCATGGCGATGCTCGTGTCAAACGAGCTCAATTGAATCGTCTTTGCAGAAGTTTCGAAGTTTTGGCTATGAAGAATGGAGAATCAATCACTGACTACTTTGGTCGAGTGATGGTGGTTGCAAACGATATGCACAATTGTGGAGACGACATGCCTGATGTCAAAATAGTGGAGAAGATATTAAGGACTCTCACTGAAAAATGGAATTACGTTGTGCGTTCCATTGAAGAAGCAAAAGATATTGATGAACTTTCTGTTGATGCTCTTAAAAGTTCACTACTTCTACATGAGCAGAAATTCAGAAAAGATATAGAAGGAGAAGATGAGCAAGCACTCAAGGTATCTCATGAAGTGGGACAAAATTCTAGAGGACGTGGAAGAATGGTTGCACAAGTTGTTGCAAGAGGACGAGGAAGAGGTAGGGGAAGACAGGATTTTTCAAAGGCCACCATTGAATGTTTCAAATGCCATAAACTTGGTCATTTCCAATATGAGTGTCCGAATTGGAAAGATGAAGCCAACTATGCAATACTTGAAGATGAAGATGAGTTGTTGTTGATGACTTATGCTGATATGAATGAAAGAAAACGAGAAGATGCGTGGTTTCTAGATTCAGGTTCTTCAAACCACATGTGTGGAGATAAAAATCTGTTTGTTGAGCTAGATGAAGGGTTCAAAACAAGTGTCAGGTTGGGCAATGACTGCAGGATGGATGTAGCTGGTAGAGGTAATGTGAAGTTAATTTTTAAAGGCGCTAAATACATTTTAACTGCAGTATACTATGTTCCGGACTTAAAAAAACAATCACTTGAGCATGGGACAACTTCAAGAGAAAGGATTAGAAATTTTGATTAAAGGAGGGGCTTGTAAGATTTTTCATCCTGATAAAGGTCTTATTATTGAAACTAGTATGAGTGCGAACAGGATGTTTATAGTGTTTGCACAGCCGCAAATTCTAGCTCAATCGACTCCAGCTGAGAGCAATTGTTTCATCACGAGTGACAGTTGTACAACCAGATTGTGGCATTGCAGATATGGCCACTTGAACCATCAAGCGTTAAAGACTTTAGAAAGAAAGAATATGGTTCGAGGATTGCCAAAGTTCACTACTGGGACAGAAGTATGCGTCGACTGCCTCATTGGGAAGCATCACCGAGACCCAATACCAAGAAAGTGTTTCTGGAGAGCTGCTCAAATTCTAGATCTTGTTCATGCTGACATTTGCGGTCCCATAACACCCACTTCAATCAGCAAGAAGAGGTATGTTTTGTGCTTTATTGATGATTATAGTCGGAAGTCTTGGACTTATTTCTTGGTCGAAAAATTAGAAGCTTTAAGTTATTTGAAATGCTTTGTAAAGTTAGTAGGAAATGAGACAGGGCTACCACTTAAATGTTTGCGTACAGACAGAGGTGGAGAGTTTACCTATTTCGAATTCAATTGTTTCTGCAAGGAGAATGGAATACGAAGGCAATTGACAATTGCGTACACACCTCAGCAGAATGGTGTGGCAGAGCGTAAAAATCGAATCATATTGAATATGGTACGAGCTATGCTTTATGAGAAGAAAATGCCAAAAATATTTTGGGCAGAGGCAGTGAACTGGAGTAATCATATTCTGAACAGTGTCTAAATTCAGCTGTAAAAGACAAAACCCCAGAAGAAGCATGGAGCGGATCTTGCCCCTCGGTTGATTACTTTCGCGCATTTGGATGCATTGCACATGTTCATGTGCCCGAGGTACGAAGAACTAAACTTGATGATAGAAGTTTCACTTTTATTTTCTTAGGAATAAGTGATCAATCAAAGGGTTACAGGTTGTTTAATCCTATTACTAAGAAAATTGTGATTAGTAGGGATGTTGTGTTTGAAGAAGAAAAGCAATGGGACTGGGATGATAATTATAGAGAAGAAGTCTTGATAGATTTAGATTGGGAAGGTGATAATAAGAAAGGTTTCGAAATTGAGAGCGAAGAAAATAATGAAATTGAAGAAGTTGAAAATGAACACGTGGAACAAAATGAGAGTGGGGGAGAAAATGAGAGATTGGGTATGAGAAGAAGAAGAGAAATACACCCCCCTTCGTGGCTGAATGATTACGTGAGTGGGGAAGAACTAGATTTATTAGAAGATGAAGAAGTCAATATGGCTTTGATGGTTGCTAGTGATCCTTATTTTTTTGAGGAGGCAGTAAAGAGTGAGCATTGGAAGGTAGCTATGGATAAAGAGATAGAATCCATAGAAAAGAACAAAACTTGGAGCTTAGTTGATCTACCTACGGGGGCTAAGAAAGTTGGAGTTAAGTGGGTCTATAAGACAAAATATGACGAGAATGGGGAGCTAGAGAAGTACAAAGCTCACTTGGTAGCAAAGGGGTACTCGCAAAAGTATGGAATTGATTATGTGGAAGTTTATGCACCAGTAGCTAGAATTGAAACTGTAAGAACAGTGGTAGCATTAGAAGCTCAACACAATTGGAAGATATTCCAGTTGGATGTTAAATCTGCCTTCTTACATGGCGAGCTCGATGAGGATGTGTATGTGCAGCAACAAAAAGGCTATGAAGTTAAAGGAAGTGAAGAAAAGGTATATAAACTACATAAGGCTTTATACGGATTAAAACAGGCACCTCGAGCTTGATTTAGCCGAATTGAGTCTTATTTTATGTCAGAAGGTTTTGAGAAATGTCCAAATGAGCAAACACTTTTCACAAAGAAAAACAAGGAAGGTAAGTTGCTTATTGTGAGTCTTTATGTTGATGATCTTATCTATACCGGTGATGATGAAGGAATGATAAGCGATTTCAAGACCTCAATGATGCAAGCTTTTGAGATGACTGATCTTGGCCTGATGAAGTTTTTTCTGGGCATAGAAGTAATGCAGCACACAAGAGGCATTTTCATTTGTCAATACAAGATTTAGCAGTGATAAATGCTACAAAAAATATCACATTTTCACAACAAAAGACCGTTACAAAATAAGACACACATCTCAAAAGACCGTTCCAACACGGCAAGTTTCATTTCAAAAAGCCGTACCAACGGGACACGTTATCACACAAAAAACCGTTCCAACACGGCACACATTTCAAAAGACTGTCACAAAACACGGTACACATTTCAAAAGTCCGTTACAAAATACGGCACACATTTCGAAAAGTCTGTCACAAAACACGGCACACATTTCAAAAGACCGTCACAAAACACGGCACACGTTTCAAAAAGTCCTTTCCAAACACGGCAAGTTTTATCTCAAAAAGTCCGTCTCAACACGGCATATTCTAACACATTTTCACAACAAAGGACCGTACCAACACGTCACATTTCAAAAAGTCTGTCCCAACACGGCAAGTTTCTTTCTAAAAATCCCATTTCAAATGAGACACTTTGTTTTCACAAATCTAAGTTAAACTCCATATTTTTTTAACAAAAATCACATACCCATGATCCATACACGTTCGATCTCAACAATTCATCGTCAACAATGGAGATTTCTCCTTTCTCTCTCTCTTCCTCTGTGGCTGAAACTGGAAAAATGGGATGGAATGGCGACCTGTTTGAACTGCAACTGTTTAAAAAACATCAGATTTACACGTGGGTCCGTACGGACCTCTTTGTAAATGCAAGGTTAGTCCGTACGGACCTCCTTGCAGCCCAGGCAATTCCCCCTTTTGCCCTTGTCCAAAATCCATTTCCTGCAATATTCATGCACTTTGGTCCCCAAAGTAGCTTCGGCAGCCATCGTAAGCCCGAATCTCGCCCCAACTAAGTAGCAATCTATTCTCGACCGTCATCGTAAGCCCGAACACTTTCCTCGGCCATCATCGTAAGCCCGAACACATTTCCCGGCAGCCATCGTAAGCCCAGATCTCACCCCAACTAAGTGGCAACATATCCCCGGCAGTCATCGTAAGCCCGGATCTTGCCCCAACTAAGTGGAAATCTATTCTCGGCCGTCATCGTAAGCCTGAACACTTTCCCCGGTATTCATCATTTGCCGGGATCTCACCCCAACTAAGTGGCAACATAACCCCAACAACCATCGTAAGCCCGGATCTCGCCTCAACTAAGTGGCAACATATCCCCGACAGTCATCCTAAACCCAGATCTCACCCCAACTAAGTGGCAATCTATTCTCGGCCGTCATCGTAAGCCCAAACACACTTTTCTCGGCCTCCATCGTAAGCCCAAATTCTTTTCCTCGGCAGTTATCGTAAGCCCGAATTTTTCCCCAGCTAAGCGATAAAAACATTTCCAACCAAGGAATCGCGAGCGCTCCCGAGACCATCAAACCTCAAAACTTACAAATTTTTCACACTTTGGTATAGACGCCCTCAAACAGTCACACTTTGGTATAGATACCTTCGAACAGTCACACTTTGGTATAGACGCCTTCAAACAAGTCACACTTTGGTTTAGACGCCTTCAAACAATCACACTTTGGTATAGACGCCTTCAAACAGTCACACTTTGGTATAGACGCCCTCAAACAATCACACTTTGGTATAGACACCTTCGAACAGTCACACTTTGGTATAGTCGCCTTCAAACAAGTCACACTTTGGTATAGACGCCTTCAAACAGTCACACTTTGGTATAGACGCCTTCGAACAGTCTCACTCAGGACGAGTGCCTGCAAATAGTTCCCCACAGGCAGAGGCCCCTCAAAATTGCCCTTGCACACGAACTACGATTAGGCTTGATTCCCACTCGGGATACGTAGGAATCCTACCAAAGGGTCCAACCCTCCGGACAACACAGTCACCTCTTTCTCCCGACGAGCAGTCCAACTCGGGATTCTATTTTTATCGACGACCCTACTTCCTTCGAAAGTAAAGTCGCCGAGGGGCTTCTGTAAGTACTCCAATCCGGATCGCTCTCCATTTGAGTATACGGGAAACATCGAGGTTTCACTCATTCGTGATCCCGAAGACCCGTAAACGTCCAAAAGGTCCAAACTGACCAAGAAAACCAAGGGAGGACCTTTCAGGCATAAAAGGACAGTCGGAGGACGCAACAGAAATGGCACAAAAATCAAAAAACTGCCAAATCACTGACTGGTCCGTACGGACACATATGTAAAAGTATGGTCTGTCCGTATGGACAACCTTGTAAACATGCCAAAAATTCCCCAAATCTAGGAAATGACAGGAAATGACTGATTAATAGGAAGTCCAAACGGACATATATGTAAATATGGTCTATCTGTACGGACCTCTTTGCATATTTTCAGCCCCTAAAAATAATAGCCTCCTTCAGCTCATAAATCACACACAATCTTCACCCTCCTCCTTCCACAACAGCCCAGGCGGTCCAAACCCTTCGAAACGCCTCCGAAGCGACTGGAAATTTGAGTGCAAATGAGAGTTAACTAGGGGAGATTTTTCCATAAGTGAGGGCAAAACATCTCTCCTCTTTAAACAACCCGAGTTTGAAATGAGAGTTAATTAGGGGAGGTTCTGTCCAAGTGAGTGCATAATTTTTCTCCTTTTTAAACACCCCGAGGGTGAAACGAGAGTTAATTAGGGGAGGTTCTGCCCGAGTGAGTGCAAAATTTCTCTCCTCTTTTAAACCACCACAAATCAACCACATTCCCCCGAGGAAGATAGAAAGAAACCAACATTGGTAAAATCTCCTTCCGAATCTCAATTAACTGCTTTAATTTCCAAGTCTTTAAATATTTCTGTTTTAATACATCATTTGCAATTAACATACACACACACACCCAAAACTTTCAAAGAAAAGGGTACAGAAAGACTCATAAAAATGAGGCATTTTGGGTGAGCACAAAAAATCTCTTCCCGAAACGTAACCTGGCCTCCGAAATCAAAAATCTCATCGCACAAAACAAAAGCCTTTTTTCAATATTTTGGGCATAATCAAAACGGCGTGGCGACTCTACTTTTTCAAACAAACAAAAAACCGTTCGCATCCGAATCGGGTAATTTCAATTGTGGACACTTTATTTTATTGCTCATATACAACAAACCCCTCAGGTTGTTATATGTAAATTTCCTCTTCTAAATCTACATTTAGAAATGTTATTTACATCCATTTGATGTATTTCAAATTTTGCTATGCAACAACTGCAAATACAAATCTTTATTCTTTTGATGAGAGAATAATTATAAAAGTAATCAAGGTCTTCATTTTTCTTGTAGCCATCAATTACAATACTAGCCTTGTACTCATTGATTGTTTCACCGGTCTTCATTTTCTTTTTGAAAATTCGCTTATATGCTAGTGGTTATTACCTGGAGGTACTTACCTAATTCCCAAGTGTAATTTTCTTAGATGGAACCAATCTCAATTTTATTGACCCATTTCCACAAAGTTTCTTCCAAAGAGCTCATAGCTTTTATAACTTTATGATTCACTTTCTAGCATGGAGGTTAGAAAATCTGGACCATAGAATTTTCTTATACTATCTCATTTGCTATGTTGAGGTCCTACCTCTTATTCATGATTTTCTCATGATAAGTTTCTTCTTTTTCTATTGAATCATAAATCCGTTTAAATGAGTTTGCCTCATCACTTAATTTATACGAAAGCATATTCTTAAAAAAAGAAGCGATTCATAATTCCATTATAATATTCTTTTATATACATTGAATCTTCAATTTATAAACAAGAATTCTATAAGCACTACTATTGTAAGCATACCCAACACATATGCAATCAATAGTACGTAGTTTAACTATACACAAACTACACTTAGTTGTGTTTTATCACTACTTTTTTATTAATTTGATTTCCAACTTTTCCTTTAAAGAGACAAGATTCAACATTTTGCTTTTTAATAAGCAACTGTAAAGGTAAAACCTTACATTTTACCATCATCCATGTGAATAATATTCACATCTCAATATTGATCACTTGATTAATATTCGCATCTCAAGCATCAATATGCATTAATTATAACATCAATCACTTATTTGATAAGTCTTGTTTGTATATAGTTTGACCATACGACGAGATTCAATCACAATATTGATCACTTGAACACCCTTCTGTTTCATTCATTCAAACATCATGAATAACATTCTTGATTACATCATAGTTGTCTCTCAAGATACAAGGTATATACTTGATTTTTTCAAACAAGTTTGGCTTTTCAATAGATTTTGAGTTTTCACAGAAGTTTTACCAACTTTGTCTTTGTTTTAAACATTTTGGCATACTTCATCACATTTGCTTTCGCCACAAGAAATGTTAGACAATTTTTATCCAAAGTTCTATTCTCTTTTCCAACACAAAGTCGAATATCACACACCTCAACATTCATTTCTATTCATTTACGTTTGAGGTGATTTTAAAATATATTCAAGTGGGAAGCAATTTCTCAATTATTGTCATCACTTGAAAATTTTACTCAACACCATCCATTCGACATGATTTTCATGGAAGAATATTTTCACTTCTTTCATATGATTTTTTACGATTTATGGAGTACACTATTTTAAAATCAAGTAAGCGGCTTACGATAATTTTCATTGCACCCGCATTCTCGATTTTATATTTATAGTACAACGAATCCTACAAATATTTTGCCATTTTCTTGACACTATAAACGTTTTATAATGAATATGACAATTAATTAATTATATAGTTCCGATAAAGAAAATTTGCATGCTTCAACCGCAATCACGGCTTGAACATCCATTACATTTTCACCCAACTTTGTAAGATCTTTCATAAGAAACCTCTCTAATTTCAAGGTGGTCAATTAGAAAAACAACCAAATTCCATTAGAAATTTGTCTCCACACAAAGAGCATTTACCAAACATTGACTTTAATTTTCAACAATTATAACTTTTTTGTTACAACTATAACTCTCTAACTTAATTAGAGAATTAACTCCAAGAATAAATTGCTAATTCAATAGGAGAATTAAAGAAATAAAAGTATATAATAGAAGAGGGACAGACAATAGCATATATACTTTTTTAATTTTTTATATTATTTTAGGATAAATAAAACTATGTGAGATGTTGGTTAGTAGTGAATTTTTTTACAAAAAGTTATATAAAAAAAGTTAAGAATCTTTAAAGAAATAAAAGTATATAATAAAAGAGGGACAGAAAATAACATATACTTTTTTAATTTTTTATATATTTTTTTGGTTAAATAAAACTATTTGAGATGTTGGTTAGTAGTGAAATTTTTTACAAAAAGTTAAAAAAAAAAGTTAAGAATTTTTAAAGAAATAAAAGTATATAATAGAAGAGGGATGGACAATAGCATATATACTTTTTTTAATTTTTTTATAATTTTTTTTGGATAAATAAAACTATTTGAGATGCTTGTTAGTAGTGAAATTTTTTACAAAAAGTTATATAAAAAAGTTAAGAATTTTTAAAGAACTAAACGTATATAATAGAAGAGGGACGGACAATAGTATATATACTTTTTTAATTTTTTTATATTTTTTTGGATAAATAAAACTATTGAGATGTTGGTTAGTAGTGAATTTTTTTACAAAAAGTTATATAAAAAAGTTAAGAATATTTAAAGAAATAAAAGTATAAAATAGAAGAGGGACAGACAATATCATATATACTCTTTTTAATTTTTTTTTATTTTTTTAGATAAATAAAACTATTTGAGATGTTGGTCAGCTATGCAATTTTTTATAACAAGTTATGAGTAGGTCTCCGGAGAAACACGTTTCTTCATAAGTTATGGAAAAACGTGTTTTTCCAAAGGTTCTGGATATCAGTCTCAAAGGTTTTGAATATCCAGAACCCTTTGATCATGATATTCAAAAGTTATGTTAGAATGAGACCAACACATACCAAATTTCTGGATATCAACTTAAAAAGATTCTGGATATCAATTTCAAAGAGTTCTGGATATCCAGAACATTTAATATTGATATCCAGAAGCCTTTCAAAAGGTTTTGGATATCTAATACAAAAATTTCTGAATATCCTTTCAAAAGGTTCTGGATATCCAAAAACTTTCAAAATGAATAACCAGAAATTTAGAATTGCCCAAGCCAAGGCCATGGGCCAAAGTCATGGCCAATATAAAATTTCTGTATATCCTTTCAAAAGGTTCTGGATACCCGTTTCTCCCTAACTTATGGAGGTTTTTCCCTAGATTTTGGCAAAAGTTATATAGAAAAAATTAAGAATTTTTAAAGAAATAAAAGTATATAATAGAAGAGGGACGGACAATAGCATATATACTTTTTTAATTTTTTATATTATTTTAGGTTAAATAAAACTATGTGAGATGATGGTTAGTAGTGAATTTTTTTACAAAAAGTTATATAAAAAGTTAAGAATTTTTGAAAAAATAAAAGTATATATTAATAGAAGAGGGACGGACAATAGCATATATACTTTTTTAGTTTTTTTATATATTTTTTTGGATAAATAAAACTATTTGAGATGTTGGTTAGTAGTGAAATCTTTTACAAAAAGTTTATAAAAAAAGTTAAGATTTTTTTAAGAAATAAATGTATATAATAGAAGAGGGACGGACAATAGCATATATACTTTTTTAATTTTTTATATTTTATTTTGGATAAATAAAACTATTTGAGATGTTGGTTAGTGTGAATTTTTTTACAAAAAGTTATATAAAAAAAGTTAAGATTTTTTACAGAAATAAAAGTATATAATAGAAGAGGGACGGACGATAAATCATATTTCTAGGGTTTGGGATATATGTATATGATTTAGGGTTTAGGGTTTGGGATATAAGTATATGAGATTTGGGATTTAGTAATAATTAAGCATTATTAATATTTCTTTTAAAGATTAAATTATTATTATTGTTAATAAGTATTTTTTTATAATTTATTACTATCAATTATTACTTAGGTATATTAATATTTCTTAAAAGTTTAAATTAATAACTTATTATTATCAATAAATTATATTTTTAGGCATTATTGTTTTAGGATTTAGAGTGAAATTCAAGGCTTATGTATATTAATATTTTTTAGAAGTTTAATTTATTTTGTTATTTTAAGTATTTTTTCTATATTATTATCATAATTTTTATTTATTATATATTATTCAATTATTATTTATTATCTCTCAATAATATTAGTAAATATTCTTATTCTTGATATTTTCTTGTTTTATTAATAATGATTATTAATATTATTATTATTAAATATTATTATTTATTTAATTATTATTATGATAAAATATTATTTTATATTTATAATTTTTTTGAAAGATAAATTATTATTATTGTGGTTTATTATTTTAACTAATTATTATAATCATCAAGAATACATGTATATTATTATTATGATATATTATTATTTATTATTTAATTATTATTATTAGATACTATTATTTTATATTTTAAATTATTTTTTATATAAATAATTATTTTTACTAATTATTATGGTCATTAAGAGATTTTTGTGATAAACAAATAAACATAAGAGGTGACAATAAATCATTAGAACACATATATTCACATGGATCACTACCCCAAGCAACATCTTCATCATTAAATACATCAAATATAAATGAATCCAATGATCCAAATTCATCCAGCAAAAACACAAATACAATTCCTTTGATTGGCTCCCCTAATATCACAAGGATTGATTTTTAAATCAATCTGAACCATTAATCACACACATCCAATGGTCAAAATTCAACATAACAAAATCCTACCACATTCTTTTCTCTCTTTTCTCTCTTTCTCCCTCATTTCTCTCTCTATTCTTTGCCGCCGTCCCAACGCCGACCCAATTTGCCGGATATGGCTACCTGCGTCATTTTATTCATCTCTCTCTGGCGACCTGCGATCTCCTCTCCTCCCTTTGCCTCTCTCCAAATCTTCTCTTCCTAATCCGGCGTTGGCACCTGTCTCCAAATTCTCTTTTTTTTTTTTCTGGATTTAAATTCCATGCTTTGCCTTCTTCTATGTTACTGGGTTTCTAGGAACCTGAATTGGTTGTGAAAACCCTCAATTTTTCATTTATGTGCTTTCCAATTGGTAGTCAAAACCCTCAATTTTAATGCCTCTAGCATGTTGTTGCCTGATATGATTCCTATTTCTTGTTTTCCTGTTGTTGGTTAGGGCAACTGATTAGTGCACTCCGAGTGCTTGATCTTTGTTTTTGTTTTATTATTTTTGGTGCTATTCCTTTTGGTTTGGGAAATTTGTCGAGCACTTGGAGTGCACTAATCTGCTACTGGAAACTCCTGAATCTTTCTATTAAGTAAGCTTTTTTCTTTGTTACCCCCAACTCGGTGATCTTTCTAATTTGGGTTACCTTGATTTGAGTTCGAATATTGTTTGGTCACTGTTGAGGGTTGAGGAATTTGTATATTCTTGATATTGAACGTAGCTGGAAGAATTTCTGTTGCGTTGATGTTTTTTTTTCCTAGTAAATTATAGAAAGGGAATTTGCCCCATAAGTTCCTTTTGAAACAAATCACTTCCCACTAAGTTCCTCATTGTATTAAAATGCCCCATAAGTTCTCATGTTGTATTATGTATAATATAACATTTAGTTATGCAGTAGTTTAAAATCATAATACTGCATCCGCACCACCGCCTCCGCCACAGCCCAGCTTCACCGCCGCCGTCTGCTATCGCCGCATGCCGGATTTCGGTCAATTTTCGCTGGAATCCGGCAATTTTGGCCTTAATCCGGCCGCCGATCGTCGGAATCCGGTCGCCGGAGGTCGGAATCTGGTCGCCGGTCCATGGGCTTCGGACTCTGGTCACCGGCGGCCGCCAGAATGCAGTATTATGGCCTTAATTGATGTTGTATTTTCGAAACATAATACAACATCATAATACAATATGGGGAAGGAACTTATCGGGCATTATGAAACTTTTTTAGAACTTATCGGGCATAGTCCCTTATAGAAATTGCTAAAGTCACTTGATAGCTTAATTGGGCTAGAGTCTTTATCTTTCTACGAAACCCAAGTTTCAAGTTAATTTCTTGCAAATGTAAGATGGATAGATGCATGGATTGATTGATTGATTGGTCTTATAATTAAACTATAAGAGTTGTAATGTCTAAATTATGAGATTAATTCGTTGTTATTATTGATTTTTTGTTGAAAAATTTGTCTTATAAGTCAATTATAAGAAACGAAGTAGTTGGCAAGTTGGTCTTATAAATTAGCTATAAGAGTTGTAATGTGTAAATTATGAGATATGGATTGGTGGGTTCTCAATTTTTGTTGCTTTGTTGTTGGTGCGTGGCAGTAGGCGGTGGCGGTGCGCCTGGGTTGGATGGTGGTGGTGATGCAGTTTAGTTGGATGGTGGGTGGCAATAAGCTAATTCATGAATTGTTAAATTGCTAAAAAATTAAGTAAGTTAATTTGTAAGGACCGATTTAAGATTAATAAAAGTTAAGGTACTGATTTGAGAATAAAAAAAGTTAAGAGACTGATTTAAATTGATTGACATTATAATTTGTTTTTGATAAAAATATTTAGGATATATGTATATATTTTATTTTTAGAAAATAATTTTCTGCAACATAATTTTTTGTTGCAAATTAGGTTGCATACTTGAAACTGAAAATTTTAGTTGCTAGTTTAGTTCTATGTAAACAGAAATAAATCAGTTGTTGTTTGCAACGGATGTAAAAAATGTCCTAGAAAACACATTGCAACAGAAAGTACAACTATTTTTTCCGTTGCAAGGATTTTGCAACCACAAGAAAGTGGTCACATAAATTGCGACGATGCTTCCTGCGACTGCCTTTGTTACGGTTTTTTTCGGTTGCAAACATCAATTTGTAACCGATTTTCCTGAATTGCAATCGAAAAATCTGTTTCAGTTGCCCTATTTTCTTGTAGTGAAAGGAAAATATCTATCATATAGATACCTGAATTAGTAGCAATCGTATTGCCCTTCTTCGCTTTTAGACCTTCCTTATAAGCCTTGCAATTTCGCTTCCAATGACCAACCTCTTGGCAATGGTAGCAAATTGCATCCTTTTGAGACACTTTGAGTTTAACCTCTTTGGAATTGACAACTTTTGCCTCAGGTTTAGCAACCTTTGCTTTACCTTCTTTGCCTTCTTTTTTGAACCCCTTTCCTTTGTTAAACATTAACACATTTGCGGTACTAGGCTTCTTGATATTTTTCTCTGCAGTCTTAAGCATCGCATGCAATTCTGAAAGATTTTTCTCCATTCCACTCATGTTATAGTTCATAAAGAAATGACCAAAACTTTCAGGCAATGAATTCAATATCGTATCCGTTGAGAGTTCCAAACTCATAGGATACCCAAGCCTATCAAGGTGCTCAATATATCCTTTTATCTTAAGGACATGAGGGCCTACCGACTGCCCCTCTTGCATCTTGCATGCATTAAGAGCCTTCACCACATCATACATCTCTTGCCTAGCTTGCACTTGGAACATTTCCTTAAAGCGATGTGCTAGGTCAAAAGCTGCTTCCACGTGTTTAAGGTCCTTCTGAAGAGCCTTACAAATGGTGGCAAGCATAAGGCAAGCAACATCATTAGAATCATCAACATGTTTCTTATGTTGTTCCTTATCTGCCCTTGCAGCATTGGTAGCGGGTTCTGTAGGAATAGGTTCGTCAAGAACGTACAATTTCTTCTTTTGCCTAAGAACAATTCTTAAGCTTCTGATCCAATCAGAATAGTTTGTACTGTTCTCTTCGAGCTTGTCCTTCTCAAGGACGGATCGCAGCGACAAGGTTTGATTATTGTGAGATGCCATTCTACAATAAGATATACACACAATATGATCACATATAAGTATCAAAACATTTACCATCTAAGAGACAAATAATGTATTTCACAAATACTCCCACTAAATTATACACCTTTAAATACAAGCATATATCATATAATTATAATGGGCTACTATCCATATTTCACTTGATTTTGGTTTAACTGACTCAATGCCCGAAATCAAGCTATGTAGGTAGATAACACTTATCAATCATATCATATATGACTCTTAGATCTTTTATGAGATTCTAGACATCTTATGTCAACACATGTTTTAATCTCATCTATGCCTTGGGTCAAAACTCTTTTGAAAGCACCAATTAAGTTTAACCTTTTTCAAACGTATGAGACACATAGAACGATGCACCCAACTGAGTCGAAACTACATCAACCGTTATCTCATCTCGATCCATATTAAGATATAATGATGCACCCAACTGAGTCGAAACTATATCAAAATACCCGAATATTTCACAAGTGTTCTAATCAAGGGGTAGCATAAAAATTAAAAATTTAAGAAGGTTTTTCCATATAGCAACAAACATCGCATGGTTGTATATGAAACTTATGTGTACATAAACATGTTATATCACATATAATTGTTTTCACAAACAATACACATAAAATCATCAATCTATATCGTATAGCATGTTAAAGCATATAATCCAATTATATCTAGCATGCCAATTTAACCTAATCATGATTAAACGCGGCTCTGATACCACTGTTGGGTTTTGTGATTAAAAGCGCAACAGAAGATTTAACATAAACACAAAACCCTAGCCATGAATCCGTCTAATATGAAGAGATTAAAACTATGAATAAAGATTTACTAACCTTTGTTGCGAGTTTGTCTTTAGTACACGAATCGTAATTCACCTTGAGTCGTGGACAAAACTTTGATCTTCTTCCTTGTTCTTCCTTGTGATGAATCAACAATGCTAGGCCTTCAAGCTTTAGGTGATAAAGCAATCACCCTCTATCGGTAATCCACACGCGAATGAACCAAGATCGAATCTTGTTGGATTGCTAGATGATCCTCAATTGTTGAAACTCTTTTCAACAATCTATGGCTAATATGAAATTGAATCTAGGTTTTTTTGATCTTTGATTCGTAATCAAAATCAAGAGATTTGTGTTTCTCAAGCCCTAAAATTCGGGTATCTTGGCTGAGGATAAAGGGCCTATTTATACTTTATAAATATCCCTAACCTTCAGGGAGAAGAACCCTAATCCAAACCAAAAAATGGATCTGCTGATTTGCCACTATGCACGGCCGTGCACTTAAGTATGCACGGACGTGCAACCACTTGCGCGGGTGTGCTCATTAACTTGCACGGCAGCTCCAGCCTTAGCTATGACAGCGGACGAATTTTTCTTATCTCTTTCGAGAGCTCGGTCTGTTCTTGTCCCCACCACATCTCTATTGTGAAAATGTCTCCGCTTTACACATGGCCAGAAATCCAGTCTTTCATCCTCGGACACGTCACGTAGAAATTTATCATCACCTTGTTCATGAGCTACATCAACTAGGCTTCCTTCGGTTGTCCTACATTTCTACGACTGATCAACTTGCAGATATTATCACTAAGGGTCTCTCTCTCTCCCTCGGCTATGTCTACTGTCCGATAAGCTGCAACTTACTCCCCTCCCATTTGGCTTGAGGGGGGTATGGACATCACTTAACATCACATATATGTGTGCCTTGCACGTCTCAGCTTTCATATATATCCCTTAAGTGTATTAATCACCTACCAAGATATTGTATTAGCTAAGGAATGTATTTACTTTTCCTTAGATAGAATTGTTTGACTTTGACAATTGTATAGATGTTAGGGTGATGGCCTTACCATGAAATTGTAGGGTGATGGCCTTACCATGAAAACAATGGTATTTATTAATATATATGGCGGCTCCGTGTTTACCGCCGTATATATCTAATATATACGGTGGCTATTTATTAATCGCCGTATATAACTAGGATATCAGATAGTATATGTCAAATGTACGTATATAAGTATATACGGCTCCTCTTGACCGCCGTATATAACTAATATATATGGCGGATATAGCATACCGCCGTATATACTCTTAATATTTACGGCGGATATAGCATACCGCCGTATATATTAGTTATATACGGCAGCTTCGTGTTGTCCGCCGTATATAAGTTATATATACGGCGGTCGCGTGTTGCCCGCCGTAAATAACTTCCGTAAATAACCAACTTTCTTGTAGTGTAGGTATTACAACATGGTTTGTGGCCTTCAATACCTCTCCCTCACTCGCCCAGATCTTGCCTTCTCTGTGAATCAAGTTTGTCTGTTTATGCACAATCCTCGATCATCTCATCTGGTTGCAGCCAAACACATTCATTGATTGTGAAAGGAACTATTTCTCTAGGCCTTCACTTAACCCCACCTCGCTCCAAGCCTACTCCTACTCCAATTGGTCAGGTTCTCCAAATTACCGCCGCTCGACCACCGAAGCTTGTATTTCTTGGGTCCGAATCTGGTAGCATGGACTGCAAGAAACAATTTACGGTTGCTCACTCCAGGAGCGAGGCTAAGTACTGCCAGGGGCGTATGTAGTATAGAGCCAGGAAGGGCAAATGATCCACCTGACATTTTGAAAAAAAATTACCGAGTATTTATAGAAAAAAAATATAGAGTGCAAACTGTAATTTTCGAAAGAAGAGGGATGCAAAGAACTTCTACACTTTGTTAATTCTTCTCTTCTTTCTTTCTATCTATCTATATATATATATATATATATATATATATATATATATATATATATATATATATATATATATATATATATATATATATATATATATATATATAATACTAAATTGGAAAGAGAAAGTCCCCTTAAAGGTCCTCTCACTAAGAGAGGTCCCAAAGAAACTTGAAAAATAATGAAGATGAATCATCTATTTATAGTAGAAGAAAGATTAGAAAAAGGTAGGATGCATCTATGTGGGAAACACTAAAAACATTTGAATTTAGATATAGTGGGAAAAACGAAATTTCATTTGCCTCCAAAAATTTCATGACGCTTTCACATAAAAATGGAACAAGTAAAAGGCCGAAGAGAAGTAATGGATTTAAGGAAAAATACTCTAAAGGTCCATTATTAAAAAATATTACAACAAGCTATTATACTTATAAATATTTTAGTAATATTGTTAGTTTTATCATTTTGTTCTTATGTTTTTTTTTTTTATTATACTTATAAACAGTTTGCACCCTATAATTTTTTTTTCACACCCTCACTCTAAATTCTAGATACGCCACTGAGTACCGCAGTAGAGTTTCACCACTAAGTTCGGGATGGATTGGTGTGGTTCCTCTACGCCTAGGACACCAGAATATCGACCCATGAACGAAGAAAGGCATGAGAGAAAATAGTGATTGCGAGTCCCCAATTCTTGACTGGAGGGGACACCAAAGGCGTCTGCCCTTCCATCCATTGGATATAGAGAGGGAGGGCAGAGCTTTTGGTTTTTTCATGTTGTCAAAGAGTTGAACTTACCTATGACAGCTTTGTAGAGCTCGGCCTGTTCTTGTCCCCACCACATCTCTATTGTGAATATGTCTCCGCTTTACACATGGCCAGAAATCCAGTTTTCATCCTCGGACACGTCACGTAGAAATTGATCATCACTTCGTTCATGAGCTACATCAACTGGACTTCCTTCGGTTGTCCTACATTTCTACGACTGATCAACTTGCAGATATTTTCAATAAGGGTCTCATTCTCTCCCTAGGCTATGTCTACTGTACGACAAGCTGCAACTTACTCCCCTCCCGTTTGGCTTGGGCGGTATGGACATCCCTTAACATCACATATGTGTGCCTTGCACGTCTCAGCTTTCGTATATATCCCTTTAAGTGTATCAATCACCTACCAAGATATTGTATTAGCATAGGAATGTATTTACTTTTCCTTAGATAGAATTGTTTGACTTTTACAATTGTATAGATGTTATCGTGGGACGGAGGGAGTATGTAACTGAAAGGTCCTGTTTGCTTAGATCAAATTAAAGGTTAGGCAGTTAAGGTTTGACAGCTGAGGTGAAATCTTAGCTGTCAGAGGTTAACTGGTTTTAAAGATTGGAGTTAAATGTGCAGCGGAATAAAAGTGTTTGAAATAATGTAAAGACAAGTGAATAGTGTAGGTGTGTGTATATGTGTGTGTGTGTTGTGTGATAATACCAATTGAACACAATGAATTTTAAGGTGGTTCAGAGTTCACTCCTCCTACGTCCACCCTCACTGTCAACCTAGACAAGTGAGATCAATCCACTTAGTTATAAAAGGTTTTGACAAAGAAATATATCATATGTTATCTGACAAGCCAAGATAACATATGACCTTGGACAGCTAAGACCTCAAAATCAAACTGCATCTCTATTTATATCAAGCGGGCAACTGACTATGGTTCAATCAACCTACAAAGATATCACTCAAAACCTCTCTTGTACATTAATGTATCTAAATTACATGTGTAGTATGATGTATTACATAAGGCCTAAACCTTCTAGATCGTAACTTAGCTCGACGGCTAAGGTTCTCTCAAAGAAAGGTTTCACTCCTCAACAACTATGATCTTCAACATCAACTTGGCTATGAAGAATTCTGTGATGACCAAGATGTGCCTTGTCCAAATCTCTCCATACGAGATGTTGCCGGCTCATCTCCATGAAGATCACATGCCCGGTTGCGAGATTCCGGCTATTGTATTCTCCAATCAACAAAGGCTCTAAATGCAACTCCAACATGCATTTACTCCCTTGTCTCCTTGTCTCCTCCAACGGCTATTTCCAAGCCTATAAAAGGAACTCTCCAAGGCGAAGACCTCACCCCTTTTACACACAACTTCTACAAACCTTGCATCCAAACCTTCTCAACCCGCAACCAATAATCAAAACAATATTAAGACACTTGTAACTGATCTCGTGTGTATAAAGGCGATTTGTAAGAACCCCTTAAGACTTACTTTAAGTGGGTAGTGTGAATAGCTCAGTGTAGAGCTTGATCCCTAATAGACTGTACTTATTAGGAAGAGGAAGTTCAAGGAACTTGCCTATCCAATCCTTTGTAAATCTTAACGGGAACTAGATTTAAGTGGATTGATCTCACTTGTCAAGGTTGACAGTGAGGGTGGACGTAGGAGGAGTGAACTCTGAACCACCTTAAAATTCCTTGTGTTCAATTGGTATTATCACACAACACACACACACATATACACACACCTACACTATTCACTTGTCTTTACATTATTTCAAACACTTTTATTCCATTTGCACATTTAACTCCAATCTTTAAAACCAGTTAACCTCTGACAGCTAAGATTTCACCTCAGCTGTCAAACCTTAACTGCCTAACCTTTAATTTGATCTAAGCAAACAGGACCTTTCAATAAATGGATCAATAGCAGAGGTTGAGAACTGCAAAGAAGGACAGACCCTCCTTGAACACAAGGAATTTTAAGGTGGTTCAGAGTTCACTCCTCCTACGTCCACCCTCACTGTCAACCTTGACAAGTGAGATCAATCCACTTAAATCTAGTTCCCGTTAAGATTTACAAAGGATTGGATAGGCAAGTTCCTTGAACTTCCTCTTCCTAATAAGTACAGTCTATTAGGGATCAAGCTCTACACTGAGCTATTCACACTACCCACTTAAAGTCAGTCTTAAGGGGTTCTTACAAATCATTTTATACACCTGAGATCACTTACAAGTGTCTTAATATTGTTTTGATTATTGGTTGCAGGTTGAGAAGGTTTGGATGCAAGGTTTGTAGAAGTTGTGTGTAAAAGGGGTGAGGTCTTCAGTCTTGGAGAGTTCCTTTTATATGATTGGAAATAGCCGTTGGAGGAGACAATGAGACAAGAGAGTAAATGCATGTTGGAGTTGCATTTAGAGTCTTTGTTGACTGGAGAATACAATAGCTGGAATCTGCAACCAGGCACGTGATCTTCATGGAGATGAGCTGGCAACATCTGTATGGAGAGATTTGGACAAGGCACATCTTGGTCATCACAGGAATTCTTCATAGCTGTTGATGTTGAAGATCATAGCTGTTGAGGAGTGAAACCTTTGCTGTGAGAGAACCTTAGCTATCAGAGCTAAGTTCTGATCTAGAAGGTTTAGGCCTTATGTAATACATCATACTACACATGTAATTTAGATACATTAATGTACAAGAGAGGTTTTGAGTGATATCTTTGTAGGTTGATTGAACCATAGCTGTCCAGTTGATATAAATAGAGATGCAGTTTGATTTTGAGGTCTTAGCTGTCCAAGGTCATATGTTATCTTGGCTTGTCAGATAACATATGATATATTTCTTTGTCAAAACCTTTTATAACTATGTGGCTTACATAGTTAGGTCCTAACAATTTCCCCCTTTTTGGCAAAGTAATATATCTAATAAAGATATAACCTGCAAGATACTCAAGAATGAATATACCAATGAAGATGAGAACAATCTTCTTGATTCAATCAACTGAGTCTTAAAACAAAACATATTATCCAAAGTAAACAATGTTTTAAAAGCAGGAATTAAAGATAGGGATTAAAAAGGACTTATCCAAAAAGACATAAAATTTTCTTAAGAATATTCATCTCTTTCTCATCTTGCTGCAAGGATCTCCTCTCTTTCTGCAAGTAGCACTCTCTTCATCTTGTCCTCATCACCTCTGTAGTACATCTCATTGTTCCATTCCCAGCTCATCTCATCATCATAGGTGAAGGTTTGGTTTTGCCTTTCCTTGAGAACAGCTTTGGACAGAGGCTATTCATCATTTTTCAATCTCATAGTACCCCATAAGGGAGCCTTCTTTGGTTTTGAGCTCTAACCCCTTGTTCCTGCAAATAGGTTAGAAAAGAAGGGGTTTGATTGAAGAGAGATGGGTTGTTGAGTTTGATGTAGAGGTGGATCAGTTGAGACAGTGAGAACAGTAGAGGTTGAGAGTTGATGCTGTTTCATCACAGGAGCACTATCTTCATCATCACTTGACACAATCACATTTGGAGCAAAGCACCAGAGGCTCTTTTTCCCGTGTTCACGCCTTCTTCATCGATTCAATGGCCTTTTCTTTGGAGGCCTTCCTCTCGTATTTTGACACGCTTGAGACTTCCAAAATGTGTCTCATCTTGGTTATCATTGACCTTGTAAATCTTTGCATGTCCGTAATGGTCACATGATATGGGGGTACAAAAGTTGAAGGATTGAAGTTTGGAGGAAGGTTGGATTGGAGAGATCTTGTGTTTAGGGGATGAATGAAGAGGGTACTCAAGATGAAGGGGAAACATAGTCAGCAGCTTGGTCTTGCAATGATAGCCATGATAATGGATTTATTGAGGCAAACCCTCCAATACATTTCTTTGGCAAGCTCAATGCATAGGGGCATACACCAGGGATGAAGGCATATAAATGAATTCATTGATATTTGAAGAGAGAAGCTGGGAGAACATAATTTCCCAATCTATTATGGTAGAGATATCCATGAAGTTTGGTAGCAAGGGGGCTTTGTGAAAGAAGGAGTTGGGGAGAGCTATTCTGTACTTTTTCCATTCCTCATGGGCAAACACTATGAGGCCACATCTATTCCTTGCATGAATCATAATGGAATTTTTGCTTAACGACCAAGGATTGGAGACTAGGTGAGGATTGGCAATTTCGGGAAATGGGAAATATCCTTCAATCTTTGGTGGGCAAACCATGATAGAGGGGAAGGAAAAGTAAATTTCACAATCCAAAATCCAAGGTTCACAAGTAGGAAGGATTTCAGATTCAAGGGAGGGATCAACATTTTCTTGGTTTTGATCAGGCTCACTAGGTTTAAATTGAGATTCTTGATCGTGTTGAGGTTCTCGTTCAAGATCGGAGTTGAGGTTCGGTTTCAAGATCGGGTTGAGGTTCGGTTTCAAGATCGGGTTGGGGCTCGCATCTTGGGTAACAACATGAGGTTCTTGAATTTGAACGGATTCAACAGACTTGGATTGAGGTTCGTGTTCGTGGAATGGGTTCAAAGTGCGTGAATGCTAGCTTTCTTGGACAAATCTCTGTTTTTGATAAGTTTCAAGGCTTTTTGAGTTTCTTCCTCTGTTAGCACTTGTCTCAAGTAATAGGTAACAAGCGAGGGACATGCTTGGGATCTTCTAAGGAAAGTCCTTCGATGCATTGAAAATGTTTTCAGGGGATGGGGAAGGATCTCGAGGGACTATCGAGGGTGATTCTTGACTGGAGAGAGGATAGGCTGTCAGAATGGGAGACATAGGACTTTTATTCTCCCTTAACAGAGGCTCATCCTTTTCAGAGCTAGAGCTATTCCCCCTATCCTTTTCAACACTTGGCTCATTTGGACTAATGTTAGAGGGATTAAGATTTAGGATGCCTTGAGCCACAGAGTCATGAGGTGAACTAGATTGGTCTTTGGATGAGGAGGGTTGAGGAGTGGTTGGTTTCAACTTTTTGGATGGGGAGCATCTTTATCTGCTTTTTCTCTTCCTAGAGAAAGTACCGAGAGTAAGAGAAGGTTTAGAGGTTACCTTGGATGGGGTTTCAGCACTTGAGACAACCTTAGCCGTCGAGAGATGAAGCTTCCATGGCCGTCCCAGATGACTGTCCAACCTTAGCCGTCCTTACTTCCATTAGTGACTCAAGAACAGCTCTTCTCATATCTTCATCAAACTCATCACCTTGAGCTTCACCAAAGATACACAACATCGTGGATTTCTTCCTCTTCACCATCATATTCATCAATGTCCTTGAAAATAGGATCCGACTGAGTATCTTCACCGTCGCCTTGCTCTTCGCCTACCATCTTCCCTTTGTCGTTCCTTGAGCACTTTCTTGCTCAACAGCTTCCTCTTCTTGGATTTGCTTTCCTTTACTAAGCTTCTTTCCCTTTCCAGTTCTTTTCATCTTGGCTAGGCTTTTTCTTCTTTTGATTTTGGAAGGAGAAGTCTCTTGAGCTCTTTCTTTTATGACAACACCTTTGTCATGCTTTCTCTTGGATCTTTTGTCATTCACCATGTTTACCAATCCCTGCCATATCTTCATATCTTTCTCAGTTTTCTATTTCAATCTTTGAGAGGCTTCATCAAAATTCTCAGAGCTGTCCCCAAGCTCTAATTTCTTCTTACCCTTCAGTTTGAAGGTGCTCAAGTTGAAGCTTCTGGTTGATACTAGAGATGCAGACTCAAGCCACTCATCCTTTAGGGGAGGATTCAACCTTGGAATAAGGTGATGGAGAATTCCACTCATGACACTACTAGAAACAGGCCTTTTACCGATGGAAATTTCCGTCGGTAAATCCACTTATCCGTCGGTAAATGGTTATTACCGACGGAATGAGTCCGTCGGTTTCCGTCGAAAATAATTGGTTGGTAATACCGACGGACCAAATTCGCCGGTATTTCCGGCGGATTTTCCGCCGGAAAATATAAAATTCCGCCGGAAATCGTCCGTCGGAAATGAGTGATGCCGGCCGGTTAACCGGAGAGATTGCCGGAGTTTACCGATGGAAATATCCGTCGGTAAATATCAAAAAAAATAAATAAATAAAACCCATTACCGACGGTTATAACCGTCGGTAAAAATAAAATTTACCGTCGGATATGTCCGTCGGAAATCTATCGAATCCGACGGATATATCCCATTCGGTAATGGGATTTATTATTTATTTTTTATTATTTTCCGACGGATATTTCCGTCGGAAATTAAAATTATTTATTTTTTTAATTATACTACCGACGGAAATATCCGTCTAATCCGCATTTTTTAAAAAAATTCTATTTTATTATTAATCCACCTGTAAACCTGTCAAACCTGTTTAAACAAATCCCAAAATAAAATAAACGCAAACACATACAAACATCAAACATACAAACATCAAATAAACTCAAACTGTATCAAGCAACCTAAAGCGAAAGGGGAAAAGGGGAAAGGGGAAGGGGGAAAAGAGGAAAGGGAAAGGGGAAAAGGGAAAAGGGAAAGGGAAAGGGGAAAGGGAAATTGTTTCGCTTGGGGAAAAGGGAAGGGAAATGGAAAGGGAAACAAAATATATTTGTTTACATTACATGCCAGCCAAATAAAATGAATGTCAATCAACCACGACCCCGACCCCGACCACGAGCGCTGCCGCTACCGCTACCATCGCCACTACCACCACAACTTCCCCTAAGGTATTGATCGACTGACTCATCAGATGCGTTACCGCTATTACGTGGCCGTGGTCGCGGGCCGTGCGTGGCGTGGCTGTGGCTGCAAATTCATGGTAGCCAAGTATTGTTGCACGCGCTGGTCAAGCTGTTGAGCCAATATACTAGCCACCTGGGTCTGCATCTGGGTCTGCACTCGGGCCTCCACCCGGGCCTCCACCTGGCTCTGGATCTGCTCCACTCGCTTCTCAACCTCTCTGTTCACCCGTTCATCAAACGCTTCTTGATCCACATGATGACTGCCGCCGGAGGAAGAAGATGAAAAGTATGAAGTAGTAGGGCTGCGGAATGGCATGTTAAAATACCCCGCACCATGTCCTCCGAATCCAGGCAAGCGATCTCCCTTCGGTTGCTTGCCGTCGAGGACAATGGCCGCCCAAAGCTTTTCACGAAAGGCGGGCCGCTCGGTGCTCTCAGGAGCCAAACTTCCTTCTTCAATAGCCTCCTCACGAGCCCGCCTATCATACTCTTCCCGAAAAAAATACATTATACACTATGGTAGAAAATAATATTTCTTTAACTAAATAATTTATTATTTACTAATAGAAAATATATAATTTACTAATAGAAAATACTATTAACACTTACAAAAAGGGTCTGGTAATAAGGATTGACCCATTGTGGCCCTGAGCCATCAGCAGCCTCCGTAGTATGTGTAGCCAGAAATACAAAGAAGATCGGCCTCATCATTTCCGTGTTTCTTAATCTTAACATATAAAAAAATTAAAACTTTAAGATATTGCTTATCAAATAATAACAATATATGAATCAAATAAAGTAATAACAATATATGAATCAAATAAAGTATTGCTTAATTTACAAACGGATAATAAATGAAGTAAGTTTACCATTCTGGACCAAGTCTCGCCGAAGTTAATTGATCCTCCAAAGGTGCACACTCCCCGCCCCTCTTGTGTGTTCCTATTCTTCTTTGCAATTTCTGAACTTTTTTGAAATTTCTCACTGCTCCAATAGGCTTCCCACTGCTCCCACGCAGTAGCGGAGAAATTAGCTGGAGGCAAACCATCAATTAGCCAC
This sequence comes from Adenophora triphylla var. japonica, assembly GCA_022495995.1. Classification (NCBI taxonomy): domain Eukaryota; kingdom Viridiplantae; phylum Streptophyta; class Magnoliopsida; order Asterales; family Campanulaceae; genus Adenophora; species Adenophora triphylla. The sequence goes on from JAFEMH010004712.1 coordinate 146,695, forward strand.
TTTGCTCTCATGTCGTACACTTTTCCAGCGTACCGCTTAGCAACCAATTTCTTAAAAGCCGTCTCGATTTGCAAGTCGGTAAACCTGTGGCATGAATATACGTGCTACAAAAATAGTAAAAGTAGTTAAATAAACAAGGGAATAGTCTACAAACTTTGCAAAGGGAAGAGAATTAAGTAATTTTACCCGAAACCGGCTATACCGTATAGCGTACACCTCTTTTGATATCGACTTGGGGGTGGGATAAAATCCCTCAAAATTATACCCGCCGAATAAATCCCCAAACCATCTAGCGGGATCTCGACAACCACCATGTATAAACCTATAAGATATTAATTGAAAAACAATATATCAATATATATACAAATAAAAAGACAATAATAAAATGTAAACATTACAATTAAATAATACTTACTGGCCACTGGGAGAGATAGATATTTCCATTTTTCCATCGTCATTAATAATTGCGTCCAAGTTAACCCGTCCGGATGGTTCACTCACTGGATCACTAGCTTACATTACCTTGACTGCTCAAATCCTCATCACTACGTCCCGAACTGCACGGACGTAGAGCCCCTCCCTCCGGCCCTTGGAGAAACAAGACGATGGACAAAACCCGCAACCTTGCCTCTCTTTGAACGATTGCCACCTCGACCCGACATATCTAAACTAGTATATTATATATACAAATAAAAACAATATATCAATATATATACAAATAAAAAGACACTTCATTTAGGATGTGAATAATTTTAAATATTAATATTTAATTCTTTGTTGTTAAGTATATCATTCTCTAGGGTGAAAGGACAATTCATGTCCATTAGGTTTAGAATTGGGGTCGGCTTCTATCCCAAATTTGAAATACACGTATGAATTGCAAATATCACTTTGTCTACTTGCTTTATAATCGAAAATCAAGCAATTTTAATAGACAATAATGATATTTACAAATCATATAATCGTGCATAATTTTTATTTTTATTCATTACCATAACATGCATAATTTTGATCAATAAACAAGATGAGAGTCGTTATCATCCACAACAATCAAAACCCTATCTCAGCTTAGACCAAGAAAGACAGAGCAAATAAGTTCTTGTCAGTTTGAGCAAAGGATTTTCTGTTTAATATAGGTTTTTTCAGTTTCACTGTCCTCCTCTCTAAGGATCTCAAACATCACAGTCATGTTCTTGTCAGTGCCTGTTTTACTCTTCAGCAGTGGTATACGGTCACAAGTAAAAACAAAGGTAACGGTATTAACACCGATGAAGAGAAAACGAGCTTTCTCCAATTTTTTCAATCTCCACCTTCCATTTACCCAAGATCCTGATTACGAAATCTTCCTCATGAGGTTGAAAGCTGGCGGTGTTGCCCTCAATTCTTTGAGAGCAACACCGCCAGCTTTCAACCTCATGAGGAAGATTTCTCAATCAGGATCTTGGGTAAATGGAAGGTAGAGATTGAAAAAATTGGAGGAAAGTTCTGTTTTCTCTTCACTGGTGTTAATATCATACCTTGTTTTTACTTGTGACCGTATACCACTAAGAAGAGAAAATGCATACGCATGTACAAGAATACATGGCTGCCGCGATGTTTCGCATTCTTAGAGAGAAGAGGACAAATAAACCTGAAAACTCTTATTAAAACGTAAAATCATTTGCTCAAACTGACAAGAACTTATTTGCTCCATCTTTCTTGATCAAAGATGGACGGATTTTGATAGATGTGTGTGAGAAAGTCTCTCATCTTATTTATATATATACATATATGTATATTTATTATTATTATTATTATTATTATCTATTATTATTATTATTATTTTATTATAATTTACTTTATTTTTTTATTTATTTTGTTTTTTGTTTTTTTTATTTTTATTTTTTATTTTATTTTTTATTTTTTATTATTATATTTATTATTATTATTATTATTATTATTATTATTATTATTTATTATTATTATTATTATTATTTATTATTATTATTATTATTATTATTATTATATTATTTATTTTTTTTTTTTATTTATTTTGTTTTTTTATTTTTTATTTTTATTTTTTATTATTATTATTATATTTATTATTATTATTATTATATTTATTATTATTATTATTATATTTATTATTATTATTATTATTATTATTATTATTATTATTATTTATTATTATTATTATTATTATTTTATTATTATTTATTTTCTTTTTTATTTATTTATTTATTTTTTTATATTTATTTTATTTATTTTTTATTTCATTTTTTTAGACATTCACCCCCTCACCGTCCCAATATGAATATCCAAGCCTACCAAACTCTTACATAAACCAACAATCTAGACCATATTCAAACCTTTTGACACCTAAAAATGCAAATGAAACAACTAGCACATAGAAAAAGACTACATAATTAAACCCACATAGATAGTTAATTATTCAATCCAAGCCTACCAAACTCTTACATAAACCAACAATCTACACACGGCTGCACACACTCACACTCACACGCAGAACACACACACTCACAGCACACACCAAACACACCCTGCAGAACACCCACACACACAACACACACGGCACAACAAGAACACACACACATGCACAACATACTCACACACACAGACACATCAGAACACCTTCTACACACACCAAAACACACACCGGCACAACAAGAACCCATTCTATAAGAGATCAAAGAAAACCTTGCAAACATAACAAAATCCAAGCACGTAGGTCACACATTATGATAGTACTTCAAATGTCATGACCAACAAAAAGATACGATTCGATATGCTTACAGATTTAAATATAGCGATTACATTAGAAAAACTAGAACTTAACATTCAGATTTTTCATCAAAGAAGAAACATCTTCCACATTTCCCTCTAATGTAAGTTTCCAATCTCTCGCTTTCAATTGTAACTTTTACTTCATCCCTATCGGAAGAAGACGATCCTTCTTCGAAATTGACATCTTCGTAAAGTGCAAAAGCTTGTGAAACTGGAGGTGCAAATAGAGGCCTTTTTTAATAGCCGCTGGGCTGCATCAAGAGAATGAAATCCCTTGTACACGAGAATTGGAGAAACCATTTACTTGTGCTTTACATGCATCCCGGCTTGTGTAGATGCCCTGGATGCGTCCGACCTGCACAACATAATAACAATATGCCATATGTTTCTATAAAAAGAATGTGATTTGCTAATCAACTCTACATTATATAAGAGAATATTATTTGAATTTTTTTATTTTTTTTTAAAAAAAAGTGCATCAGTAAACCCTAATCGAACAAAACGCAAGGCGGCCTAAAATTCACAAAATATACCAATACCAAAATCACAAGAACTCAGCCATGAACAAAACTCAAAGAGACCTAAATCCAAAATCACAACACATGAGCTATGAAAACAGAAAATCAAATGAAAAATCAACAGTCAAAAAAGGCATACTTTCGTAATCAATACTTGAGAGAGAGAAAGAGAGCTGGCGTAGGAGACAACGACGGCGAAGGCGGGCGCAAGAACGCAGAGCTAGGGCGACTGCGAGAGAGAGAGAGAGAGAGAGAGAGAGAGAGAGCGAGAGAGAGAGAAATCGAGTGAGAGAGAGAAAGGGATTGAGAGAGAGAAAGAGAGCTTACCGGCGTAGGAGACAACGACGACGAAGGCGGGCTGGCAGCAACGCAGAGCTAGGGCGACTGCGAGAGAGAGAGGGAGAGAGAGAGAAAGCGAGTGAGAGAGAGAAATCGAGTGAGAGAGAGAAAGGGATTGAGAGAGAGAAAGAGAGCTTACCGGCCGGCGACGGAGACGGCAACGGCGAACGGCTTCCACGGCGGAGACGGCGTTTGTTCGCGAATTACTGATGAGAGAGAGAGAGAGTGAGAGGGAGAAATCGAGTGAGAGAGGAATTAAGCGATTGAGAAGAAACTTACCGTAGACGGCGACGGCAACGGCGGAGGCGATAGGTTTCCGTTCGCGAACTGGAGAGAGACAGGAGAGGGCGACGTAAAATGAAGAAATGGGATCTGTTACATTATATATAGGGCGTGTTTACCGACGGATATGTCCGTCGGTAATACCGACGGTCAGTGTCCGTCGGCAATACCAATGAATTACTAAGCTTCTTTCCCTTTCCAGTTCTTTTCATCTTGGCTAGGCTTTTTCTTCTTTTGATTTTGGAAGGAGAAGTCTCTTGAGCTCTTTCTTTTATGACAACACCTTTGTCATGCTTTCTCTTGGATCTTTTGTCATTCACCATGTTTACCAATCCCTGCCATATCTTCATATCTTTCTCAGTTTTCTTTTTCAATCTTTGAGAGGCTTCATCAAAATTCTCAGAGCTGTCCCCAAGCTCTAATTTCTTCTTACCCTTCAGTTTGAAGGTGCTCAAGTTGAAGCTTCTGGTTGATACTAGAGATGCAGACTCAAGCCACTCATCCTTTAGGGGAGGATTCAACCTTGGAATAAGGTGATGGAGAATTCCACTCATGAATCTGAAATTGTTCATCCTTGGATTTTGTTTCTTGTATTTCCAGGGAGAGGGAGAAATGGCTAATTGAAAGTTGTGAAGTAAAGCAACACTCCAGTTTACTTCTTTGGTTATCAAACATAGGGCTTGCTTCCATTCATTAGGACTTATTTGATCAAATGATGATTGCTTTCCATCAAACCCTTTGATGACAACATCCATTAGGGTTGATTTGAACAGATCAAGTTCCTTCTTTTTGATTGGTTTGTCCTGAACCAATAGATAATTACAGCTTGGTTTGTCAAAGAACCTTTTGTAAAAAGGTTCCAGGTTGTTGTCTTTCCTATTCCAGAGATTTGAAACACCATTGCTTTTGATAGGGATGTTGTAAACCTTGGACACAATCTTGGGGGTCACATTGATTTCAGTACCTTCAATGGTGGTTTTGATTGCCCCAGTTGATTGTCTTTCTCCTTTCATAAAAATCTCTCTGCACAGCTTCTCATAAATGGGAGGTTGAGCTTCCATCATATTGCAGAGATGATTGGATTCCAAGAGTTCTTTGATAAGAGCTCCAACATTGTGCTCATAGAACTCAGGTTTGATGAAGTATCCATGGGCTTCTGGGTAAGACATGTTTGAACTTAGAACAAAAAGTTTTTAGGGTTTAAGAGACAAAAACAGAGGGAATCAAAGAATGAATTTGGAAGAGAGAATGGTGATTGTTAACTGAGGGATTAGTTCGCAAGGTTAAATGATAGTTAAAGGAGGGAATTTGAGGTTGTTTAAACGGCTAATACGTGGGTTAGTGTAACGATTAAAAGATAGCATTTAAAATAGTGACTGTTCATGAATAGTGTTTTTTGTCCCACTACTCATTACATGTACAATAACTCCCCACAAAACAAGGGAGTTATTTCCGTACACAAAGACGAAATTTCAGAGGGAATAAACAGAGAAATTAATGAATATTTGTTAGTGGCAAGTTCCAAACACTTCCTTGATTTGGCAAGAGCTAAATTCATAGCTGTCAGACTTAATTACCAGCCAAGTCTATTTTGAATGATCATTGCCACTAATTTGACTGAAACTGAATTTGCCTATAAAAGATAATGGTTCAGATGAAGAAATTTACCAAATCCATTTCATTCATAGCAAATGGGAAGACTTGTTTCAAAGTTCACCCTAGCAAAATGGCTAAGACTGCAAAGAGACTTGTTTTTCAAAGTCCAAGGGTAGATGAAACAAGAGAGGCAAGGTTTGAGAGGGAGTTTCTGTCATATAGGCTCCAAACTGATATAGGTTTGGAGCAGGAGGTGGATCAAATACTAAAAGATGGTCCCAATAAGGAGGAGGAGTTGAAGGAGAGAGAGATAAGAAAGATGTTTTGGGAGGAGGAGAGATTAGCACTTTTGGAAGGTGAGGAAAATAGGTTGAGAGAGAAAGCAAAAAGTAAGGGTAAGGCTAAGATAGTTGAAGGGGGAACCAGTGATCTGACAGCTAAGGTTAAGCTGTCAAGGAAGGAGAGAGAGGGAGAATCAAGTAGGCCAGTTAAGGACAAGGTGGAAAGGGTTTATACCTTGGGAGAGTTAGTGAAGCTTGACAGTGATGAAAGGATTAAGGTTGACACACAAATTGGTCAACCTGATTTCATAGCTGTCAAGGAATTCACAGCTGTCACCAGGGATTCTCTAACTCTTAGCCAAACAGTTCTTGAGGGAACTGGAGATAACTTTGCAGGAGTGCAAAGTTCTCCTTCCAAAGTCTATATGAAGTTGTTTTCTCAATTTCTCAAGTGTTTGAGTCCAGCTGCTCTAAATGGTGAGGAGGATGAAGGTCCTCGGTCCGATCAAGCTATCATTGCACAGCAAGTGCAAATTCTTCAGTACCTTCGGCTTTATCTCACCACTTAGTGAGTATCCTCCCTATAATGCAGTTGAAGAGTGGTGGCCAAGGAGGGTCTGTCCTTCTTTGCAGTTCTCAACCTCTGCTATTGATCCATTTATGGAAAGGCACCCTGTTTGGTTGGAGAGATATGGAGATATCAAAGAGAGTGCATATCAAGCTCCAGACATTATTTATAGTGATAGAGGATATGGGGATGATTACTTCCAAGATCAGCTATGGGATAACACAAGATTGACAGTCCTTAGCTGTCAATGCTTTTCAGAGGTGCTTGCTGAGATGAGAAGGAGGGTTGATGAAGCTTATGGTAATATGGATTTAGACTTGTTTTTATGGTGTTTGAATTTCTGTAAGGTAGAAATGAGGTTTGGTTTTGATATGTAAGAAGCTTTTGAATTGAGAAAAAGGTTAGCTGTCAGACAATGTTGTTGACAGCAGCCATAGGAAATGGTTTATTCTAATGAATAAGAGTTTTTATTTTGTTAGATTAATCATGCCTAGCATTGCTCTTAACATCTCAAATCTTTTCTCATCCATAGCCTTTGTTAGGATGTCAGAGACATTATTCTCAGTACACACTTTTGCAAGACTAATGTTTCCTTTTTCAACATGGTCTCTGATAAAATGATGTCTGACCTCAATATGCTTTGTCTTTGAGTGTTGGACAGGGTTTTCTGTCATGGCAATGGTACTTGAGTTGTCACAAAAGATAGGAATGTTGGACAGTTCAATTCCAAAGTCTTGTAATTGACTTTTGAGGTAAAGTATTTGTGAACAACACAAACCAAGAAGAATATATTCAAATTTCACTCGCTTGAGGTTGCTACCGAGGTTTGCTTTTTACTTGACCATGAAATGATTCTAGATCCAATAAATTGGCATCCACCACTTGTGGACTTTCTATCTAGGTTACACCCAAAGCATAGTCGAATCGGTGAATCCAATTAAAGAAAATGGGGATTCATAGGATACCATAATCCATAATCGAGTTCCTTTGAGATATCTCAAAATTCTCTTGACAATGAGAGAGATGAGACTCCTTGGGATTTGCAAATCTAGCACAAAGACAGACACTCAAACATAATGTCGGGTCTTGAAGCCGTTACATAGAGAAGGGATCCAATGTAACTTCGTAAAGTGTTGGATTTACATTTTGGCCATCGAGGATCGGCATGAAGTTTGGTTGTGGTTGACAAGGGAGTTTTGGCAGGTGAAGCGGATAGCATATCAAACTTTTTGATCATATCCCTTGTGTATTTAGCTTGGTTAATGAATATTCCTTCCTCCATTTGCTTGACTTGAAGACCCAAGAAGAAAGTGAGCTCACCAATCATGCTCATTTCAAACCGGTCCTTCATAATGTTCCCAAATTCAGGTGCACAAGTCCTCATTTGATGATCCAAAAATGATGTCATCAACATAGACTTGAATGAGCAACCGATCATCTCCATATTTTTTGATAAACAAAGTGTTATCAATATGGCCCTTGGTAAATCCTTTACCAAGGAGATATCTAGATAGGGTGTCATACCAAGCTCTTGGTGCTTGTTTAAGTCCATATAGTGCTTTGTCCAATTTATATACATGATCGGGAAACTTGGGATGCTCAAATCCAGGAGGTTGAGATACAAACACCTTTTCATTTAGGACTCCATTCAGAAATGCACTTTTGACATCCATCTCAAACACTTTCATCTTCTTGAATGAAGCATAGGCAAGAAATAACCTTATAGCTTCAAGTCTAGCAACCGGTGCAAAAGTCTCATCATAGTCAATTCCTTCTTCTTGTCTCGTATCCTTGAGCAACCAGTCTAGCTTTGTTCCTTATTACAACTCCTTCTTCATTCATCTTATTCCTAAAAACCCATCTTGTTCCAATGACAGTTTGATTCTTTGGCTTAGGAACAAGCTTCCAAACTTTATTTCTTTCAAATTGCTCCAATTCTTCCTCCATTGCTTCTATCCAATCTGGGTCTTGAAGGGCTTCATTTATCTTTTTGGGTTCAATTTGAGAGATGAAGGCACTCATTAGAGAGTCAAGAACAGGCATGTCAGTGTGGTATGTCCATTTTGTGTATAGGAAGATCTATATAGATGTTTTTGTTTGGAGGGATAACGTGGGTAATGATTTCAGGTTGAGGAATTGCTTGAGAGGAGTTGATATCAGGTTGGATAGGGTCTTCTTCAAGGGGATTTTGATGATTGGATGAAGGAAGGTTAGTTGATGCATCATGGTCGGATGCACCTTCTTTGTTGAGAGAGGATTCATGGCTGTCAGGCAAAGTTGAATGTTTATTTGTGTCTTTGGGCACTATATAAGGAAGGGAAGGTGAATCTTCTTCAGGAATGAGACATGAGGGGTCATGAACAGGAGAAACCTCAGGTAGGTTATCTGAGTTGCCCACAGCTTCATCAAAATCACATAGCTCAGTGTGACTTTGGTCATTATTTTCATCAAAGTCTACATGAATTGATTCCTCTACAACAAGTCTTCTTTTGTTGTAAACCCTATAGGCTTTGCTAGTGTTGGAGTATCCAAGGAAAATTCCTTCATCACTCTTTGAATCAAATTTGTCAAGATTATTTTTCCCATTGTTGTGTATGAAGCATCTACTTCCAAAGCCATGGAGGTATGAAATGGTTGGTGTTCTTCCATTCCAAAATTCATAGGGAGTCTTGGAGTGAAACTTGTTGATGATGGTCTTGTTCTGAACATAGACAGCAGTGGTTACTGCTTCACCCCAAAAATATTTAGGAAGGTTGTGCTCGACAAAGATAGACCTTCTTTGCCTCACAAATTGTTCTATTCTTTCTTTACGCAACTCCATTTCTTTGAGGAGTTCTAGGAGCAGAAAAGTTGTGCTCAATCCCTTTTTGATCACAGTATTCTTCAACACCAGTGTTCTCAAATTCCTTACCATGATCTGATCTAATTTTGATGATGGATAAACCCTTTTGGTTTTGAATTTTATTGAACAATTTGACATGTTGTTCCAAAGTATCTCTTTTGGATTCAAGAAGGATGATCCAAGTAAATCTAGTGTATTCATCAACTACAACAAGAGAGTATCTCTTTCCACCAAGAGATCTAGTTACGATAGGTCCAAAAAGGTCCATGTGAAGAAGTTGAAGAGGTTTAGAGGTATCTAGTCTGGTTTTGGCAGTGAAGGAGGTTTTCTTTTGTTTTCCACATTGACAAGCTTTGCATAGCTTGTCCTTTTTGAAGGGTATTTTGGGTAGGCCTTTTACTAGGTTGGAGTTGGCTAGTTTTGAGATGCTTTTCAGGTTTAGGTGAGCTAATCTTTTGTGCCATAACCAAGACATGTCAGATTGACTGAAGGAGAGAAGGCAATGGGCATCTGAGGAATCCACAATTTCTAGGTTTAGACAGTAGAGATTGCCTTTTCTTATTCCAGTGAGGATTGATTTGTTGTTGACATCCTTGACAGTGCAGTGGTTCTTGGAACATACAACATGATATCCCTTATCACAAATCTGACTAAGGCTAATCAAATTGTGCTTGAGACCCTCTACAAAAGATACATTAGTGAAAATAATATCTTTAGTAACAAGGTTTCCGATCCTTTGACTTTGGCTTGAGAATTGTCACCAAAAGTTACATTTGGACCATTTTTGGGGACATATTGTTGTATCCACTCCTTGTTGTAAGTCATGTGCCCGCCGCATCCATCGTCCAAGTACCATATTCCTTTCCTAGGTTCCTACAAAACAAAAAAATACATTTATGGTACCCTTTATTCTTTTGGGTCCAAAGGATTAGAATTTCTTTGGTACCCTAGCTTTGTTCATTGCTCTCTTTCCAAAGTACTGGTTTAGGGCATTATAATATCCCATGATTTGCAGCATATAGGGAGTAGGAGCAATAGGTTGGGTTTGATTAAGAAATTGGTTGGGAGAAGAGAATTGATTTTGGTTATGAAACTGAGAATGGCTTGGGGAATTATGAGATGATCTAGGAGAGGTATTGTGTTGGGCATGGTTTCTTCCATTAGAGAATGGCCAGTTAGGTCTTTGAGGTTTGGCATATGAGTGATGATCATAGAATCTTTGCTGTCTTGGAGACCTCAGCTGTTCACCATAACTTGGCTGTCTAGGAAACCTCTGCTGTTCACCATGTCTTGGTTGTCTAGGAGACCTCTGCTGTCCACCATGTCTTGGTTGTCTAGGAGACCTCTGCTGTCCACCATGTCTTGGTTGGTTCTCCTTCATTTGCTCCTTGATTCCTTTCTTTTGCCATATGTATTTACCTTTGCTTGCTTGTTCTCCTTTTCCTTTTGGCTGACTTGAGCTTGCTATATGAGATTTATCAGTGTGAGTGGGGCTATCTGGAGTTGATACATCAGTGTGGCTGGAGCTAGCTTCATTCCTTTTTCCTTTTTCCTTGAGATCTTCCTTGGTTTGGATAGGATAAACATTTTCTTGGGCTTTGACATAGTTCATGCTTTCAAGAACCATCTTGTCAATTGCCCTTTCATCAGTAAGAGGGGTATATGTGTACATAGTAGGATTGTTAGCTCCAATTCCTGATTTGTCACTTGGGTGTCTTTGGTTGTAGCTAACGTGGGTCAAAGCTTCTCCAGAGCTGTTCCAGGTTTCAAACTTCTTTCTGAAGGATTCATTTTCCTTTTCAAGATTGATGTTGGTTTCCAGAAGTTTGGAATTCATAGCTGTCAGCTCTTCATTGGCTTTTTCAAGCATAAGGTTTTGGACTTTCAGACCTTGATTGGCTTTTTCAAGGTTCTCAATGGTTTTACTTTGGGATAGATTGTCAGTGAGCAATGAAGCAAAGCCAGTTTGGTGTCTTTTTATTTGAATTAATAAAGTACTGACTAATTGTTTAAATTCTTCATTATTTAAGGTATTGAATTGAGGTACCTGTTTTAGTTCCTCAGCAACAGCTAAGGCTTCAAGATCCTCTTCATTGTCTGAGTCTTCATCATCTCCAGCCATCAAACATATCATTGCTTCTTCTCCTTCACTTTCGTGAGTCACTGTACTCACATTCCTCATCACCGAACTTGGATGAGTCGGCAATCAATACTTGCTCTTTATTCTTCTCATTCTTCTTCTTTTGTGCAATTGTAGCGGTTGCATCTTGAACTATGAATTATCTCTTTAGAGTATGAGAATTTCTTAGCCATCCGACTTTCCCTAGGTTTCCTTGGTTCGGGACAATCGGAGGAGTGATGTCCAAGCTTCTTACAGGTTGAAGCATTCAACTTTCTTTTTAGGGTTCTCTTGATCGAGGTAGATGGGCTATAGCTTCTCTCAAAGGACTTCTTATGTGCTCTCAAGGTGTTTCGACGGCTATGGATATGAGGCTTGGTAGATCTCCTTGGGAGAGGTTATTTGAGGGAAGGTTTACTTTTGGAGGGAGAGAAGAACCATAGAATCAATATCTTGTTGGGTAATTGGTTTTTGGGTGGTTTCTTGGGCGGTAAGGCAAGAGTTTGTGAAATGGAGGGAACAGGTTGAAGTTTTATCATTCCTTCTAGTTCATAGGCTTCAAGTTTACCAAAGTATTGTTCAACGCTCATGGTGCTCCATTCTGAGCCTTCTCTTATTGGCAAAGCTACCTTCTCATATTCTTGAGGAAGGTTGGAGTATATTTTGAGACACAACTCTTGGTTCTCAAAAGTTTTACCATGATCAGCAATGGATCTTACCAAGTCTTCAAACCTTGGTTTTGCAGCACTTACTTCCTCACCAGGTAGAATTTGAAGTTGTCAAGTTGTCTAAGAAGGTTGTATAGTTATGTGTTCTAACACTAGTGTGTTTTTGGAACTTGGTATGAATGAGTTCCCAAGCAGCCTTTGCAGATGGTTCCTTGGCAATTTCTTGAGCAAGAGAGTCATTAACACTCTTTTGGAGTATGTTTTTGACTTTAAGGTTGGCCTCGACTAGTTGTCTTCGAATCAGAATTCTGGAGATTTTACTTTGCTAGGTCCACCATTTGTAGCAACAGATACAGGGTATATGACTTCCTTTTCAAGGGCATACCAATTCCAAATACTATTGGCATCAAGGTATGTTTTAATTTTTGATTCATATATTTCAAATGATCCACAAATCATCAATATGGGGCATGTCTTTCTCATTATTTCTCCTTGGTTGAGGCATGATGGGTTGGTAGTTGATCCTTCACAAGTTGTTAGACTTTTGTGTGTGAAGACAAGCTCGATACCAATTGAAAGGTCCTGTTTGCTTAGATCAAATTAAAGGTTAGGCGGTTAAGGTTTGGCAGTGAGGTGAAATCTTAGCCGTCGAGGTTAACTGGTTTTAAAGATTGGAGTTAAATGTGCGCGCGGAATAAAAGTGTTTGAAATAATGTAAAGACAAGTGAATAGTGTAGGTGTGTGTATATGTGTGTGTGTGTTGTGTGATAATACCAATTGAACACAAGGAATTTTAAGGTGGTTCGTAGTTCACTCCTCCTACGTCCACCCTCACCGTCAACCTTGACAAGTGAGATCAATCCACTTAAATCTAGTTCCCGTTAAGATTTACAAAGGATTGGATAGGCAAGTTCCTTGAACTTCCTCTTCCTAATAAGTACGATCTTTTAGGGATCAAGCTCTACACTCGAGCTATTCACACTACCCACTTAAAGTCATCTTAAGGGGTTCTTACAAATCGCTTTATACACCCGAGATCGCTTACAAGTGTCTTAATATTGTTTTGATTATTGGTTGCAGTTGAGAAGGTTTGGATGCAAGGTTTGTAGAAGTTGTGTGTAAAAGGGGTGAGGTCTTCGAGCCTTGGAGAGCTCCTTTTATAGGCTTGGAAATAGCCGTTGGAGGAGACAAGGAGACAAGGGAGTAAATGCATGTTGGAGTTGCATTTAGAGCCTTTGTTGACTCGGAGAATACAATAGCCGGAATCTCGCAACCGTGCATGTGATCTTCATGGAGATGAGCCGGCAACATCTCGTATGGAGAGATTTGGACAAGGCACATCTTGGTCATCACAGAATTCTTCATAGCCGTTGATGTTGAAGATCATAGCCGTGAGGAGTGAAACCTTTGCTGAGAGAGAACCTTAGCTGTCAGAGCTAAGTTCTGATCTAGAAGGTTTAGGCCTTATGTAATACATCATACTACACATGTAATTTAGATACATTAATGTACAAGAGAGGTTTTGAGTGATATCTTTGTAGGTTGATTGAACCATAGCTGTCCAGTTGATATAAATAGAGATGCAGTTTGATTTTGAGGTCTTAGCTGTCCAAGGTTATATGTTATCTTGGCTTGTCAGATAACATATGATATATTTCTTTGTCAAAACCTTTTATAACTATGTGGCTTACATAGTTAGGTCCTAACAGTAACTATTCGGATCATAATAATATAATAAAAAATACTTCTACTCTATGAACCTTGAGTTCCAACCTTCTTCTGTCTTTCGTGTTCATCATATAATGTTCATAGATATTTACTGTTAATACGTAGTAATAGAAGCCAAAAAGCTTTAACTTAAACGGCATCCGTTATTCCTTTTCACACATTATTGTAATAGATTAAGTCATTCATTTAATAAAAAAACAAATTAAAAAAAAAAGTAAAAACGTAATAGCACACAAATCGGTTTAAACAAATTAAAAAATACAGACATTAGGCAACAAGAACTGGGAAGCCTTGTACATTCTAAACTATCACTTATTAGCACACAAACTGTTAAAAAACCAAGCCTTATACACTCTAAATTATCATTCCTTAATACTTCAAGAGATATAACAAAGAAGTGGCTTAAACAATATAATCCATCACATATTCGCACACAAACTGCAGAACTGTAATCAAGCATAACTTAATACATAACCAAAACCTTTTATTGCACTCAAACCACTTAAAGTGAAAGGCCTTGTAACCAACTTATTTCTTGAGATGCTCAGACTCGATATCTTTGGTGATGTTTACGAACATATCCATAAGTGTATCTGGGTCTGGAACACTTTCATTCAACTTCTCGTATTCGACTGTCCAAGTCACCAAGTCATCATCACCAACTCTTTCGACATGAAATGTTATCAGCATGTCCTTGTACAGCTCCAACAGATCCCCTTCAATCACTTTGAAAGCGATCAACTTTTTCTCCTCATTTATTTCTGTAATAATTTCCTTGCCTATCCTGTCCTTCCCATCTGTGAATCACATAATGCATATTCAAATTACTTAAGAAGTCAGTTTTAACAGAAGAATAATTAAATGAATTAATATATATTATTATTTTAAGAATAGAAAGATATATTTTTAAGGGAGCAAGCATATAAAAGGATATCTTACCATGGAAATAGTGCCAGGAAATTACAGAGCCCACATGACCAAATTCACCTTCATGCAAATTACAAGCATGAACTATAGTGGTCAAGTCCTTAATGTCATGCGGCCTATACCTCATGAGCTCATGGAATACATCTGCGACATGCTTGATGTCAATCTGTGCCACCCTCTTGCCATATAAATTGAGATGTCCAGCCTCAATATCTTTAGTGAGATTTATAAACATCTCCATTAGTGTATCTGGATCAGGTAAACTCTCTTCAAGTTTCTCGTATTCAACTGTCCATGTTACCAAGTTGTCATCACCACTTGTTTCAACATGAATGGTGATTTGCATCGCCTTATAAATCTCCATCAGATCCCCTTCAATCATCTTGTACGAAATCAATTTCTTCTCCTCGTCTATTTCTGTAATTATCTGCTTTGCGACCCTATATTTCTCATCTTGTGGATAGGATTATCCAAAAATAATTAAAATTATCAGCAACAACAACAAAGCCTTAATTCGTCCCAAAAACGATTAGGGGTACACTAACATCAATCGATGGTACATAATTAAAGTTATCAACGAAATAAAATGATCAGTGTACTATATTTACACACGCACTACTTGCGTGCAGTACCTTCAGGATATTGCGTTGAATTTTTGTTTTAATTTTTAATGAATCACTATTCATTATATTAGAGACATTATCACATACCGGGAATTGACAAGCCTTGACATATAATGATTCTGGGTTACTCCCCTTAATATTAATTGATTTTAAGGTGAAACCTCGTACTTTAAGTTGGTATCAGAGTATGTACATTACACTTACAGGTCCAACGACCCCGAATGTTACTCCACGCCACCCGATTTTTAAGTGCACGTTATAAGCTTTGGCAAATCTCAGCTATACGTGCGGGCGCGTGTTATAGACACTATCCCATGCTGGGAATTGACAATCTTTGCTTATAACATATATTGATCATATAGGTCACTCCCATTAACACCAATTAGTTTTAATGTGAAATCTCAAAATTTAAGAGATGAAAACAACAAAATTATAAGGTGATGGCCTTACCATGAAAATAATGCCAGGCGATGACACTGCCAACAGATCCAAATTCACCTTCATGTAGCTTACAATCCTGCACTATATCAGGGCTTACGTGCTTTATGTGGTGTGGCTTTTGCCTCCAGAGGTCATGAAAAACATCAGTATTGGACTTGATATTAATCTGGGCAACCCTCTTCCCTGGTAAACTCATTTTTCAAACTTACAAGTTAAGAATTAATTTCTTTCAAGCAAAGAAGAAAGAGAAGAAGAGGATGTGTGATATTCCAGATGAAAGTTTGCCATTTATATAGTAGATATTCATTTTACTATTTATACATTTACATTTAGTTTATGGATCAGCTGATTCACGATAAAATATTAAAATGATAATTATGCCTCACGCGCAAGCGACTGGCCAATGCCAGCCAATTCCTTCATTGCACCAAAACATTTTAAAGTCAATGCATATTAATTAATCAATTTGTGGCTCAATGATTATTGTATAAGTGCTAAATAAAGTTTAACAATTACTTCATTTGAAAATGGGGATTATAAGATTGTAGTAAATGAAATAAACAATTTGCTCAGGGGGTTACCAAATGAAAACTAACCACTAGTTAGCTACGTGTGCTTATTTATTATGTTCTGGGTGACGAATTCCGTGGATCAATTTCCGATACAGTGTTAGATCAATCTATAATTCACATCCTTCACTATCTATAATATTATGAATAGTTTCATTTGTCGAATTTCTCATTTTGCCCTCACTAAATTGTTTCTTTCCCATTTTGCACTTAAAAAAAATTTTTTTTTGGTTCGTTCCAGACTAAGAGTCTTATTTCATAAATGGCAAATTTTTAACAGTTTTTCGGACATTTATACCCTTATAATGTAAATATATTTACAAAAAAATCATTTATATTATGCCCTTATATTAATGTTAACATATTTACAAAAAAATCAATCAAAAAGAGGTTTTATAAATGTTTTAACTTTTACATTCTCTCTCCTATAATCTTCTACCCACTTGCAATTCTTTTTTTATTTTTTAAAAAATTTCTTAAGAAGTGTGAAATATTACCCTAAAACTCTTGAAGTGGGACGGATGGAGTATTAAACAAAGAGTGGTTGTGATTTGATGATATCATTTATAATGAGGGTCCCAAAATGCAGAGGAGAAACACTATAAATAATATTATCATCGAATATAAATGAAAGCATATCTTATACAAGACAAAGCATTTAAAGTGATATCAGATAAATATTATTTAATCTAATATCGAAAATAAACTTGAAAGGACCCTATTTTCTGATGCAGTATCACAGCAACAAAAAATGGAGGGTGTATTCTGGCATTGAGGCGGGCGCCTCACCCACGTCCAGGCGGGCGCCCCGGCGACAGACGGGATTCAGCAGGCGGCAGGCTTGGGCTTCTTCAGTGCTGATTTGGGCTTAAGTGTTTTATAAGATTTTAGGGTTTTATTAAAATACTTAATTAGGGTTATTTTTGTAGTTCATTACTTATTAGTTAGGGCACTAGAATGTTCTAGGGATTAGTATTTAAACAATGTTAGGGTTTAGTATTTGGGCAGACTTTGATTATATGAAATAGAAAAAGAAAAGCTTGAAGCTTTCGAAATTGATTCTTGTCATTATTCGTTCGGTCATTCTATTCTCTAGCCTAGTCGGCATCATTTGGTATCAGAGCTCCGGTTCGTATATCAATGGCTGAACGATGAAGCGTGGTTCGTGGTGGACGTGGTGGTCGATGGAGCAGCCGTGCAGCAGAGCCCCAAGAAGATGACCATCAGTACAGACGACGCCGTCGCAATATTGAGATGGATGAGATACGAAGACGGATTCAAATACTACAGACCCACTTGGATCGCAGAGAAAAGCTTCTAGCGATGAGGGGTTCAGATCCGGTTGTTCCAGCCGAGGAAAAGGAGTACTATCAAGAGGGGATGGATTCCCTCGGCAAAAATCATGGACTTCATGATAGGTATGCAGCTAACCATTCGGGGAATGACGAAATGAGGATCGAAATTTCGGAAATCGAAGGTAAGGCAATTCCTAATGATTCCTGTGATTTTTGGATTGATACTGTTGGGTGTCAAGAGGGTTTGTTTGTCGAATCTTCAAGTGAGGAAGACCTTGTTGATTGGTCAAAACCCCCTCAGTTTGATTCAAATCCTGAAGATTCGATTGAGTCTTGGATTGATATTGTTACTGTTTCGGTGAATCCTGAATATCAATCTCCTGTCCAAGGCGGTGTTCTTTCAGTTGAGGCTAAAAACCCTAGTGGTATTTCAATGAGAATTGAAAATCAGGAGGATTCTGAGGTTAATAATGGAGGAAAGGATGGTAGTTTATTTGAACAGGCATCTGAAGTTGCATTGGGTGGAGTTGCAGCTAAAACCTACAGCGATGCAATTGAAAACCAATTGAGGTGGGAGTTTGAAATTAGTCATCCTTATAAAGACCCCTTGATATAGATTGTGCAAATCTTTCGGCTTCTTGGTTCGTCTAGAGATTGATCATTGATTATTTCGTCTCAACACAGTGGAGCGATTGGATGGATGTTGTCACGAAGGCATTGAAGTTTAGAGTTCATCAAGAGTACAGAATTTCTTTTGCAGATGGAGTCCGAATCTTACGGATTATCGTAGTGTTCCTATCGAGGGTATTGACTCGAGGACGAGTCTTTCCTAAGGAGGGGAGGATGATGCAGTATCGCAGCAACAAAAAATGGAGGGAGTATTATGGCATTGAGGTGGGCGCCTCACCCACGTCCAGGCGGGCACCCAGGCGACAGACGGGATTCAGCAGGCGGCAGGGTTGGGCTTCTTCAGTGCTGATTTGGGCTTAAGTGTTTTATTAATTTTTAGGGTTTTATTAAAATAATTAATTAGGGTTATTTTTGTAATTCATTACTTGTTAATTAGGGCTCTAGAATGTTCTAAGGATTAGTATTTAAACAATGTTAGGGTTTAGTATTTGGGCAGACTTTGATTATATGAAATAGAAAAAGAAAAGCTTGAAACTTTCGAAATTGATTCTTGTCATTATTCGTTCGGTCATTCTATTCTCTAGCCTAGTCGGCATCATTTCCTTTTAATAATCTCTAGGCAAAAAAAATTAGGAATTATGCGAAGGAAAGTATAATATATATATATATGATGCTGCCAAAAAAATCGAATCAGTTCAATTTCAGCAGTCGGTTGTACTCCGGCGATTGAATAGCTTAAAACAGGAAAACAAACACGTAAACGAAGTCGGGGCTTCTCCGGCGAAAGTCCTCCGGCGCGAGAGTAAGTATTTGCTTTGTGAGAGAGAGAAATCAATTGACAAGAGTTTAGAGTCAAAAAATAACGTACCAAAATATGTGGATTATGGCTTGTATTTATAGGTGTAATAATGTAGAATTCATGTTGAATTCGCTAAGAGATAAAATAGAAATTCTAAGAGGATTATACTTGATGAGTCCTTGTTAGACCTGAATTTGTATGTGAGAATGGCTGGTTTGACTGCAACAAGCATGTGACCATGGCAAAGCCGAATTTGGTGAAATGCTTTGAACTCTCGCCCTCCGATAAGTTCACGACTGACGTCAAGGGAAAATGGGATGATAATAATCTGATGGCAGATAAGGCAACCGTCAGGGCCGGTGAGCGAGGAATTCCTGAAGTTACCAAAGGCGAGCATAGTCTGTCATAGCTTCATGAGGAATTTGCTTCCAATGCTGAAGGGTAGAGACGTGATCCAACAACAAAGAGTAGCTAGACTAGGGGCTACCCATCCTTTAATATTAAAACAGTCTTTTAGTCAACCTTCTAGGTTCTAGTACTTTCTTCGTTCAATCAAGTTCTCCTTGGACATTGTAGTTAATCTTAAATTTTCTATAAAAGAGTCTTTTTCTTTTCTTGCTAGACTTGAGACATTATTTGCACACCTACATTACATTTAATGAAATGGTTTTATTTTAAATGATCACTCGCATTGCTCAACAAATAATCTCTGGAAATGATTAAGATTTTAATTAATTGGTGCGAGAAAGTCAACTAATGCCCTCCCTATACACTTTCCTTACTTCACAAAGGCTTCCATCAAGCCATACACTTTCCAAAACATGTCCCCATCATCACCTTGACCAAGTCAACTACGGCGGCAGCATCGAAGAACAACAAAAGGTCACTCAGCATCGGAAGATTGACCCCATGTCGACAAAAAACCAGGGGCTTGCCTTCGCCTCACGTGCATCAAGAAAGTTCAAGCAGAGGCTTGCCTTCGTCCTCAAGTGCTTAAAAAAAAAAAGCTCAAGCAAAAGCTTCTAATAAAAAAAGCAAAAGCTTCAAAAAAAAATGAGGCCAAGGACCCAGCACCGCCGATCAGAGGCTTGACATATGGGCAAAATTAAAGCCCGAAGAACGGAAGTTGTCGACAACAAGGGAGCAGTTAAAGCAACGGCAAAAACATATCATAAGCCCTTAAGCTGCATTCAAAATCTTTCTCCCCCGATGAAGGACGACGATCAAGAAGCAACGGAATCGCTGAAATATCTGTCAAAATGACTTGTCAAGGAATCACCTCAAGGCCCGTACCTTATCATCCAAACTTCCTATCCGAGCCTTATCACCAAAAGTACCACAAATGTTCATACCCCTTTTCCAAAGCCAAACACAGTTCAAGCCCGAACTACGGCGACCTGAGCTCCTTATAATAAGGAGAACGTAGGCAACTAGAAATGGTCCGGTCATAAACACATCCAAATCCCAAGAAAATTCGGTCTCATCAATGGCCTCTCCTATACACAATCTTTCTTCACAATTCGCCAACTTTACCCTTGGTATTGGTCGACTTTCTCCTCATGATTAATCAAAATGTTTGTTCATATCGAGATTAGGGGTTTGAATAACTCGAATATTAATAAAGGGTTTTAAGCAATCTTGTGATCATTTTGAATAAAACATATTTTCAGATGTCTCAACAAGTCTTCTTTTTCTACATTATAGGAAAAATAGAGCTAAACACTAATTTTCTGTCAGCAGGGGCTTCCATACACTTTTACAAACCTTTCTACACTTATGCTCTCTCAAAAGAGTCAAACCCAAAGCGATTTCTTTTGTGCCTTCATCAAATGAGGCCATCAAATAATACAAATCGGGGATTCGTCCCCACTTTTCGAAAATATGCCCCTGTAGGTATACATTTCTAAATTGTCTTTCTTTTACATTTTCTTTCGGTTGACTAATTGACTAAAGAAAATAATAAAGTAAATATAGAAGGATGGGTTGCCTCTTTTGCTACATGACAACTCAATTTACATTAGAGCTGCACGGGACTCTTTAAGGTGGGACTTTCGTCAAGCCATTTCTTTAGAGTGGGGCTTCTCTGGTCATGCCAGGTCCACGTTGGTTCTTCATTTCACTACAAGGTAGGTCGTGTCTTTGTTTAGACTCATTTTAGGATCAGTTTGCAATGCCTATCAGGTTGAAGCCTCACTAATTATGTCAGATTCACAATCATGAGACTGAGGCTTTATCAAGTCACTTCTTCAAATCAAGACTTCGCCAACACATCTCTTCAGACCAAGGCTTCGCCAAGCAAAGGGAGATTTGATCGCCATATTGGCCATGGGCTTGTCAAGTGCAGTTCTTTGATGTCCAAGGTTGAGGACGGAATTTTAATCAGAACCAGGGTTTCATCATAATTCTATGGCTAATATTGAAATCCGAGTCCATAAAACTCCTTGTACCAATCAGAATGAGGTGTTGATGATATATTTTGGAAGGTGTCAGGAATTTTAGTTTAATGATTTCCCTCAACACCGACGGGAATTTCACGGTAGAGGAGGAAGAGGATCCCCATCCCTCTCTTGGTCAGATAAACTACCGCCGGATGCCACCACCTTCCTCATATGGAACCTCCACCGGGCCACACTCATCTCAACCTGTGAATCAGCCATCCTTTCGGCCTCAGTCTGGTGCACATTCACAATTCGGTCCTGGATAATCGTTTGGGGAAACAAATTGAATTCAGTCCGATTTGGGCCAGTATGGTGTGCCTCAATGCAGTCTGTCGCAGCAGTTTGGTATGTCTCAACAGTTCGGTACAGATCAGTCAGGGGCTTCTCAGTTACATCAGTTTGGTATGATTTCTCAGTTGGGTTTGGGACGACGGTCAACTATGGATCAGTTTGAACTTCTCAGTCCTAGTAGTTTGGAATGCCTCGACAGCAACCCAGTTCAAGGCAGCCAGTCCCCAGCACCGCACAAGTCTCACAAGATCCCTTCATGACCGCCTCAACGGGACAGCAAACCCCTAATCCCACTCTCAGTCGTCCAGACTACACCAGAATGCCACCACTAGCCTCCTATAATACCACTACCAGAGCCCCTACTCCTCAATCTATGGGTCAGCCAGCTCCTCAGCCACAGCCTAGTAGCCCCGTAAAGTCCGACGAGACAAGCCAGTTTGTCGTCCCCCAGTGGGGACAAAGTCGGTATGAAATGTCCTCCCATGATTGGGGACACCTAGGAATACCACAACAAGTTGGGATCCCTTCGCATGCAGCACGAGATCGGTGTGGGACTTCACAACAATGCTCAGGGTGCCGCATCAGCAGTTTGGAATGCCGCCACCACAGTTTGGTTTAGGACAGCGATCAGGTGTCCCTCCTCAAAACAGTACTGGTCCGGCAGCTCCCAGTGCCTCACCAGCCTCCACAAACCCGTTCCTCACTCAAGGCCCTATAGGCCAGCAAGCCCCCATCCCCGTCTCATCAGAATCACTGGGACCACAGTATCCTCCCGATTATACACCATCACCTCAGCCAGGCATAAAGTTCAACAACCAAGGGCCACGACCCACATTTAAGTTTCCCTTTATAAGTCTCACCCCGGGAACCCAAGCTAACCTGCCACTTCTGGTCTGCCACCACCCTCCTTTCCTATTGGGAATCGCAATGTGCCGATGGATTCTATCCTTGTGCTCGTGCTCCTACTTACACTCCCAGATAATTTAGGCCAAGGGCGGGTTTACGCCATGCCCTGTGCCCCGCCATCCTTTCCACCCGCCGTGACGCCAATGGTAACCTCTCTCTCCAAGACGATCACCGGCTTGAACACTCTGGTTCCACCACCGGACCCTCATCTGGCTTTGGTTCATGGAACAGCATAAGGAAATGAAAGCGCAGGTCGCCTAGCTGACAGGAAAGAAGGCCGCCCTCCGGCCCGCAGATCCCGATTCCATTATGCCTCTACCGCACAAGTTCGTGATGCCTAACTGTTTGATGGGGCTGCCTGTCCCAAGATCCACCTTGACACCTACAAAGCCAAAGGATGCACAAACCAGCAGTCGGCTGACTACTTCTCCTTAAAACTAAGGGCTTCTAAAGTGGTTATTTCGGTTGAAACCCAAGTTCAGGGCTACTTGGGAACAGATCACCAACGCTTTCACTGAGAAATACAAAGCTAATCTGGAATGGGAGACAAATAGAGTTGACCTGCAGACAACAGTGCAGCGTTCCGAGGAGAATATCGGTGACTTTTACAAGTGTTGAAAGCTCAAGTTGAGCAAAATGTCCAGCCCTCCTTCTAATGAGGAACAATTGGGCATCTTTCAATCATGTCTGGAAGACTCATTTGAGAAAGTCCCCTATCAAGATCTGCGTGCGACGGTCAGTTCTGGGGCTAAGGTTTGACCAACAGCAAGCCACTGCTCCTACTTATCGGTACCAAGCTTCTGCCTCTAATCCCGTTCCTGTCCTACCCAAAAGGCAAGGAAGCAATTAACTATGCGGGCAAGGATTGCAACAATGCCACTCCTTTCGTGCCAAGGAAAGGTGATGTGCCCAAACCGCGGAGCCTTAAGCTTGAAGATTTCAGAATGCCTCTGAGCGACGTCTTTCAGGGACTTGTGAAGGAAGGTTTGACCAGACCTATGGACAACCATCAGCCCATGGATCCCGATGTCCCTTTGGACACAACTAAACTCTGTGCTTCCCACTAGTATGCTCCTGAAAAAGGGCGGTGTGAGAACTGATCGAAAAGGGTGAGTTTGAGATACCCCAAGGGCCCAATATAGTCAACAATCCATTCCCTAGAAAAAAAACCATAGGGTGAATATGATTGAAGCCATGAACAAGCCAATCGCCACTATGGCTAACAGTTCCCCTATGGAAGACACCCTTCGAAGGGAGGATTCTAGTTTCATAGTTGTTGTCAATTTCGCCTCGAGGATTCTAGTTTCATAATTGTTATCAAAGATGGGTTTCTCACTTCATGACGTAATTCTACAACTTCACCTTGAGGGCTCTCACGTTGATCGATTGGCTCGGTACTTCATCAGTATGTCAGTTTTACAGTCAAACCTTTAACTGGACCTCTGTAGTGACGCTTTGTCGAACCTGGGGCTTCATCAAATCATTCAGAGAAAGATTTCGTGGCTTTCGCCATGTCTCTTCCACGGAATGGGGCTTTATCAAGTCACACCTATTTTCAGAAGAAAGGCCTAGTCACCTCAACAACTATCTTGGAGTTTCAGCTTTAGAACTTGGTATATGGCAACTCCCTGCATCATCAAAGGTTGAGAACTGGGAATCTCCTCATATCAGCATTTCGCCAAGTCATTCTCCAAATTTATGTCAAGTCACAACTAACCCAAGCGAAAGAGGGTTCATTCATATCAACATACTTTGATTCTAGAGCACATCGGCATCGCCTTCAAATGTCCGAGACTCGAAAAGAAATTTCAATCGAGACCCGGGGTTCAAATCCAACTTCATCCCAAGATCAAAATTGAGGTCCGCATGATACTGCTGACCTACAACAAGACCTCATCAATGACATGCAATTCAGTCCGCGACCAAAGGATATCACCCCACCTGCTCAAAGCTTGTCCCAAACAGTCCACAACACATACAAACCCTCTCACCACATGCATCCCCACAAAAATCTCCCCAGGGCTCATGTAGCATGCAAAACATGAATCAATAAATAAAAAAAAACCTAAGCGATTGCGAATCATTTTAGTTCCATGCATGCATCCATCATCATGAATGTCATATGTGCATTTGTCCCTCTACTAACAAATGTAGCAATTCAAGCACGAAAGACCAGTTTTCCATCACTACCCGAAGCCTCTCCGCAGCAAGGATGGTCTCCACCGAAGCGTAATTCCAATGACTTCAACGGAACTACCCAAATGACTGATACCTCAAGTCAACACCCTCTTAATTCAAACCCTTCAAGCCCACGTCAGTTTGTGCTCAGACACCTAAAGTCGACATCAGCCTGATTCAAATACCTCAAGTCAACACCCTCTTGGTTCAAACCCCTCAAGCCCACGTCAGCTTGTGCTCGGACACCTAAAGTCGACATCAGCCTGATTCAGACACCTCAATCCTGCACCATTTTGGCCTCAGACACATTAGGTCAACACCACCTTGGCTCCAGATCTACAGTGCATCAAGTCCGTGAAGACATCTTCCGACATCTCCAGTTCGGCAAAGACGACCTCCAATGTCCACAAATGGATGAAGACAGCCTCCAGCATCTACAGTTTGGCAAAGATAGTCCCCATGTCTATAGCTTGGCAAAGACAAGCTCCGGCGTCTGCAACTTGGTAAAGACAACCTCCAACGTCCACAAATGGATGAAGACAGCCTCCAGTATCTCCAGTTTGGTAAAAACGACATCATCTCCTCTAGAACCATCGCCACCAGCAAAATGCTTCCCAACACATCACGCTGTTAAAATTGCCAACTCGACCAGAGTGCCTTTGAGTCCCTCTCTACCAAATTAACACCTTTCCTCTGGTTTCCCTCTTACCAAGTGTTAGATGCCTTTTTGATAAGGACCCTCTCATTTCAAACCTGGTTCTTGCATTTTTCGAACCCAAAGCCTTCCACAGCGAGAAGTCCCAAGGTGACTACAAGTTCAACAACCTCTGCAAGGTCGATGATCACCAGCAAGATGCCGACTCAACCAAGCTTCTCCTTCAAGTTAAAATGCCTCCAGACTTGTCCCTATTAGGCTGATCACCCTTCGCACATCAGCACAACCCGAAGGAACTACTTCCGTCTTGTGAGATATTTCTCCGCGCCTACTTCCATTTTGTGGGATAATTCTTCATGTCTCCCTCGATACGCACGCGGGATCATCCGTCATCCCTTAATCCATTTTACCGCAACCGCCTATTTCATCCAAAGCCCACGCCTTCGACGCGACCTTCAACAAACCTTAACGGAAGCCGATTCCTTTCCTCATTTTTAACCCCGACCTTCAACATAAGCCCATCTCCTCCAACAAAACTTAACGAAAGCCCATTACCTTCCTCATTTTCAACCCCTACCTTCAGCAAAAACCGTCCTCAAACAACCTAACAAGTCCATGGTATTGAAGCACGACATAGTTGTAAGTGCTCCAATTTGAGCTTGTTAGTATTTTCGTTAGAAAATTAACGAAAGTTATAACATTCCTAACAATTCCTAACATTTCTAACAAAGCAAGGGCAAAGTGGGCATTGTTATTTAAGGATAAACCAAGGAAAGGAATCAAAAAAGTAAAAGAAATGGTCAAAAACCAAAAATAGAAATGGCTGGAACAAAAACTGGCTGTTAATTTGATTTTTTTTGAAAAATATTCCTCTTGTCCAAAGCCTGAAGCAGCATTTAATGAACAGTGCACGCTCAAGGTCCTATCCGCGCGGATGAGTTTGTCATTTTCAGAGGGCTATAAATTGAGCCCTCCAGTCTCAAAAATAAAAAAAAGAAGAACACATTTCCTCAACTGCACTTTGGCGAAAATAGAGAGAAAACAGTGAGAATTCCATAGAATTGTCACCTTTTTCTCAACTATTCAACCAAAATCACACTCACTCAAACACTCTCATATTCAAGCCTCAAACACTCTTACTCCCAAGCCAAAAACTCCAAAATACAAAGAAGATAGGTATAACCTCCCTCTTCTTACCCTAAATCTCTCATCCATGCATGCATTTTCAAGCTACAAAATGTAGTTCATTCATCTTCTTGTCTTAGATCCAAGAAGATCACCATGGAAGTTCATCTCCATGGATGATCTTCTACAAGGATCAACATTATTTTCAAAGTGTTCTTACTTACTTGCAAAGAAAACACATTTTCAAAACCCTAAAAATCATTTTCATACATCAAATCTCATTTTCAAAGGATAAAATTCCCCTTCCCAAGCAAATGAAGTGCTTAGTCCTAATGTACCCCAAGAATGGTTTGATATAGTTGATTCACCACTAAAATGTCAAGTGATCACTAATCAAAACCTAGGGAAACGGGGACAAGCATGGATGCCAAACCCCCTTTAAAATAATGTTTTTCTTTCTTAAGAAGTTGCTGTCCAGTAGCAATTTTCTAAGACCCCAGTCCATGGTCTAATTTTTTGGACACAGATAAACTTGGCATTTGGTGTTGACTACAAAACACTTTTTGTAGCCAACATCCATAGATTTCCAGACATATTTTTACTTTATTTTTTACGTGAGTAAAACTCCATTTTCCAAATTTTCTTTTGAAGGTCAGATCACCAGTTTCTGGGAGTCCAGATCTCATATCTGATATTTCCAGAAGGTTTTGAGTCCTCAAATCTTCTCCAAAATGGAAAATTCTTTCACAGGAATCTTATATGAGGTGTCTGGAACAACTTTCATTCTCTGAGTTTTATCAGATTATGAAGTTTTGAAGCCCTTAAATCTATTTCAAAATCAAGTATCACCTGCCTTTTTCATTCTGGCAGAAGTGTTCTTCAACTTCCAAAAATCTTTTAAGTACCAAAACTCAACCCAAAAATCACACCAAAAATCATGGGATCTGTCCAAAGTCTAATAAAGAATTCCCAATTTTTACTTTTCTGAGTTTCAACTTATTTTGGCCAAAAAACACACACACACACAAATGGTTTTTAGCTTGGAAGACTCGTTTTACGAGGCATTCCGGGTGCACACTAACGTCCTTCCCGGCGTGTAACGTGACCTCCGAACCCAAATTTATAATCTCGGGCATTTTTCAAAGTTTTGGCCCTTAAAACAAAAATGGCGTGGCGACTCCGTTTGATTTCAAAAATCGGGTATCATCACAGTGGCGACTCCGCTGGGGACTAAATAAGCTTTTTCTAAAAAAAAAATGATATTTGGTATATTGGTGGAAACCATTAAACTTCCCGTTATCGCCTCCTAATACGAGTCGGGGATAAATTGTGGTTTAACAATCCCACGTACCGGTATCATCGTTTTCAAAAAAAGAAGAGAAAAGCTTTTGAGGGTCAAGCTTCCGTCCCGGCATTTAAAAAATCATTTGTTGTGTGTGTTGATTTTTGCACGTTTTCGTGTTGTTTTGGCCGCCTCGTAAAAAGTCAAAATTTTGACTGTCGGAATCATGTCCCTAACTGTCGGAATTCTTGTGCTTATGTGCTCATTTCAAAAAAAAAAAATTTAAAAAAAAAAAGAAAATTTTCAAAAAAAAAATTCATGCATCATACTTTTTAAGACACATGAAAAATTTCTATTTTACTCAGAAAAAGAAGATAGACTGCTTGCACACTACGCGCACGTGACCGTACACTGCACAATACGTCCCTAACCCGGGGAAATCCTTGTCGCGGCCCGTTTGGTCTTATTACGCCTCTCGGTGCAAGCACATGACTATCCAAACATCCCATGGAGCCTCGTGTCGACCATGCACTTGTCCGTGACACACTTTGTCCGAGACCCGGTTGGTTTTTAGTCTGGTCTGTGTCATGCCCTGTCTGTGTATAGACCTTTCCTTTCAAGCCTTTGTCGGCACACCGACTCAATATCTTTCGGGACCCTAATCTGTCGAAGTCATGCCGGTTTTCCGCCGCGAGACTTTGACCAAGATATTGACCGCGCCTTGACTTCGGCTATCGGCACAAATTATACACTCGACTCCCGGCAAGATTGACACTGAGTCATCAAGGATTAATGATTATTCCATGCCTAATTACGGCCTAATTGACGACAAGTCAAGATCAATTGTGGACATTCATCGGTCCAAATCATGCCGACTTTTCGTCGAGCCCTCGGACATGATCTTGACTTTTGACGTCAGCTTTGTCCGTAATTTACATCGAATGCTCGTTAAGACTCGATTACCCGCCAGACTTTTAGGATCGTTTTTCTTTCGGTCGGTGGGACCCGCTTGCCCTATAGGACCCTCGCCCGGGCCGCCCACCCCGGGAGGTCGAAATACAGGTGGAATACGAGGGGCTTATAGACGTAGTGACGGGGCCCACTGATCCAGGATCCAGAGTAGTTTGCGAAAAAGAAGAGCAATCTTTTCCAACCGATTAGGTTAATAAAACATGGTTTAAGTAAATGTGAACAAATAACTGCATGTTGCATGAGCCCAAGGCCCAAACACTTACCCTCCTTCAATTCCCAGACATCTGAACCCTCGTACCTTTTCCCCCGCAGCTCCTCACAAAGGTTGGTTCCAACTCCGGTTTCGAATGTCTGCACGTCGGTAATGATGGGGACAACGTCGCTCCGTCCTCCAAAATCCCTCAGACAGACCAGTATTGGATCCAGTTGGTAGAACAGATGAGACTTCGACATGAGGCTCAAATTAACAACCTTCTGGGGGTTGTCGCAAGTCAGGGTTTGACTATCAGTCTCAATTCCGATGGCACTTTCACCGCAAAGAAGGAAGAAAGTTCTCCTCCTCTTCTTAATCGTCCCGGATACATCAAGATGCTACCCCAAGATTCCTATGCCTCCACCGCCGGGACTCCTGCCCGTCGACTTACAGGGCAACTGGCTCCCAAACAGCAGTCCAAAAGGCCACCATTCCAACAGCAGTCAGAGACGAAAGAGTTCGGCATACCGTCAGTTGTCCCCTCTCAAAGTGATGATCCCGCAAATATCAGCATGGGTAATGAAGATCAGGAAACAGTGGAAGAAATATGGTCAGCCATCAAAGCCCTGGAGGAACGCCTGCAAGCATAGGGCAAGCTCGGGATTGAAGAGGCCACACGCCACTTCGGGACATTAACAATCTCCCAACTGACTGGGGCTACCCTAAAGGACAAACATATGCCTGTTCCCCTGAATCTTAATACCTCTCATTACCCGGCAGAGTCCGACCATTCGCTTCCAGATGAGCCCAACAGCAGATCTCCCCGGACCAGTTCAACTCAAAGTCACTCCAGTACCGCTCAACCTGAGATCCCGAATCCTCCACCAGCCGTAGAACACATTTGGTGGGATATACGCATGGCTGTCCCGGCGCCTTGAAAGGGACTATCAAGACTGGATACACGAGGACCGTCCTCCTAAGAAGAAGAAAATTTCCTCCCAGCAGAGATTGAAAGAGAGGTTTGAGGCCGGTGATACCAGTGTGGGTACGCTCGGGGAGCCATCTGGGAAATTTGACTACTATGTACTCTACTCCAGCTAGTCTTCCCCAAAGCAAACAGGGATAGAAAAGCCAAAAAGCCTTGCCAACGATAGGATTGAGACTCTCGGACACCAGAATACTGTAGATTTGGGAAATTTTGCGCCGGGAATCTGTCACCCGCGGATCGGCAAAGTTCGCCTTGTCCAGCTCCCGAGTGTACACTGACGAAGAAAGACCAACGCCAGTTTGGCGCTCGCACTCAATCAATATGCTGACTGGGGATGGCAACCGCTTCAAACGGCCTCAGCATAACCCAGGGGCTTCGGCTAAGGTTCTACCTCGCATGAAAAAGGCACGAAGTGACTGGCTTGATGACTCTATTTCTCCAGACAAGCACCAAATCTATGATCCCCGCCTATATGGTAGCATGATCACCTTCTGCGATGAAGATTTGCCAAGAGATGTTTCCCAGCACAATGAAGCTTTGTACATCACCATTAAGCTCAACACCGTATCGCTCCCTGGAGTATTGGTGGATAATGGATCAGCCATTAATGTCCTTCCCCTTAGCATGATGCGGGCCCTGCGCATCAATGAAAGGCATATGATCCCATCTACCCGGATTATCAAGGCCTACGACGGCTCGTCTCGTCCCATCCTGGGGACAGTAACTCTGGAACTCTGGTACGAAACCCAAATGGTGCCAGCAAAGTTCCACGTAATGGACATCCCATCCGAATTCACAGCTCTGCTGGGACGCCCTTGGTTGCATCACATGAAAGCCAAAGCTTCCACCCTCCACCAATGCATCAAATTCATTAACCGACAAGGGGACCTTGAAGTCATAAGGGGTGACAGTTTCCTCATAGGGAACGAAGCCGAGACCGTCACTAAGCATGCTCTTAGCCAGACACCGGGGCTACCTCCTTCGAATCGACCAAGGGACTATCGGGGCAAGTCTCATCAGAATCCCCTAGAATCCGGTGATGCCAATTATGTCAATGCACTCAAGCGAGCAGACTCCGAAGAAGTTTGATTCATCAAATTCAATTGTCATTTCCAACATTTGGAGGCATACTGGAAGGAGACATTGAACACCGCCATGATACAGGCACACAAACCCCCGGTCCCTAATCACAGCTTTGTCACCATTCTTCAAACCCACTCTCTGACCCTGCCAAGCCAGGAAATTTTCATGATAAAGATCGACAAGCATCGTCATAGTCAACTCGAATCTATGAACGTCGTGTGGGACGTCCTCCTTGCTGAACTGCCTGCTAAGCCTTTCCGCTCAAGCATGGGGCATGAGATTTTTCCAGCAGCACACCAAGGCGCAATACGTCCTTACATCTGGATTGAACGGTCAGATTGTGACGAGATAGAATTCCCCAGAATTGAGGATGCGGTAGAAGATCCCTACATCCACATGCTCAGTTTTCAGGCGCCGAACACAATTGATTCTGGTTCAGACAAAGAGATGATAGCAATGACTGAGGAAGGAGGACAGAAACGAGACAGCCCCCGAGTCATGAGACCTCTGACAGCAATGCCGCTAAAGAATTGGGAAACTCTCTCAGGCCCGTCCACGACCAAAGAAGAAATGATCACCAAGCTTGGATTGGTCCCCCGTCCCTTTATGTCAACCTTGGTAAAGTCCTCCGAGTCTCTCATTGTTGAGTCTGAGTCTTCCGAGTTGTCCGATGGCCTCACGCATGAAGACCACGAAATTGTAGCCAATGCTGTATTCCCTCTTATTCTCAATGAAATGACAAACCTTTCTGAGTATCCCTTGATTGCCACTTTAACTAATGATGAATTAACTAATAATCTAAAAACAGTTAATAACGATTCACTAGATGAAGAAGCAGACACATTAAATGAACAATATATCAAAGAAATCTTTAAGCAGGTTGTTCGGAAAGAGGAAAATCAAGCCCAAGCTGCCGAAGAGATTTTGACGGGTGTGAATTTGGGAACTGCGGAAGAGCCTAAAGAGACGCAGATTGGTAGTTTCTTCGAAGGGACTGAAAGGGATGCCCTAATTGAGCTGCTGAAAGAATTCGTGGATGTGTTCGCATGGTCCTATAAAGATATGCCAGGCCTCGATCCTTCCATAGTTGAGCACCGAATACCGCTCGACCCGAAGTCAAGCCGCAGCGTAAGCTAAGAAGAATTAAGCCCGAATGGTCCCTACAAGTGAAAGAGGAGATAGAAAAGATGCTCAGGGCAGGGTTCATTAGGGTCATTGAATATCCTACATGGCTTTCCAACATAGTAACGGTGACCAAGGCCAACTGAAGATCCGATATCTGCGTAGACTTCAGAGACTTGAACAAAGCCGGTCAAAAGACGATTTCCCCGCCAAACATCGACATTTTGGTAGATTCCACGGCCAACCACGGTTAAATCCTTCGTCGACGGTTTTGCCGGCTACAACCAAATCAAAATGGCGGAAGAAGATCAAGCCAAAACCTTCACAACCCCTTGGGGCACATGCGCTACACGGTCATGCCATTCGGACTAAAGAATGCCGGGGCTACGTACCAAAGGGCGGCTACATTGCTCCATGACATGATCCACAAATAAATTGAGGTCTATGTGGACGACATGATAATACACTCCAGAGGATCGATGGCCAAGACTTTGTTGATTTGAGAAAATTCTTTGGCCGCCTCCGAGACCACAAAGATGAGAGGCCGAATTCAGCCTAAATGCACCTTCGGTGTAAGACGAGGCAAGGTGCTAGGATATATGGTCACAGAACGGGGAATTGAAGTAGACCCTCGTAAAATCAAGGCGATAGTTGAAATGAAGCCACCCCGAACACGACGAAGTGAAATCCTTCATGGGAAGATTTGCCAATACATAAGCCGCTTTGTAAATCAGGTGACCTCGATCTCGTGAGCCGATCTTCAAGTTGATGAAGAAGAATGCCTACACAAAATGGACTCCGTAATGCCGGCTCGCTTTTGAACGAGATCAAGGCGTACTTTGTGAATCCCCGATTCTTCGCCCACCACACTGAAGAAAGCCGCTATTGCTATATCTAACCTGTTACTGATACAAAGCATTGGGGCTATGCTAGCTCAAGAGAAGAAAGATTCCAAGGTCGAAACGCCATCTATTTCGTAGCGTAAAGCTTCAGTGGAAGCGAACTCAATTACCTCGCTTTTGAAAAGACTTGCGCAGTTTGGTCCGGGTAGTGGGAAAGTTGAAACACTACATGCGGCCTCACCCGATACATCTCGTCTCAAGGATAGACCCCATCAAATATCTGTTCGACAAGCCTTCCATCTCCATGAGGTTGGCAAAATGGTCATTCTTTTTTGCTGAATACGACATCACTTATATTTCAAGGAAATCCGTAAAGGGACGCATAATGGTAGAACATTTGGCCGATTTCCCAAGTGATGAGTCCCGAGGACCTGAACCTCAATTTCCCGATGATGGAATCTTTGCTCTAGAAGGAGAAAATCGCTGGCAACTCTTCTTCGACGGGGCATCAAACAAAATGGGGAACGGAATAGGAATGCTTCTGGTCGATCCTACCGACGAACACACCCCCATGCAAGGGTGAACTTCGAGGTCACCAACAACGCCGCTGAATATGAAGCTTGCATAGCCGGGTTGGAAGCCGCCCTTGAAAGAAATATCAAGGAATTGGAGGTGTATGGTGACTCGCCCTCATCATCAATCGTGTCTCTAACAAATGGAAGACCGTGGACCCGGCTCTGCGTAAATATCACACTTACATGGAAGAGCTAGTAACTCAATTCAAGGAGATCGCTTTCACTACTTGCCCGAGAGATCGCAATGCATTCGCAGACGCTCGGCAACACTAGCCTCCCTCGTTGAAATACCCGAAGGAAAGTCTCGTCAAACCGTTCGTAGTCGGGAGAAGAGAAAACCCCGCTTATTGCTTTGAAATCGAAGCGGAGGCCGAACCGGCCTGATCCCCGGTACACTCGGATCTACCAAGCACTGAAGGATGGCGAGGGCTCTTTCAAAAATGAATATGGGGAATATAAAGAAGGAATCAAAGCGAAAAGTCTCTCGGCCACACAGACGACTCGCCTCCCATTATGTTCTTTTGGGAAACATGCTGTACAAGAAGCGTTATCAAGTCCCCCTCCTGCGATGTATCGGCAAACAAGAGGCTACAGAACTCATGAGAGAAATACACGGTGGTACCTGCGGCCCCCACATGAATGCTTGAGCCCTGATGCAAATCATACTGAGAATGGGGTACTTTTGGATCTCCATGGAAACCGACTGCATCCAGTTCGTCAAAAGCTGCGACAAATGCCAGCGATACTCAAATCTTAATCATTTGCCTCCTCATGAGTTATACTGCATGACAACCCCCTGGCCTTTCGTCACTTGGAGAATTGATGTCATAGGCAAAATCACGCCACCAGGCAGCAACGGCCACGAATTCGTCCTGGTAGCTGTGGACTATTTCACCAAGTGGGTTGAAGCAAGGTCCTACAAAATCCTCAACTCAAGGAAAGTAGCCCTCTTCAACAAAGAGAACATCATATGCCGATACGGGTTGCCAGCCGAAATCATCTCAGATAATGGATCCCACTTCGAAGGGGAATGCGACAGCCGCCGGCAATTCCGAATAACCCGTCACAAGTCATCTCCCTACAGGCCCCAAACAAACGGAGCCGTCGAAGCAGCAAACAAGACTTTGGAAAACATCATCCGGAAAATGGCTGTCCAAGGTCGAGATTGGCCCGAGAAGCTACACTTGGCACTCTGGGGCTACAGAACATCCGTCAGAACCGCAACGGGGGAGACACCGTTTGCCCTCACCTACGGGATGGAAGCCGTACTCCCAATCGAGCTAGAAATCCCCTCACTCCATGTGCTGTTGGAAAGCCAGATCAACGAGGTCGAATGGTTCCAAAGTTGCCATGATGAATTGGCCCTGCTAGATGAACGCCGACTAAAGGCCATGGAACACATCCGAGCTTACCAAGGGAGAATGGCCAGAGCCTTTGACAAGAAAGTGAAGCATCGGGAGATCCGAGAAGGTGATCTCGTTTTGAAAGAGAAGCCCCCAGTCCGTATCAACCCGCTTGGCAAATGGGAGCCTGTCTGGGTCGGGCCATACATCGTCCAAAAGATCTTCTCCGGAGGAGCCATGCAACTTGCAGACCTTGACGGAAATCATTTTGTCCACCCAGTGAATGGTGACAAGCTGAGCAGATACTATGCGTAAAGCACCAAGTCAAAAAAAATATAAAAAAAGAGTGCTAAAAGAGTAATACCCAACTAGGTTGAAAACCCGAAAAGGGCGCCCTAGGTAAAAAACAGGGTTGCACCAAAAAACAAAAAACAAAAAAACAAAAAAAAAAAAAAACAAAAAAACAAAAAAGACAACAACAAAATCGACCAGGTTGAACTACGAAGACCTGAGCTCCTCAAAATGAGGGGAACGTAGGCAGCCGGAAACGGTTCGGTCTAAAACACAAATAAAAGTCAAAATCTGACATCAATACACTGATCAGACCATGAAAGCGTCTCGAAAAACTCTGAAGCAATTCAAATATTCAAGTTAAAAACTTTTTGATGAGTCTAAGCCCGGTTCATTCCTACAACTGGCAACCTGCTAAAAGAAATTAAGATACATAATCAAACTAATGTGTCTGCCATGACAAGAAAGGGATACTCGGAAACCTCAGAGTCACTCCATGCCACTCGTACTGGCCTCTCCCCCCTTCTTTCCCCTTCGAGTCTTCTTCTTCTGAACAGGAAAAATGTCGGTCTTCCTCCTACCAAGCTCTGGTATAGGAACAGGATCTATCAAACCAGCCTCCGTCAGGGCCTTAGTAGCCCTAGCATCATCTCTCATCTCCTGTAGCCTAGCTGGTAGCATAGGAGCCTTCCTCTCCTGTCTCTTGACGTAAGCTTCATAATCGGTCACCACATCTCCGCTCCTGTCATGAGGGTTGGCCCTCGCCTCGGCCCTCCTCCTCTCGGAAACTGTCAGGTCCTCCGCACCCACAATGGCCTCACGCCGTCTCAAAATAGCCATCTGAGTCTCTCCCAAATGCCTCTCGTACCAATCCAGGTACCAAGTGGTCAGGAACACAGGTCTCGGACGCCTGAGGATAACCCGAGGAGGAAAGACGTCATACCTCCACACTCGGGAAAGAAATGGAAACACCGAAGGATCCTCCATAGAAGCAGAAGCCACCACCCTATTGGCTATATCATCAAAGTCCTCCAAAGGAACCTGCTCCAAACCGAACTGTCTCAGAACCAAAGCCGGAATATAGAAGTTGGACTGAGAAAGCCCCGGAAGCATAACCACGGGAGATCCGTCCTGAAGTACCCTCTGAGTCTCCACCTGCCAACAA
Source organism: Adenophora triphylla var. japonica (assembly GCA_022495995.1). Classification (NCBI taxonomy): domain Eukaryota; kingdom Viridiplantae; phylum Streptophyta; class Magnoliopsida; order Asterales; family Campanulaceae; genus Adenophora; species Adenophora triphylla. The sequence continues at coordinate 183,153 of JAFEMH010004712.1, forward strand.
GGCACTGACTATCTAATATCTTATGTTTGGCGACCAGCCATCCAACGCTCCCATGAGCCCTGATCATCAAAATATACAGCAACCCCTCTCCTGGCGAATGTCCAAGGCTTGATCATATCAGGAGTTTCCCGAAGAATCCCCAAGCGCTCCATCAGCCACAGAGTCAAGAGGAACGGGCTGCCCCCGTGCATATACCGTCTCCCAGTAGCCAGCCTATCGAGAGCATGAAAAGTCTCCCCTGTGTTCGTAGGTACAACATCTCTGCCCAAGCGACAATGAACGACTACATCCAGCAGAGACCGATGACAGATCCCAAAAGAATAGACCATGAACAAGGTCCAGAACATGCAAAGTGCAAAGGCATCCCAATAGGCATCGTCAAGCAAGCCTAAGCCCCTAAATCTATCAGGGAGACCGGAAATATCAAAGTGATCGGGACTACAAATCATACCTTGTGCTTCCTCCGGGGAAAGATGAAGGAGGTTGCACAATCTATCAATAAAAGAGGCCCCTCCGGGCAAAGGAACCGCAATCTCTTCCACCTCCGGACCGCCAAGCAAAGCCCGAAATTCTTCCATGGTCGGAACAACCTCGTTGTAAGAAAGGCAAAAGACATGCCTTCTAGTGTCCCAAAATGAGGAAGAAGCCCTCAAAAGATCATAATCCGGAATCAATTCCTTGAGAGACCACAAGCACTTCACCTTGTACCTTTTTTCAAAGAATGACCTCCTCTCATGCATAATTTCCCGGGACCAATCCTTGAATTGGTTAAAGAATGACATTTGGGATTCTTGGGACAATTTTGATGGAGTTTTTCTAAGGTTTTCCATGGATTTTCTCTCTTTCTCCCCGAAAATGACTGTTTGGACTGGTGGTTGAAGAAGATATTTGAATTTGAAATAAAGGAAAACCAGATCTGAAGCAAAATTAAAGGACAATGTCAGATGCAGTCCCTGTCCGCGCGGACACGATTATCTTTCATCAGAAAAATCTGCAACAGTCCAAACTGCTGCACCAAAAGAGGAATATTTCGTCCCGATTGCTCGAAACCTGTGCAAAAACCTCTCCAAACCAGTCCATATACCAAACACTAACACCCTTGCCAAAAAAACAAGACTCATGCAACATTGCAATCATACTGCATTGCATTCATAAAATAAAATCCTAAATTATTACATTCCAAAAATAAAGGGAGTGTGCAAAAAAAAAAAATCAAATAAAAAAAAAGTAGGTAACAATAATCCTAAATCATTACATTCCAAAAAACAAGAAAAAAAAAAGCAAAAAAAAAAATGTGCATAAAAATAAATTGTATCTGTCTAAATGCAATCTCAGTCTCAGAAAATCAATCTCAAAAAAAAAAAAAATCAGTCTCGAAGGATCGTCAGTCAGAGTCCTCGGTGGCTGGGCCTTTCCCCCGGTCCCTCTTGCGACTCGGGCCCGCCTCCTCTGTAGCCATGAATGTCTCGGGCTCAGAATCATCGTCCTCGTCCCCGGAAGAAGGCTCGTCAGGACCAACCGGCACGCTCTGATAGGGCAAGCCAAGATCTGCAAAAAAAGTCATATCCAAAGGTGAAGGCGTCGGACTCCTGGATGTGCGAAGAAGATCCACCATGCTGCCAGACATGTCCCTGCCCGTAAGGATCTCCGAGAATGACGTGGTCCGAAGGCAGCACCACGCGGGGATCAAGGAGAGGAGAAAGAGGAGTCTCGGAGGAAGTCTCTGAAGGGATAGGGGAAGCCTCCCGCCTGACAGGCGCCGGCTGTGGTCGCCTCGCTCTAGCCCGAGGGGCTCCACAAGCCACCATCCTCCTGATGAATCTCTTAGCCCCGATCACCTGCTTCGTCAGCTTCTCCACGACCACCTCCGAAACTGCACGAAAGCAAACGCGTCGAAAGCAAAGCAAAAATGATGACAGGAAAGAAAAGAAAGGACAGAAGCAAAAAAAAAGAGGTGGGAAGGAAAAGCCATACCTTCATACCCGGACGAGGTCGGAAAGCTCGTGGAAGCCGCTCAGGCTGAGGGATCTGCACCCTCAATCGGACCCCATCCTGGACATATGAAAAGTCCGTCCGAGGGTACCGCGGGACCCCTAACCCCTCTCTATCCAGAACCTGGGGCGTCTTCAGCCTCCTCAAGACAAATACTGGATACGGATCAATCGCCACAAATGCCGAGAAGTGCTGGCCGGCTCGGTAATCATCCCAGGTCGCAGATTTATCACTCGGGTGCATCATGTCGGCGGGAGGCTCCACCGGTGTCATCAAAGGCGAATTCACGCCATGCTGGCGCGTCACCCTCTCCCCCAGATAATAGGCGTCGCAAGTCAAGCCCCTCAAAATCCTCCGCTGCACGGTCCAAATCTCAGCTCCCTTCAGCGGCGCCACATCGAAACGATCCCAGGGATAGAATATCATCTCCTCATCCGTCTCAGCCCTCGTCAAAGGAAGGCAATCCGAGTACCTGAGGGTCGTGCGCCCCATAGAACCTTTCTTCTCTCGGGCATGCTTGGACCAGGAGCGCATGGCCGGATATGCCCCGATATACTCCGCCGGTGGCCGCCACATCGTGACATGGAAAAACTCCAGAGCCCATACCTGCAAAAAGGTAAAGATCAAATCAATCTAGTGCAAAAGAAAAGTGTGTGCTCAAGAAAAAAAGGGGAAAGCAAAAAGAAAGCTTATACCTCCAGAGCAAACTCGAAGCAGTAGAAGGAACTCACAGCCTTCCGGCTGTATCTATCAAGAGCAAAGTAAAGCTCTGCCAGCCCGGCCTCTCCCCAAGAGACATCTCCAGCCATCTCCACATCCTCCAAACTCCTCAGCAAAGCAAACACCGCCGTCCCCTCGGCGTGTCCAAAAAGAGTGCTCGAAAAAGCAAACCATAAAAAGGCCCAAGCACCGCTTCGCCGCCTTCCTCTCATCCCCACCTCGTAGCTCCCGATGGTCTCCACAATCTTCCCATAAACCACGGCATACTCCATCCCCATCCCCTTTTGGGAATGGGGGTAAAGCCCGTAAGAGCTGCGCAGTCCACGTCGCTATAGCCGTCCCGCCACTCAATGCTGCGTCCATTGAAGGACAGACCCGTGATCGCAGCGTAGTCGGAAGGCGTAACCGTAGCCTCGCCCCAGAAGAAGTGAAATGTGTGGGTCGCATCCCACCTATGCTGCGCCAAAGCAAACATCAGGCCCTTGCTCTTAGGGAACTTAACCAATCCCCTCAAGCACTCAATGAACTCCCAAAGCCCGGTCTCAACAACAATCTGTCTCGGACTCATCAAAGCTCCTCGGCCCGCATTCGAAAGCCGGTCCCACAGGTCAACTACAGACTCCACTGATCCTCGAGTCTTCATCTTATTCAACTGCTCCGTCACGTAGTTGTTTCCACCCTGCAATAAAAAAAAAAAAAAGAAGAAAATGTCAAAAAAAAAAAAAATTTGCATTTGCACAAAAATAAAAGAAAGCATATACATGCATCATGCAACACAAAGTTTTGAAGAAAATTCGGCAAAGATAACAAAGATGCAATGAACCTAGCCCCCATTTTTCTTGCACAAGAGAAAGCGCTTTCACCAAATCCCAATCAACATTCATTCATACATGAAAAAAAAAAATCATACAAAGAGTCAACGGAAGTAAAAACTCCGTCCCATTTTCAAAAAAAAAAAAAAAAATGCATACGGGCATATCATCCATCATCATACATTCATTCAACTAAGTAAAAACTCCGTCCCATTTTTCAAAAATTCATACATTCATTCATTGGAAATAAAAAATCCGTCCCACTTTAAAAAAAAAAAATCAAATTCATATCATCATCATCTCATATTGGCAAAATGCCCATTCTTTTCAAACAAAATGCATGCATTGCAAATCACAATTCTCGAATTTTAAACCACATAATTTTCGAATTTTAAAAAAAATGGCGAAAATGCCAATTCTTTTCCCAAGCAAAATGCACATTTTGAGTTACCCATATACTCATTACAACATGAAAAGCATCAAAATCAAGATTCAAAGCCAAGAACAAATTTTTTTTATTTTCCTCATAATTTTCGAAAAAAAAAAAAAATCACCCAAAAATCAATTTCAAGCAAAAATCGACAAAGGGAATGAAAAGATTCGAAGTATACCGTTCGGAGACTCGGATCAGTGGCCCAATGTTGCCAAGCATCGGGGTATGGCTCCTCCGCAATCGATTGCGAAAGAGTATAATGTCTCCTCATTCGGACAAGCTCCAATCGTCTCTCCGCGACCGGGCCACGTCCTTGGCCTTGAAAAGCACCTCCCCCGTGTTCCATTGCTTGAAAATCGAAGAAAAATGGAAGAATTTTGGAGCTTAATAGCCAAAAATGGCGGATTTGCGACTCTCTCTCTCTTTCCTCTCGTAAAGTTCAAAAATGGACTGGGGAAGAGGAAGGGCGTCGTCGTCATTAAGACCAACCCGATTCTCAACCTCCTCCGCGCTGATAGGGTTGTAAGGGTCAAAATGACCCTTTTGCCCTTTAAAATTTCAGGACTCTGCAGTTTAGTCCTCAACTTAACAGAGTCAACCCCCTTTCATAGGAACCCTAACGGCAGTCAAACGTAAGACCGAACTCTCCGAGAAAGATAACGAAATTCCGTATCTTTCATCAAAATCATTCGACAGCAGTCAAACGTAAGACCGATCTCCCCGAGAAAGATAACGGAATCCCGTTTCTTTCATCAAAATCATCAACGGCAGTCAAACGTAAGACCGATTTCTTCGAGAAAGATAACGGAATCCCGTATCTTTCATCAAAATTATTCCACGGCGGCCAAACGTAAGACCGATCTCCCGAGGAAGATAACGGGATCCCGTATCTTTCATCAAAATCATTCCCTGACAGTCAAACGTAAGTCCGATTTCCCGAGAAAGATAACGGAATCCCGTATCTTTCATCAAAATTATTCCCCGGCAGTCAAACGTAAGTCCGATTTCCCCGAGAAAGATAAAGGAATCCCGTATCTTTCATCAAAATCATCAACGGCAGTCAAACGTAAGACCGATCTCTCCGAGAAAGATAGCGAGATCCCGTATCTTTCATCAAAATCATTCCACGACAGTCAAACGTAAGACCGATCTCCCCGAGAAAGATAACGAGATCTCGTATCTTTCATCAAAATCATTCCCACGCCAAACGTAAGACCGATCTCTCGAGAAAGATAACGGGATCCCGTATCTTTCATCAAAATCATCGGCAGCCAAACGTAAGACCGAACTCTCCAAGAAAGATAATGAGATCCCGTATCTCTCATCAAAATCATCAACGGCAGTAAAACGTAAGACCGATTTCCCCAACGAATACGTCTGATTTTTCCCCATCGAAGGCTAACAAAATCCCCAGCAAAGTTAACGGAATCCCAAAAGCCAACGGAATCTCGAGTAGATCTCGATCTACGAAAGGGCTTGATTCCCACTAGGGATACGTAGGTAGCCTATCTTTAGGTCCAGCCCCTCGACCAAAATGGTCACCCTCTCCTTCGGCAGCAGACGAAGTCCACCGAAAGGCCATTTCAAATTAAGGTCCGAGGCACCTAAAAAGCCATCATCATCAAGGTCCGAGGCACCTAAAACGCCATCATCATCAAGGTCCGAGGCACCTAAAAAGCCATCATCATCCAGGTTTAAGGCACCTAAAACGCCATCATCCAGGTTTGAGGCACCTAAAACGCCATCATCAAGGTTCGAGGCACCTAAAACGTCATCATCAAGGTCCGAGGCACCTAAAAAGCCATCATCATCCAGGTTTGAGGCACCTAAAACGCCATCATCCAGGTTTGAGGCACCTAAAACGCCATCATCAAGGTTAGAGGCACCTAAAACGCCATCTTCAAGGTCCGAGGCACCTAAAACGCCATCTTCAAGGTCAGAGGCACCTAAAACGCCATCATCACCAGGTTGACACCTCAAAATAGTCATTCCAGGGTAAAAGACCCGAACTACGACTGGCTTGATTCCTCTTAAGGATACGTAGGTAGCCTATCATTAGGTTCAGCCATCCGACCGAAAATGGTCATTCTATCCCCAGCAGAGCGGATATACAATTTCAGCCATCCGACCGAAAATGGTCATTCCTATCCCCAGCAGACCGGATAGCCATCCGACCGAAAATGGTCATTCCTATCCCCAGCAGAGCGGATAGCCATCCGATCGAAAATGGTCATTCTTATCCCCAGCAGAGTTTCTTTTCCAAAGAATCGATCAGGCGTAATCTCATCAAGTTCGAGGGGCACCTAAAACGCCATCATCTTTAGGGTCAGAGACCCGAACTACGAATGGCTTGATTCCTCTTAAGGATACGTAGGTAGCCTATTGAATAGGTTCAGCCACTCGACCACTTGATCATCCTGCCAAATATGGAGCCTTACTCTTATCGACGACCCCGCTTCCTTCGAAAGCGCCGTCGCCGAGGGGCTACTGTAAGTGCTCCAATTTGAGCTTGTTAGTATTTTCGTTAGAAAATTAACGAAAGTTATAACATTCCTAACAATTCCTAACATTCCTAACATTTCTAACAAAGCAAGGGGAAAGTGGGCATTGTTATTTAAGGATAAAACCAAGGAAAGGAATCAAAAAGTAAAAGAAATGGTCAAAACCAAAAATAGAAATGGCCGGAACAAAACCGGCTGTTAATTTGATTTTTTTTGAAAAATATTCCTCTTGTCCAAAGCCTGAAGCAGCATTTAATGAACAGTGCACGCTCAAGGTCCTATCCGCGCGGATGAGTTTGTCATTTTCAGAGGGATAGAAATTGAGCCCTCCAGTCTCAAAAATAAAAAAAAAGAAGAACACATTTCCTCAACTGCACTTTGGCGAAAATAGAGAGAAAACAGTGAGAATTCCATAGAATTGTCACCTTTTTCTCAACTATTCAACCAAAATCACACTCACTCAAACACTCTCATATTCAAGCCTCAAACACTCTTACTCCCAAGCCAAAAAATCCAAAATACAAAGAAGATAGGTATAACCTCCCTCTTCTTACCCTAAATCTCTCATCCATGCATGCATTTTCAAGCTACAAAATGTAGTTCATTCATCTTCTTTCCTTAGATCGAAGAAGATCACCATGGAAGTTCATCTCCATGGATGATCTTCTACAAGGATCAACACTATTTTCAAATTGTTCTTACTTACTTGCAAAGAAAACACATTTTCAAAACCCCTAAAAATCATTTTCATACATCAAATCTCATTTTCAAAGGATAAAATTCCCCTTCCCAAGCAAATGAAGTGCTTAGTCCTAATGTACCCCAAGGATGGTTTGATATAGTTGATTCACCACTAAAATGTCAAGTGATCACTAATCAAAACCTAGGGAAATGGGGACAAGCATGGATGCCAAACCCCTTTAAAAATCATGTTTTTCTTTCTTAAGAAGTTGCTGTCCAGTAGCAATTTTCTAAGACCCCAGTCCATGGTATAATTTTTTGGACACAGATAAACTTGGAATTTGGTGTTGACTACAAAACACTTTTTTGTATTCAATATCCAGAGATTTCCATACATATTTTTAATTTATTTTTTGCGTGAGTAAAACTCCATTTTCCAAATTTTCTTTTGAAGGTCAGATCACCAGTTTCTGGGAGTCCAGATCTCATATCTGAGATTTCCAGAAGGTTTTGAGTCCTCAAATCTTCTCCAAAATGGAAAAATTCTTTTCACAGGAATCTTATTTTAGGTGTCTGCAACAACTTTCATTCTCTGAGTTTTCTCAGATTATGAAGTTTTGAATCCCTTAAATCTATTTCAAAATCAAGTATCCACTGCCTTTTTCATTCTGGCAGAAGTGTTCTTCAACTTCCAAAAATATTTTGAGTACCAAAACTCAACCCAAAAATCACACCAAAAATCATGGGATCTGTCCAAAGTCTAATAAAGAATTTCCAATTTTTATTTTTCTTAGTTTCAACTTATTTTGGCCAAAACACACACACACACACACACAAATGGTTTTTAGCTTGGAAGACTCGTTTTACGAGGCATTCCGGTACACTAAAGTCCTTCCCGGCGTGTAACGTGACCTCCGAACCCAAATTTCTAATCTCGGGCATTTTTCAAAGTTTTGGCCCTTAAAACAAAAATGGCGTGGCGACTCCGTTTGATTTCAAAAATCGGGTATCATCACAATAGTGCGCCCTCAGCAAAGAAGACCATCCCCAGCAGTTTTTGAACTACGTCCAGGCTTGATTCCCATTCGGGATACGTAGGTAGCCTACCATAGGTCCAGCCGCTTGACCAACACGGTCACCCTTTTTCCCGGTAATCATCGTAAGCTCGAATCTTCCCCAGCAAGAACGCCCTCAAATAGTCTCCCTCAGGTACAAAACCTCGATTTAGGGTCATACTCCTGAACTAAGCCCCCATTTAGGTTCATACTCCTGAACTAAATCTCAACTTAGGTTCATACTCCTGAACTGAGTCCTCATTTAGGTTCATACTTTGGAACTAAACCTCAACTTAGGTTCATCCCTGACGAAAGTCAACGGAATTCCGTCTCTTTCCTCGTTTTCACCTCCGGCAGAAGAACGTGAAGACCGATCCTTCAAATGAAGTCCACCAAAAGACTGTCTATCCCCTCAGAGTCCGTCCCCAACGAAAGGATACGAACATCGAAGGAAATCGTTTCAAAACAAGTTGATACCTCCAGATCACCATTTGTCAAGGTTCGAGGCACCTAAAACGCCATCATCAAGGTTCGAGGCACCTAAGACGCCATCATCAAGGTTCGAGGCACCTAAGACGCCATCATCAAGGTTCGAGGCACCTAAAACGCCATCATCAAGGTTTGAGGCACCTAAAACGCCATCATTAAAGTTTGAGGCACCTAAAATGCCATCATCAAAGTTCGAGGCACCTAAAACGCCATCATTAAGGTTTGAGGCACCTAAAACGCTATCACTTTTGATTTCGACACACAACACGAGGAAAGCGATAAATCGCAATCATCTCCTAATTCGAAAACCGAAATCATTACCGGGCGACTTCCCAAAAATAGTCAAATCTTAGGGCGACTTCCCAAAAATAGTCAAGTCACAGGGCGACTTCTCAAAAATAGTCAAATCTTAGGGCGACTTCCCAAAAATATTCAAATCATAGGGCGACTTCCCAAAAATAGTCAAATCTTAGGGCGACTTCCCAAAAATAGACAAATCTCAGGGCGACTTCCCAAAAATAGTCAAATCTTTGGGCGACTTCCCAAAAATAGTCAAATCTTAGGGCGACTTCTCAAAAATAGTCAAATCATAGGGCGACTTCCAAAAAATAGTCAAATCATAGGGCGACTTCCCAAAAATAGTCAAATCTTAGGGCGACTTCCCAAAAATAGTCAAATCTTAGTGGCGACTTCCCTAAAATAGTCCCTCTAGGGTCGACGTGCGAAGATAGTCGAAAAGACCCGAACTACGACCAGCTTGATTCCTCTTAAGGATACGTAGGTAGCCTACCATAGGTTCACTATCGTGACCAAAATGGTCATTCCTTTCCCCGACGGTGTGGATATACAACTCTAGCCATCGGACCAAAATGGTCATTTTCGCCCCGGCAGAGTTTTTCAAAGAAACTGCGAGTAACTCGCTCACCAAGGTTGACATCCTAAAATAGTCCCTCTAGGGTCAACGTCTCCGAAGATAGTCGAAAGACCCCAACTACGACCGGCTGATTCCTCTTAAGGATACGTAGGCGGCCTACCATAGGTTCGGCCATCGAGCCAGAAATGGTCATTTCCTTTCCGAGCGGTCGGACCAAGATGGTCACCCTCTTCTCCCGGCAGATTGGGACCTCACTTTTATCGACGACCCCACTCCCTCCGAAAGTGCCATCGCCGAGGGCTACTGTAAGTGTCCCAACTGAGTCACCAATGTTCTTTCGGCCCAATTTAATGACTTCCATGTCGAACAAACAGCTAAGGGCATTTTGGTCTTTTCCTAAGGCAATTTAAACAAAAAGGGCCTTAAAGGAATATCAAAAATAGGTCAAAAACCGGTTGGGAAGAGTGATTTCCAAGAAATTGACTTACTTTTCATTAATTGCTAGCAACGAAAAAGCTTTACAGAGTCAGCACGCCTACACTCTCGTCCGCGCGGACAAGAATGAGACTCGATCTCGTCCGCACGGATATCTTTGTAACCTAAAATCTGCCTATAAATTAAATCATTCTCTCTCAGTTTAACAAAAAACACCTTTCCCTACTGTTACAATGCCGAAATCCCTCCTCAAAACAGCCTTAAACACTTCCACAACTCCAATTCAACACCAAATCCAACCTCAAATCCACTACCAAACCATACCTAAGCCTTTGAATCCTTTAAACCCCAAACACTCAACCAAAAACACTCATCAAAACACAAAATCCAAACACAAATCTTGATCATATTCAAGCCCCAAACTCCAAACCAAGGAAGATAGGGTGTCACCATTGGTAAAACCCTCCTTCTTTACCACTAAACTTGTCCTTTGTTCAAGTATCATCATCATCAATTCTTGTTTATCTACTTGTTTCATTCACTTGTTGTTTAATTAATTGTTGATCCCAACTCCCCTAGTCCTTAGATCTAGGAAGATCTCCATGGAGCTCATCTCCATGGATGATCTTCCATAAATATCTACATCTTTTATTATGTTGTTTCTCTTTGTCCTTTTTATATTAACTAGCTCTTGCTTGCCACTTGGTCCCTTGACCTAAAATGTGGTCATCTTGGAATAAATTTCCATGAATGACCATTTTAAATGGTCTAAATTGTTTTTATTTCCTTGTAAATGTTTTCCCTAGCCTAAGATCTTCACCTTGGAACAATTTCCATGGATGAAGATCATTAAGGTTCCTAGGTTACAAAAAAGGGTGAAGTTGATACATTGAGTTCAAAGATCTCAAAGGATGGTTATCTTAATGACCACCTTAGAAATCCACTCTAAAGTTGATACATCTTGACCTACTTCTTGTTTTATCATTAATCTTTGTTTCATATTAAACCCCCATCCCAAGCAAATGAAGTGCTTCAAAGTCCTAATGTACCTAAGGATGGCTTGATATAGTAGGTCACCACTAATCATGTTTAGTGATCACTAATCAAAGCCTAAGGAAAGTGGGGACAAGCATGGATGCCAAACTCAAAATTTCTCTTATTTGACATTTTTCGTCGCAACTCCGATTAAGTTCTCAGAATCCAGCCTGACTTTCGGAAATTACATAATTGCGGAAAGCCGCAAAAAATGAAACTTATCGTCCCATCTCGCGCGGACAGAATGAACCTCGGCACGATCCGCGCGGATAGAAATGTAAGGGACAGACATTTTGTTTTTCAGTCATTTTTCACTCACGTGTTAAGCACATCGGTTTGATAAAATCCAAACTCCAGTCCGGTCAAAACTTCATTTCTAGAAACTTCATCTTGCAAAACACACACACACACACAAATGGTTTTAAATTAGGAAGACTCGTTTTACGAGGCATTCGGATGAACCCTAACGTTCTTCCCTGAAAGTGTAACGTGACCTCCGAACCCATTTTTCTCTAATTTTGGGCATTTTTCAAGGTTTTGGCCCTAAACTAAAAATCCGGCGTGAGCAACTCCGTTTGATTTTTCAAAAAAAAAATGAAAATCGGGTACATCACACCCAAATCCTGGCACAGCGACGGTTTATGGGTCTATCATCCATGCTTAGGTTAAACATCCTTGTCGCGCACCTGATCGGATACGGCTGGCGCGAATCAAGGCGCTTTAACGGCTACTCTAGCAAACATCTTCTTCCACAAGCACGAGGTTTCATTGATAAGTCCCTTCAAGCAGGGAACTTCATAGCAGCCTCTCCTTACTCCACTCATGTAGAGCCCTTCACAAAGTCCGCGTGGGCTTCACAAAATCCTCTTTGAAGCCAGCTTGGAGTGGGGAGAGAGATCAATGGAAGTATTTGGCTCGCGCGGGAGTTAGGAGAGCGAGCTTGGGAAAGGTTGCTGTTAAGTCGCAGGATATCGGTTTCGCGAGTTGGAGGATGAGGAGATACCTTGATTGAGCTCAACAAAGATCAATCTCGGGGAAGTGGAGAATTGGTTTGAACAGAGCCGGTAAAGTGGGGATCTCATTTTTTGTTTCTTTCCACAAGGACACTCATCGTTGAAAGTGGGATGGTATTTTGGCTGGATATCTAGTTCGTAGTAGAAGGAGGGGCTTCGAGCATTGGTGGTTTTATGGCGGGATATTCCACGAGTTTCGAAAGAGCAACCTTAGTAGAAACAACTGCGACTCTTTTTTGTCGCTTGGAGCGGCTTTCGGGGGTTTGGAGGCTTAGCCGCTCGCCTTGGGGTTAGAAGGGACGCTTGGGACTTTTTCCAAGGAAGCTATCTCTTCAAAGCATACGTAACGTCCAGCCATGGGATAATCGGTAGGAGCTAGAAATCGAGCGAGGAAGAGCGCTTGAGGGGGCGGTGTCGCGGGCACTTCAGCCACTGCCTTTTCCTTCGCGTTGTCCGCTTTGAGATTGGCGATTTGGGCGAGATCCATTGATTTGACCTGTGAGCTGAAAATAAAGAAGAAAATTACCAAAAGGTAAGGATTTTCATGAGTATAAACAAAGCTAGAAGTAGAAAAGAGGAATAAAAAGTAA
>JAFEMH010004713.1:0-195757 GCA_022495995.1 Adenophora triphylla var. japonica
GGCACCTCAAGCCGCTATACAAAGAGGAACTACCTCCGCAAAGAAGCAAGGTCATCCTTAGCCCAACAAAGGCTCCTGCTTCATCCCAAACTGCCGGAAACAAGCGACGGAATATAGAAGGAGGACCAAGACAAACCCGGAACTCGACAACGTAGGACCCTTCCCCGCAAGATCCTCACGGTCTCAATCCTCCAAAGGCGGAACCCACCAACGGATCTCGATGCGTACCAAGTCGTGCCATCCATCTCTCCCTAAAGTGCGGATCGATCCATATCCAACACAAGAGGTCGCCGAGCAAATGACCACGGGCTAAACGACGTCTGAGCCTCGGCATGGCCTCGAAGTCTCTCTCGCAGCTCCACAAGGTGAGCAAAGCGGGCTTTCTCTCATAAAACGATCCCTGGGTCGCGTACGGTCGATACCATGAAGAGTCTCCCAAGCACCAACGGGACAATATCCTCTCCGGCTGCGCCAGTCCACTACTACATCTAGCAAAGCGCCATCACAAATGCCAAGGGAATCGACTGCAAAAGCTGTCGCCATCACGCACAAGGCAAATACATCCCAAGAGACGTCACTCTCATCATCAACCATGAACCGCTCCTAAGCAGTAAGCAGAATGTCGATATGACCCGAATCAAGGATCATGCCCCGCACTTCTTCCAACGAAGTACGAAGAAAGTCTCGCAAGCTTCACGCTCACCGCAAAGACCACCAACCAAAGGAAGCGAGATGGCCTCCACCTCCGGTCCCTCCAATCAAAGCCCGAAAATCCTCAAAAGTGGGCACCATTTCATTGTAGGAGAAACAAAGACACGTGCCTCCTAACATCCTTTAACTTCGCTAAGGCAGCCACCGCAACAAATCCCAATCAGAACCAACTCCTTAAAAAGACCAAACCGAAAGCAAAGACGAAACCTTACCTCGAAAGCCCTGTCTACGATGCCTCATGCGCTATGCTGGCCGCCGCATCCACGTTTTCAACTCGGCCATAAAGTGTGCTTGCCTCTCCCGCGAAAGCCTCGGCAAAATTCTAGGGACATACGAAGAATCCATGGCAAAAATGGAGGTTCCTAGAGAAAATGGGGAAGAAAGCTCGAAAATGGCCGCAAATGGGGAAATGAGGAAGAACTGTGCACCGGAAAGCATTTATGTCCTTCCCAAAGCAAGGTTGGTCCGTACGACCATGCTAAGTATGTCCGTACGGACCTCCTTGCAAACGTAACCCATTTCCCCGTAAAACAAAAGATAAAACCACCGTCCCCGCAAACCTTTGCTCCAAATGTCCCAAACATCGGCCAAAGCCATTCCCGACAAACAAACACTACCCACAAACACACTCTCACCACACGTGGCATGTACAAAAATAAAAAATAATAATAGCAACAATTTCTAGGACAAATCCTGAATCACAAAAAAATGACATTACATCTTAAAATAAAATACCTGTTTGCTATGCAAATACATGTGTTTTATTACAGTACCCAAAAATGTCTCGTTGCTAAACAAAAAAAAAAAAAAAAGAGGAGGGATATGAAAAGAGGGAAAGCAAATGAATACTAATCGACTCCTCGGCATCATCATCCTCGCCAAGATCCTCCAAAGAAAAGTCGGGCATCCCAACGAACTCGCCCGTCACATCCTCATCGTCTAATCACCGAGCACCCGCCCGAGGCTCCCACGAGAAGTACTCTAAGGATCAAATCCGCGAAAGGATCGAAGAAAGAAGGCTCGAGGAACCCTCACCCCGTGCGCCGTGCGGAGGCATGAACCGATAAAAGGGCCGCTCCCTCGAAGGCCCCGCAGCCTCCCGAAGACGTCCCGGCATCCATGCTATGCCGCCCTCAAAGGCCCCTCCCGCTGCGGCTCCGGCTCGGCTCTAGGCGGAGGAACGTCCACGTAATGCCTCAAGGCATAGGCTCGTACGCCGGCACACGACGCGAAGACCGACAGACACCTTCGACGCCATCTTCTTAGCGAAGGAGCGCATCGCCACGTAATCGGCGAGTCAAAGATATCGTAGGCTCTCCCTGGACTCCGCACCAACAAGCAGCCAAGGAAACGCTCATCAAATACAGCTTATACTCAACAACAAAAAGAGAAAAATACGTAAAAGATGCCAAGATGGAAAAGAGTAAGCACACTCACCGATCTATCTGGGATCCACTCGATATGCAGCAGTGAGCTCGCTCCGAACGGCATGCTGACACCCTCCTCTCGATCCGTCCCCGCGGACGTACGTGAAATCCGGTCCCGGCATCGGAACCTCTCGGGAGCTCGCGGCTAGCCTCTCTCCCGCGCCAAGACTGGGGCGTCCTCGCCTTCCTCCTCACGAAGGCCCCGCATCTCCTCTCCATATAAAATGAACTCCTCGCGCCGACACCGCCAAGGTACCTCTCGAAGTCAAGCACATCCATATCCCGGAGTCAAGCATCCCAAAGGGAGGATCCCTGAGCCACGGGAAGCACACCGGCCATGCCGCTGTAAGACTCGCTCCCCAGTACATGGCGTCACAAGTCAAGCCTCGCAAAGCATCTTCCGCCGCGCGTCACCTCGGAGCCCCTCGAACTCATCCCCTCATACCGAGCCCACGGGAACAGTAACGAACCCTCACGGCTATCCCGCTCCAAACGCTCCTGCACATCCCCGTAGGCGATGGTGAGCTTCCCCGCCGGGTCCTCCTCTTCCTCGCCGTACGAGCCCATCCCAAAGATAGCAGGTACGCAAAGAATGTACCCTGTGATCCCTATCCCACGGGAAGCACCGGAAAACCTCATAAAACCACACCCGTGACAAAAACAGAGAAGGCTCAAGCAAAAGACAAATCGGAGAAAAGACAAGTTGCTAAATCAAAAAAAAACAAAGAATAAACTCATACCTCCAAAGCAAAGTCAAAGCAGCCAACGAATCAAGCCACCCCCTACTAAACCGGTCCAAGGAGAAGTAGAGCTCACCAAGCTCGCCTCGCCCCAAGCAATATCACACCCTATCCAGTCAATCAAGCTCTCCAACAAAGCAAAGGAGCTGCGGTCGCGTGGTTCGAGAACAAAGTCTCGACAAAGGCATACCACAAGAAGTGAGCGCGCCAACCGCTCCGTCACCCGGCCGGTACTCCCTGGATGTAGGCCCCAATACCGGCCGTGATCTCATCTCCACGTCGCCGTACAAGATCCCTGTGCCCCTACGAGGACGAGGCTCAAAGCCCAGCAGCTCGGCCAACACATCATCGCCTATCATATCTCTCCACCGCACCGGCTCCTTTCAAGGAGAGCCCGTAATCGCAAAGAAAATCGGTGGGCGCCACCGTCACCTCGCCCACCTGTGTGGAAGGTGTGGGTGGTATCCCACCAATACTCGGATAAACCCAGAAGACACTCT
Organism: Adenophora triphylla var. japonica; assembly: GCA_022495995.1. Taxonomy (NCBI): domain Eukaryota; kingdom Viridiplantae; phylum Streptophyta; class Magnoliopsida; order Asterales; family Campanulaceae; genus Adenophora; species Adenophora triphylla. Next base: position 3,379 of record JAFEMH010004713.1, read on the forward strand.
TGTTCTTCCTCGTGTCGACACTCCACCTGTGTTCTCAACAAACACACCTAGGCCGAAGCATAAACCAGCCTCCGGGGACTCTGCCACCGCCCACGGAAATATCGGGCATCCGCCGCCATAGCTCCACAACAATGCCTCGAGCGATCCCCGAGTCTTCATCCTCTTGGCCTTCCCGCCATAAGCCCCGCATCCCGCAGTAAACACAAAGAAAGGTACGTCAATCACAATACTTAATATAAAGGCACATATAACCCGTCACAAAACACGGCACATATATTGCACATAATTTTCACATATATCATGCATATAATCTTTCACATATAACCCGTCACAAAAACACGGCACACACTGTACACATTTTCTCAAAAGAAAAAAAAGGGGGGGGGATTAAACCCTACACGACACATTTTCAAAAGAAAACCCGTCACAAAACACGGCACACATTGCACATATTTTTCACATATAACCCGTCACAAAAACACGGCACATATCGCACATATTTTCCCCACAAAGTCCGTCACCCAAAACACGGCACACACTATATAGCACATTCTCAAAAGAAAATCCGTCCCAACACGGCACACACTTTCACATATAACCCGTCACAAAACACGGCAGACATGTCACTTTTTTTCACAAAAATTATCACTACACGATAATTTTCTCATAATGTACATACATAAATAGCATACGGTACAAAACACCAAAGCATGCAATTCACTAGATAGGCACTTTATTTTCACAAATAAGAGCTAATCTACACATTTCGCACAAAATACACATACCCACAATTTTTACATGTCCATTTTCAACAATTCATCAAGAATTTCACAAAAAAGGCATAAAATAATAATAAAAAAAATTTCAAAAATGCGAAAAACTAAAACCTAGTTCTAGCATTCAAAAATTCGAAAGGTGAAATCAAAACGAATGTATTTCTTACCTCCCCAACGTTCATGGAGCGACGATTATGCACCTCCGGATTCGGATACAAAACATCCGGTTCTTCGAAGATGGAACGAACGAAGTCCAATTCCTTTGAAGCTCCATTCGCCGCTCAACCACCTCGATCAAGGCTGACGACGACTCCTTCGAGATCCCTCCGCCATTGCAAGCAATTCAAGCTAAGAAAATGGAAGATTTGGGACAAAAATGGAGTTTTCTCTCTTCTCTCTCGCCGGTTCACGAACTGGGAATGGGAAATGAAGGGAGCCTCGGAATTTAAAGCCCGGTCAAACCCGGGAACCGTAAACCAAGGTGGTCCGTACGGACCTCTTTGTAACTGTGTTGGTCCGTACGGACCTCTTTGCAAGGGGTGGCCAAATTACTTTCCCGCCCTTATAATCTTTGCCCCTGGCCGTCCTAAAGCCTTTTCCAAGAAATCCAAGTGCGTAATGGTCCCTAACCCTTCAATTCAACCAACCACCGGCCGTCGCCGTAAGACCGGCCCTCGCCCACTTCAACGGCAAATCAATCCCCGGCCACGTCAAGCGTGAGACCGGACTCGCCACTTCAACGGTAATTCAACCACGGCCGTCATCGTAAGACCGGTCTCGCCACTTCAACGGCAATTCAATCCCCGCCGTCGGCCGTAAGACCGGTCCTCGCCCACTCCAACGGCAATCCAAGACGCCCGACGGCATTCAAGAAGGAGCCAACACCTCCCAAAGACAAGTATCAAGGCACAAGACGCCTCCAAACGCTCAACGACAACTCAACCACTGCCTCGCAGAGGTCCGAAGTCATCTTCCCAATGTAAAAGTGGCCCCCTACAAGGTCACGCATCCCCAACAATTCAAGCACCGCAAGTGATGTAAGCCCGAATCTTCGCCCACTTCAACGGCAACGCAAGCACCGGCCATCAAAGTAAGCCCGAGCTCCTCCCAACAAGTCGAAAGGGAAGTCATACAAGATCGCATATCCTCAAAGACTGCCATCATCCTTGCCCACTCAACGGCAAAACAAGCACAAGAAGGAGCCAACACCTCCGAGTACAAGTCCCAAGGCACGAAGCGCTCCAAAATGCCAAATGGGAAGCAATCACCGACCGTCATCCTTGCCCACTTCAACGGCACGCAAGCACCTATAGCCATCGTAAGTCCAACCTTCTACATCAACATGCAAAAACACAAATGGCATCTACGCCTCTCGAAGCACAAGGCAGCCACGCTCCACACCCGCGGCTGAGGACGATTCAAAGTCCTCGCGCATTACATCAACCGCCGCGATGACGATTCAAAGTCCTCCGGCCGTGGCACCAACCGCCGCTGCATGACGATTCAAAGTCCTCCGGTGGCACCAACCGCAATCGAAGACGATTCAAGTCCTCACAACTATCTCCTGCCCTAAGGCCTTAAACCACCCGATTAGGAAAATCGTAAAACTTCCATCCTGTGACGCCACCACGTCCTCACATTTGACCTATGCGGTCACCCAGACGCCACCACGTCCTCACAACCGACTCCATGCGGTCACCTGTGACGCCACCACGCCCTTACCACCGACCTATGCGGTCACCCAGACGCCACCACGCCCTTACAACCGACCGATGCGCGGTCACCTGGTGACGCCACCACGCCCTTACCACCGACTATGCGCGGTCACCTGCAGACGCCACCACGCCCTACCACCGACCTACGCGGTCACCCAGACGCCACCACGTCCCTTACAACCGACCTGCGGTCACCCGTGATGCCACCACGCCCTTACCACCGACCTATGCGGTCACCCAGACGCCACCACGTCCCTACCACCGACCTACGCGGCCACCCAGACGCCACCACGTCCCTTACCACCGACCTACGCGGTCACCAGACGCCACCACGTCCTTGTCACCGACCCATGCGGCCACCCAGACGCCACCACCACCGACCTCGGCGGTCACACGACACTTCAGTGGCACCACCACGCCCGTATTCACGGAACACTCACCCCACACCCGAACTACGACTGTGCTTGATTCCCGCCAGGATACGTAGGAATCCTATCACAGGGTCCAAATTATTGACCTAAACGGCCACCCAAAAGGACACCACCACGTCCTCACTTTGACCCTCACGGCCACTTCCTCTCCCAAAGACGCGATCCAGACAGGACCCTTATCTTATCGGCGACCCCACTTCTTTCATAAGTGACGTCGTCGAGGGGCTTCGTAAGTACCCCAATCTGGATCACTCCCTTTCAAACACACGGAAACACCGTAGACTCATCCACGCAGCCTCGTAGACCTCTCTCACTCAAAACCCTCTCAAACCCCCAAACAAACCAAGGGAGGAGCCTTTCCGGGATAAAAAGGGACAAAAGGACCTTTTGGGAATTTTCAGAAATCGAAAAGCAATTAAGGTCCGTACGGACCTCTTTGTTTCAATGATTACTAAATCCCCTTAAAGTCCACAATATTCCCTCAAATCCCTAAGAAATGATGACTTCCTGCAGAGTTGGTCCGTACGGACCTCTTTGCATGCAAGATGGTCCGTACGGACCTTATTACATGGGGACATCATCATTCCGTAATATTCTCCATCATTGCGCATTCCCTCAAATCGAGGAAATCCAAAATTCGGATAAACCAAGAAGGTCCGTACGGACCTCTTTGCTCCGAAATTTTTACTATAAATAGAGGGCTCCCCCGCCTCATTTTCACACACCTCCCACTTCTCTCTTCCTCCCTAAGCCTTCGGCTCCCCTTCTAAGACCTTTCGAGGCATTCCCGCCCCTTCGGATCCTTCCGAGGCCTTCCGAGCCCCCTCGAGGTGCTCCGAAGCCTCCCCGAGCGCTCCCGAGACGCTCCCGCGCCGCCCGAGGCACTCTCGAGGTACTCGAGGCCCCTCGTGGTACTCCGAGGCCTCGTCGGTCTTTCCACGGTGTCCCGGCTCTTTCCAAGTCAAACCGACGATCCCAAACCACGCCGAAACTCCGCCCGAGTGACTCGCCACCACAACGCACGCCGAACCTCTGCCCGAGTGATCCCGACGATCCCCACGCACGCCGAACCTCTGCCCGAACGCGGCCTACAACCTCAACTCACGCCGAAACTCTGTCCGCGGACAACCGGCATCTCCCGAAGCAATCCCGATCTGTACCGGAACGCTACTCCGACCTCAAACACCATTCCCAAATAAGACAGACACGAACCAACATTGGTAAGGCTTCCTTCCTCTACTATTTCAATACATTTTCATACATAGCATACAATGTAGACATCCGATACAGCATGCATTTTTAAAAGCACACACACACACACACAACATTTAAAGGATATTAGGGGTATCCGAAAGACTCGTTTTACGAGGCTACTCGGGTGAGCTCTAATATTCTAATATTCTCTTCCCGGGGAGTCATCTGACCTCCGAACTCAAAATCTCATCACACAAAAACAGTTTAAAATTTATCTTTAAACTGATGCCCTTTTTCAATGTTTTGGGCTTAATAAAAAACGGCGTGGCGACTCTACAAAATGCGAAAGCAAAACGGCGAGGCACCTCCAACGCGCAACGCTAAAACGGAATAAGCCAGATGCCGGGGCGCGATTGTGCTGCCTCTCGGATCCGGGCGACTTCCCGAACGGCGACGAACGCGAGATGCACGGGGCTCCGCGCGCGAGCCGGATCCCGGGTAATTTCAGTATGCACGTACAAATCCATATGTGCACATCATATGTGAGCAGCAAGACCAATTTCTGTTCATTGCCTTCATAGTTCTATGTGGAATGACTCATTTACTCAATAAGAACTCAAGTATTTTACACTGGAAATTTAACAACACCAAGTATTGACATATTGAAAATAGCAAGACCAATTTCAATAATCGTAAGAGTATACCAACATTGAGCATAAGTAATGCGAGTTGCAATCTCCATATGTATTGACATATTGAACTAAGCAAGACCAATTTCAATACATGAACGCAATGAAAGTTACCTCCTTATGTATATGCTGCTGGAAGGATACAGAACCTCCACCATGTGTGGCTTTTGCTATGCCACCTTCACCTCCACATCGGTTTTTCTTTGCAATTTTAGATTTCGACACATTCTCAGCAACTGCCCAATGTTCCACCCACTTCTCCCAAAGGCTAGGCGGCATCCAGCTTGATTTTTTTTTTCAATCTCCCATTTTCTCTTCATCTTGTTTATGTTGTTCCTATAAGTATTGGTTCCATGGCTACAAAATCCTTGATAAGCCTGCTGTTGTGTTTGTCCAGCATGAGAGTACAAGCGCTATTCACAAAGCATACAAATATATACTCATATATTAATGCAATAATATAAAGCAAAAATAAAGAATAATTAAGAAACATTTACTTATGGGCTTTACCAAGAACTCAGCAAACCACAATTTCTTGGTTCTTTCAGGGACACTAGACCACCTTGGATAAAAATGATCTTGATCAGAGCAATTCTTTTTCACAGTCCTCCAAAATTCTCGTGCATGTTTGTTGTACAAGTAGCTATAGATATGAGAAATAGAGAAAGAGTGAGAAGCAATTACAAAAAACAAGAGCAAATATGTATGGACAGGAACTAACAAAGAGATATGAACCTAATTATAGAGCAAAATTCATGGTATTTTTGTAAAAAACATTTGATAATAAATAAAAAAAGAACCAGATAACACTTGCCATCCACTTTGCGATAGTGCAACTATTTCTTTGTTGGTATCAGTATCGACCTCGGGTAATATACGGCATACTTCTTGAGTGCCAACAACATGGATGATAGAGTTTTGTGCCTCTGAAGGAGATTGAGTAGGTTGTTCTGTGTTACCATTTGAGCTTCCAGATGCTTGTGTGTTACCAACTCCTGTTGTCAATGTGTTCCCTAAACCATTTGAGTTTTCTGATGAATGCGTAGGTGAAAACCCCTGAAAAAGAGCTCTTTGTATATTTGACTGTGACATAGTATTATCTAGGGAAAAAATATATCAGTACAATTGTAATATTTATATAAGTAAAACTGAGTATATAAGAAATTGAACATATATAATGAGTATACGTTAAATAAATAAGATATGATTGCTAACAATTTGTAATACTAACTTAGCATACTAACTTAGATAATTAAGATAGTGGGAAGGACAAAGACTTGCTCAAAACAAGAATGACCAAGCTATAGTTGTCTTAAGAAATTCAGTGAGAAAATTGGCAATAATACTTTCCTTCGACTGCATTGAAACTATGCATTTATGTTTACAAAAAAATTCCACAAAAACATTCTCTTTAGTAGGCTTGTAAAACTGAAAAAGTGCATGAAAATTGAACACAGATGGGAAAATCTGATTAGAAGGGGAACAAGTGAAAAATAGCAGATTAAATACTTTAGCACAAAACAGATTCCAGTGGAAGAAACCAACTTGTAAAATTGCATCCAAACGAGTCAAACACTTGGACAAAGACAGCAAAAGCAGCCAAACAACCAACCACTTAATCAACAAAATACTTATATAAACAGCTTGAAGGTGTACCTCTTTAGTATTCACATTCTTAAAACTATAACTATACCATACCAAACTTGCAACTACTTAAAGCTAAAATGGCAAGTGAGCATTGCAAATCAGTGCACAAGGGCATCCTCATCATCTGACTCATATTCGCCATCCTCTGAATCATTGTCAACTTCATTATCTTCTTCGTCATCGTCATCGCCTACTTCTTCTTCACCTCTTTCTTCCTCTTCAGAATCTTCATCGAGGTTAATGTATGTCTCCTCGTCATCAACTCCAGTGTGAAGGATGGGATTATCCAGGTCCGCTCCACCATCAAGAATGTGGGTAATAATGTGCATAATACTTTCTTGGTAAAAGGCATTATACTCTTCGCCGTCCATAGGAATATTTTCTTTGTAGGGTACATCAATTCTACCTCTAGCTTTTGTCTTAAAAACAGCCCACCAATGTCCATGCCCTTGTTTTCTTGAAGGGTATTCAAGAAAGTAACATTGGTGAGCTTGGGATGCTAGCACGTAGGTGTCTTTACCTCTATATTTCAAGTTTGAATTGACATCCACAATATCACACATTGGATTCAGCTTATACCTTTTCCAATTGTTGGATCAAACCACTTGCAATTAAATAGAACTACCTTTTTACCACCCAAATAGCCTAATTGAATGACCTCCAACAATTTCCCATAATAGTCAACATCTGAGCCTTTTACAAACACGCCACTATTCATTGTTGTCCTATTTCCACCATAATCTTCCGTATGAAAGGCATATCCATTAACAAAGTAGCCATTAAAGCGTTGGACATCAAGAAGACTTGGACCCTCAGCCAAATGAGTAATACCAGGATACATCACTTCATCATTTGGATTTTCCTCGATCTATCAATAAAAGAAATAAAGCAACATTCAAGATTTTTCAAAGTGAGGTTAAGGATACAAATTATTTATGTGAAAGACCTTACTTACATGGCGTTTAAACCATCTATAAAATTCATTATCTTTCTTGACCTCTAAGAGTTGGCTACTAATGTTTGGGTCCTCCTTCCGCACATATGCTTCGAACAACCTATAATAAATTAGATTTAGGATGACTTACAGTATAATGTATTATTTATATGAGTGAACCAAGAAGATGTTTTAAGAATAAGAACTTACGGAATATATGTTTTTGTGACCTCTTCACAGTTAAGGAGTACGTATGTGCGAGCATTATGAAATTCAGATTCCGTCAATTTGATATGCTTTTTCTCTTTGATTGGGTTTCCAAGAAAGCGACCAGGATATTTGAGAACAGAAATGTCTTTGTTATTCAGAAGCACACCGCCATCATTGTTCCTACCAACACTTGTTAACTTGGTGGAAACTTCATCATCGAGGTAGTAGCTACAAAAATAAGATGCTTCACGCATCAAGTACCCTTTCACAATTGAACCCTCCACTCTAGCCTTGTTCTTAACCTTCCTCTTTAAAGTGTTTAAAAACCTCTCAAATGGGTACATCCACCGATATTGTACTGGACCTGCAACCCTTGCTTCATATGCCAAGTGAATAGGTAAATGTTCCATTGAATCAAAGAATGCTGGAGGAAAAATCTTCTCAAGCTTGCAAAGCGTAACAACAATGTTTTTCTCAAGAAGCTTTAGATCCTCCTCACGTAAAACACTAGAGCATATGACTTTGAAGAATTCACTCAACTCGGCTAGGGGAGCTAATATGGCATCAGGCAACAAGTCACTAAGGCAATTGGAAGTAGCCTTTCCAAGAACACATGGCGCCATGACTCGTCATCCCTTGCATCTTTAAAGTTTCTAAGTTAGCACATCTAGCCAAATTGGAAGAGTAACCATCTGGTAACCTCAAAGTCTTCACCCACTTTAACACCTTCATTTTATCTTCTCGTGAAAGTGTGTATTGTGCCTTAGGCTGAATAGGCTTTCCCTTACGATCCAGGGTCAGGTTTAAACCTCGACGATTACAAAGCTTTTCCATATCCATCCGAGCCTTTTTATTATCTTTACTCTTAGCCATATCCATAATTGTATTAAATATGTTATCAAAAACATTTTTTTCAATGTGCATCAAGTCAAGATTGTGGCGAACAAGGTTTGTCTTCCAATAAGGCAAGTCCCAAAATGTGCTACGCTTCTTCCAGTTGTGAGATTCCCCAAAACCAGGTGATTGAAATTGGCATTCGATGCACCCCACTTATCTTCCCCTATATGTGAAAGTCTTTCTAAAATCTCATCACCTGACAAACGGGGAGGGGCTTCATCATGCTCGACTCTACCCTTTGTAAAATGTTGCGAAGAATTTCTGAATTGATGATTCGGGGGTAAAAATTGCCGATGACAGTCAAAGAAACATGGTTTCTTCCCTTCGATAAGCCTGAATGCCTTCGTAAGCTCCATACAAGAAGGACAAGACAATTCTCCATGTGTACTCCAACCGTAAAGGTAGCCATATGCGTGGAAGTCACCGATCGTCCACATTAAGGCAGTCTTCATTTGAAAATTCTGCTTTGTTGATGCATCCCAAGTTTCAACACCAATATTCCACAAACCTTGTAACTCCTCGATCAATGGTTGAAGATATATGTCTATATTCTTACCCGGTCCTTTGGGACCAGGCACAAGCAACGTAAGAAACATATATTCTTCATTCATGCATAACCATGGAGGCAGATTCAAGGGAGTTACAATAACAGGCCAACACGAGTAAGCCTTTGCTGAGCCACCAAATGGATTAAAACCATCAGATGACAAGCAAAGTCTAACGTTTCGAGGATCAAGAAGAAAAATCTGGATAAGTCTCATCGAAATGCTTCCACGCCTCACCATCTCGATGGGTGTGAGAGTTGTCCATCCTTACGAGGACAATTTTTATGCCATCTCATATCAATAGCCCTCCCTTTAAAAGTATATAATCGCTGCAATCTGGGGATCAATGGAAGGTAACGCAATTGCTTATACGGGATTGGTTTACGCATTCTCTTACCATTGCCTCTAGGTTTATACCTATCATGATTGCAAATACTACACTTTGTATCATTTTCTGTGGTATTACGGTATAATTGGCAATCATTAATGCACGCATCTATCAATTGGAACCCCAACCCTATCTTTTTAACAATCTTACAAGTGTCATCCCAACTTCTGGCCATAGTATTTTTTCTCGGTAGCAACTTTTGAATGAAGTCCATAAACCGGTTATAAGTTCTCTCACTCACATTACCCTCCGTCTTTATGTTCAAACACTCGCAAAGCCTTCTACAATTGACGGCTTGCTACATTCGTAAACATGTGTTCACGTGCAAGCATTTAACATATCTAACCACTCTTGTACTACTTTTGTTGGTTTCTCGCCGTGGATTCCTGAGGCCAAGAAAATTTGGCCCCGCAAAGATCCATAACCATATCAATCATACTAGGAACACTTTCATCCAGGCATGGATGCCCCCGTCTAGGATGAACATTTTGCAAGAAACTTCTATTAGGCTCATCTACCATTGATTCACCATGTGATGTCCACACTTCATAATTTTGTTTAAAACCATGCTTATAAAGGTGATTGTACAATTCATGTTCCAAGAAAATTTGTTATTGTTACACCCGACACGAGGTCTCTTTGCACTCTATTAGAACTTGAAGCACAAGGACATCTTATACGACCTTCAATAAGATGTTCTTTCCTAGACTTCGCATATTTTACAAATTTATCCAACCCCCGTAAAATTCGGAGTAACATTCCCACTTTCATCTAAACGTTGATACATCCAACTCCTATTCTTATCTCGACATTTCGAAGATGGATACAACAAAAGCTAGTATATTTATCCACACAAGCACCGCCAAGAATCAATGCAACAACTAATAGAGTAAACTCTTGTATGTGAGAGAGGAACAAGTAATCGAAGAGCAATATATAGTTACAATCAAAGAAGAAACTCTTGTATGTGAGAGAGAGACAAAGATGGACATTACCATGAACCGAAGAAACTGATTTTGTCGCAGTGGAGGAACAAGTAATCGAAGAGCACCGATGGCCTAGCGGTAGAGAGAGAAGGTCAATCGTATTTTTTGATTTTAGGGCGTATTAATTTTGGGGGAAAAAGGGAGGAGTAATTTGTTACTGGAATGGAAGGGGAGGGGCGCTAATTTGGTGTGGGGAGGGGGGAAAGGCGTACTAATTTGGGGGAAAAGGGAATTGGCGCCAAGGTTTTGATTTTTGGGATAGGTAAGGGCGGGAGATGGAAAAAAATGGTGCGTCATTTACTGATACTAACTTGAAGTGAGGCGCCAGCCTGAGTTTATTCGATGCGGCCGCTTCAAATTGGCCAAATTAAGGGCATTGTTACGGGACGTGAGGCGCCAGCCTCACTTTATTCCAGGCGGCCGCCTCAGCTTGGCCAAATTAAGGGCATTGTTACTGGACGTGAGGCGCCAGCCTCACTTTATTCCAGGCGGCCGCCTCAACTTGGCCAAAGTAAGGGCATTGTCACTGGACGTGAGGCGCCAGCCTCAATTTATTCCATGCGGCCGCCTCGTTCGAAGAAGACTTGGGCCGTGTCTTGGCATGAGCGGCCGAGCTGGTAGGGCCAATGGTTACTGGCATACATGGCCGAGCTGGTAGGGCCATTTGCCTTGGCAAGAAAGTGGGCTCACAGTGTGGCCATTTGTACCATTTTTGAACCATTGTAAACAAACTTTGAATTTTCTCACCTCTCTCGAACATCTCTCTAACATCTCTCTAACCTCTCTCTAACCTCTCTAAAATTCCGGCCAAACCCACCCTTACTTCCGGCGATTTCATCCCATTCCACCCTTTTTCTCACCAAACCTCCTTCACAAAACATATTCCCCTCACTACAAGATTGCAGATCCACCTATTCTTGTTCAAATCCGGCAATTTCCTCTCCAATCTTTGAATTTTCCGGCGAGTTCTTGAAGTTTCCGGCGAGTTCTTGAAGTTTCCGCGAAGTTTTGAATTTTCCGGCAACAATTTTCCGTAAATTTAAAAGAGGTTCGAACCTTTATTCTCTCACTATTCTCTTTGTGGTTTCAATTTTTGTTGAGAATTTGGGTGTTTTTCTTTGGGTATTCTTTGCTTGAATATTATGGGAAAATCGAAAGAACAAATTAAAAAAGGAGGTAAAACTAAAGAATCCCGTAAAAAGCAAAAACATGATGAGAGTACATCCGAAGTGCCTCCCAAACCCCCCGGAACCCTCTTAACTTGTGAGGACCCCCGTGATGCTTCGAGGTTCAATTACTACATGTCCGAAAATTATTTTTATTTTAATACGGACCGGCCCATTCATGCGGAAAGAAAATTTTTATATGACACTTTTGGGCTTAGATCGAATTTTGTGACAAGAAAGTGGCAAAGGTTTTGTGCTGAGCCAATGGAGGAGGGAAATAGTTTGATTGTTAAGGAATTTTATTCCAATATGCAAAAAATTCCCATAGATCCGGGGTGTTCTTATGTGCGGAGGGCGACTATCAATTTCAAAGCTAACGACATCAACAAAGCTTATGGGCTCCCAAAGGTCAAAGAAACTGAATGTGAATTTGTTCAAGCTTTGAATAATGATTGGCAACTTTATTTTGGTGATGTTGTGAGGACGTTAGAGGGGAATAATCTTCGGTGGATTAACAATCAGAATGGGTCGCCCAAGTACGTTTCTGAGTCACAGTTTAACATTTTGGCCAAGGGGGTCAACAAGTTTGTGTGTTCAAAGGTGATGCCTACGTCTCAAGACGTGAAAGTTCCATGGAGTCGCGCGTTGTTAATTCACTTGATTATATCCGGGAAAAATATCGTTGGGCCATATTATCTCCAATCGATGCAGAAGCGGGGAGAGTAAGAGGAATGGATTTCCATTCCCGGGCTTGTTACCGCGTTAGTCAAGGCCGCGGGGGTACAATGGAATTTTGGGGGTGAAAAGGTGAAAATTATTAGGCCCATTTCACGACTTGCTCTTGAGAACAGTCAGAGAGCAGTCATGGGGATGAATGCTCGAGTCGGGAAAGAAGAGGAGGAAGCCGAATATGAAGAAGAGGAGGACGAGGAAGAAGATGATGACTACATGGTGGGTGTTGAAGGTGGTAGAGCCGAGTCGAGTAGCCAAGGTGGTGGGGACATAGAGCGCTTGATAGCCCATATGGATACTTGTTTTGCCTCTGAGCGGGCCCATGTGGATAGTTGTTTTGCCTCCGAGCGGGCCTATATGGATACTCGTTTTGCCTCTGAGCGGCCAACATTGATGCTCGCCTTGCTATTACTATGGGGCGTCAGAGCGAGATGCATGATTACTTGGTGCGTATGGGACCACAATATGATGATGGGAGATGGCAGAGGTGGCAACCACCACCGGGAGCAGCCTCTAGCCAAGGACCGTCATGGGGCCGGATTGGTTCCAACCGCCTCGGCAGTCCCGGAGTCATATGTTTGATTTGATGTAATTTAAGTAATATGTTTGATTTTGATGTAATTTAGATTAATTAGTTTTGATGTAATTTTAAGTAATAACTGACATTTTTCATCTTTCCTTAAATCATATTCTACCCCTGAACCCTTATTTCTATATTATTCATCTTTTATGTACTTTCGTTTCTTTTAAAAAAAAGTTAAGTTTTATTCCTTTCAAAATTCATAACTTTTTTTATATAACTTTTTGCAAAAAATGTATGTAGTAAATAAAAGTTTAAAATAGTCTACTTTATCCAAAAAAAAAATAATTGAAAAAAAAAAAGTTATTATACAGTATACTACGTCTCAGAAACTGTTAAAAAGTTAACAGATTTTTCAAAATTCATAACTTTTTTTATATAAATTTTTGCAAAAAATGTATGTAGTAAACAAAAGTTTAAAATAGTCTACTTTAAAATAGTCTAAACCCTAAACCCTATACCCTAAACCATAAACCTTATACCCTATACCATATACCCTATACCGTATACCCTAAACCCTATACCCTAAACCCTAAACCCTATACCCTAAACCCTATACCCTATACCCTATACCCTATACCCTAAACCCTATACCCTAAACCCTATACCCTAAACCCTATACCATAAACCTTATACCCTATACCATATACCCTATACCCTAAACCCTATACCCTAAACCCTAAACCCTAAACCCTATACCCTAAACCCTATACCCTATACCCTAAACCCTATACCCTAAACCCTAAACCCTATACCATATACCCTATACCGTATACCCTAAACTCTATACCCTAAACCCTAAACCCTAAACCCTATACCCTATACCCTATACCCTAAACCCTAAACCCTATACCCTAAACCATATACCCTAAACCCTAAACCCTATACCTTAAACCCTAAACCCTAAACCCTATACCCTATACCCTATACCCTAAACCCTAAACCCTATACCCTAAACCATATACCCTAAACCCTAAACCCTAAACCCTATACCTTATACCCTATACCCTATACCTTATACCCTATACCCTAAACCCTATACCACTCCTACTAGTCTACACCACCACCACCACCACTACTACTATACTACTACTACCGCTACTACTACTATCACCACCACTACTACCAGTCTACCACTACTACTACCACTCCTACTAGTCTACACCACCACCACCATCACCACCACCACCACTAATACCACCACCACTACTACCACCACCACCAGTACTACTACTACTACTACTACCGCTACTACTACTATCACCACCACTACTACCAGTCTACCACTACTACTACCACTCCTACTAGTCTACACCACCACCACCATCACCACCACCACAACTAATACCACCACCACTACTACCACCACCACCACTACTACTACTACTACTACTACCGCTACTACTACTATCACCACCACTACTACCAGTCTACCACTACTACTACCACTCCTACTAGTCTACACCACCACCACCATCACCCCCCCCACCCCTACTACCACCACCACTACTACCACCACCACCACTACTACTACTACTACTACTACCGCTACTACTACTATCACCACCACTACTACCAGTCTACCACTACTACTACCACTCCTACTAGTCTACACCACCACCACCATCACCACCACCACCACTACTACCACCACCACTACTACCACCACCACCACTACTACTACTACTACTACTACCACTACTACTACTACCACCACCACTACTACCGCCACCACTACTACTACCACTCCTACTAGTCTACACCACCACCACCATCACCACCACCACCACTACTACCACCACCACTACTACCACCACCACTACTACCACCACCACTACTACTACTACTACTACTACTACCGCTACTACTACTATCACCACAACTACTACCAGTCTACCACTACTACTACCACTCCTACTAGTCTACACCACCACCACCATCACCACCACCACCACTAATACCACCACCACTACTACCACCACCACCACTACTACTACTACTACTACTACTACCGCTACTACTACTATCACCACCACTACTACCAGTCTACCACTACTACTACCACTCCTACTAGTCTACACCACCACCACCATGACCACCACCACCACTACTACCACCACCACTACTACCACCACCACCACTACTACTACTACTACTACTACCGCTACTACTACTATCACCACCACTACTACAAGTCTACCACTACTACTACCACTCCTACTAGTCTACACCACCACCACCATCACCACCACCACCACTAATACCACCACCACTACTACCACCACCACCACTACTACTACTACTACTACTACCGCTACTACTACTATCACCACCACTACTACCGCCTACCACTACTACTACCACTCCTACTAGTCTACACCACCACCACTACTACCACCACCACTACTACCACCACCACCACTACTACTACTACTACTACTACCGCTACTACTACTATCACCATAACTACTACAAGTCTACCACTACTACTACCACTCCTACTAGTCTACACCACCACCACCATCACCACCACCACCACTACTACCACCACCACCACCACTACTACCACTACTACTACTACTACTACTACTACTACCGCTACTACTACTATCACCACCACTACTACCAGTCTACCACTACTACTACCACTCCTACTAGTCTACACCACCACCACTACTACCACCACCACCACTACTACCAACACCACTACTACCACCACCACCACTACTACTACTACTACTACTACTACTACTACTACTACTACTACTACTACTACTACTACCGCTACTACTACTATCACCACCACTACTACCAGTCTACCACTACTACTACCACTCCTACTAGTCTACACCACCACCACCACCACCACTACTACCACCACCACTACTACCACCACCACCACTACTACTACTACTACTACTACCGCTACTACTACTATCACCACCACTACTACCAGTCTACCACTACTACTACCACTCCTACTAGTCTACACCACCACCACCATCACCACCAACACCACTACTACCACCACCACTACTACCACCACCACCACTACTACTACTACTACTACCGCTACTACTACTCTCACCACCACTACTACCAGTCTACCACTACTACTACCACTCCTACTAGTCTACACCACCACCACCATCACCACCACCACCACTACTACCACCACCACTACTACCACCACCACCACTACTACTACTACTACTACTACCGCTACTACTACTATCACCACCACTACTACCAGTCTACCACTACTACTACCACTCCTACTAGTCTACACCACCACCACCATCACCACCACTACTATCGCTACCACTACCACCACCACTACTACCACCACGGTCCACCACTACTACCGCTACCACCACCACCACTACTACTACCACTACTACTACTACCACCACCACTACTACCGCTACCACCACCACTACTACCGCTACCACTACCACTCCTACTAATACCACTACTACTAGTCTACACCACCCCCATCAATACCACCACCACTACTACTACCACTACTACTACCGCTACCACTACCACTACTACTAGTCTACCCTATAACCTAAACCCTAAATTAGAGACGGATTAAAATCCGTCTCTGATTTAGAGACGGATTTTGAAGTTGTCTCTAAATTAGAGACGGACACAAAAATCTGTCTCTAAAACTTTGGAGACGGGTGTTGAATCTGTCTCTAAATTAGAGACGGATTTTGAATCTGTCTCTAAATTAGAGACGGATTATGTATGTCTCTCGATTTAGAGACGAGTGCTAAATCTGTCTCTAAACTTTTAGCGACGGATGTTGAATCTGTCTCTAATTTAGAGACGGATTAAAATCTGTCTCTGATTTAGAGACAGATTCAACATCCGTCTCCAACGTTTTGAGACGAAATCTGAATACGTCTCTAATTTAGAGACAAAATCAGAATCCGTCTCTGATTTAGAGATGGATCAAAATTTGTCTCTGATTTAGAGACAGATTCAACATCCGTCTCCAACGTTTAGAGACGCAATCTGAATACGTCTCTAATTTAGAGACGAAATCAGAATCCGTATCTGATTTAGAGACGGAATCAGAATCCGTCTCTAAATTAGCGACGGAAACAGAATCCGTCTCTGGACTAGAGACGGAATCAGAATCCGTCTCTGAATTAGAGACGAAATCATAATCCGTCTCTGAACTAGAGACGAAATCAGATTCCGTCTCTAATACAGAGACGGAAGAAGAATCCGTCTCTAAATTAGAGACGGAATCTGAATCCGTCTCTAATTTTTGGTTCTGTCTCTAATCTGTCGCCAAATTAGCTACAGACTCCGTCCGTAGCTAATTTTCCGTCTCTAATTCCGATTTTCCTTGTAGTGAATGCATCTTGAACTCTTACAGAATGTCTTTTGTAATAGACCCGTAAATCCATCCAATCTGAAAGTTTTTTACGGACATTCGTTAGATTCGTTAGATTTGTTAACTTGCAAGAACAAAGTCTGAGTTTTATATCATACTCCGTCCCAAAATAATTGTTTTTTTTTTAATTTATAAAAACAATCAGTAGTTTAACTCTTTATTCAAATGTTAGTGAGAACTATATTCATTAACTTGAATGATTGTTTTTTTCTTGAATGAAAATTTGAAAACTTTGCTCACAAACAGAAGATTTTTCTGGATGTGTTTTTCAAATAATTTTTGTAGGTTTTCATATTCTCTTGATATAGATGTTCACCTTCAGGTTTTTATGTTGTTTAACACTCCCCTCACTTTTAAAAAAAAAAGTAATTTAGTGAATTTTGACGCTTCTCATGCTCTTTCTCCTTTAACATTTATTGACTAATTGTAATAAACAAGCTGTTGCTGCAGTTGCTTATGCATGATGACCACCCTGGTCTAAGCCAAAACAATTAGGAAAAACATGGTTTAAGCATCATTTGCATCCTAAATGACAACATGAATATGAAGTATACTATATCCATCCCATATACTCTGTAATTTCATTTAAATAAACGAAAACAATATGAACTAATGAAATTACAGATTATAGCAATAAGTAATAATAAACTTTAATATGCCCTTCGAATTTCGACGGATTACTCACTAGTATAATTTAAAAATAAAATAAAATTTGGATTACAAATATAATTGACAATATAATAAAAATTTCTGTTTGCATGTCCTACTATTCAATTAAATGTTCAATCATTTACTATATCAACTATATTTATAATCAAATTTTATATTTTTTTTATAACTCAACATTGCTCTTTTATTAAATATTAAAGTGAAAATTGTTGATCAATCTATTTATGTTTGCAAGAGTTCATTGTTGTTGAAAGATCTATATTATATCTTATCTTTTTTTGTTGATACTAATTTTTCATGTTATTGCGATTGTTCAAATAAATAGTACTTTCTCCATCTCATTATGTTTGACCATAAAACAAAATTATACTCCAACTCTAATAAATTTCTTGTTTAATTTTTATATTTTCAGTAATATATTTCCTTAATTATGGCATGAGAATCCGTATATTTCTAATAATTAGTTAAATATTTAATAATTTTAACTAATTAATTAGTTAATAATTTTTCATGATATTGCGATTGTTCAAATAAATAGTATTTTTTCCGTCTCATTATGTTTGACCATAAAAGTATAAAAGAAAATTAAGACATAAATTTGCATTAAATTTATAAATGATCAAACAAACAAAAATAAAAATATGATCAAACATAATGAAACGGAGGAAGTATCATATGTCTTAGTATTTTAGGTTACATTCACATGTTGCAATCATGCTTGACTTTGTCTCTTAGTCTCAATATACGTGAGTACAATGTGATTTTATATTTTAATGACATTTTCCTATGCTTATTATTGTTGGAATATTCCTATTCCAATAACTCGAAAGCACTCAAGTTTAAATTAAGTAAGAGAAAAAGATGAAGGTGGAAGCGTGATATCTGTTGATGTAGGATTGTGGCTCGATTCTGCAAAGGGGTTTGAGGCGTGCGCCTCACCTAGGCTCTGGCGGGCGCCTGGAGGACCGAAGTTTGGCCTTGGCAATCTTTGGTTTGATGCGGACGCCTGGGAGAGTCTGGTGCGGCCGCCTCAGCGGCAGAAGGTTGGTCCTGGCATTGCACACCGCCAGGCGGGCGCCTGGGTTTCTTGGGGCGGGCGCCTCAAGTGACGGGAGGGTTTTGGGCCTTGGGTTTTCTGGGTTATTTTTCTCTGCGTTGGGCTAGGGTTTGTAAAGCATATATATATGCTTTTGTAATCATGTAAACGAAGGTACAGATTTTGCTAATAATACAGAAAACAAGGTTCAACCCCAAATTGATTTCTTCTCTTTCTCTTTCGATTTCCCTATTGATTGCTTGTGTGTGTTCTTGAGTTTTGTGTTCTTGCTTCCGCTGCGATTGCACAACAACTGGTATCAGAGCACGGTTGCGATGTCCGGGGGAAATTCTATCACCGTGAAGTCCGACGTTCAGAAGTTTGATGGTCATGGAAACTTTGCGTTGTGGCAACGGAGGGTGAAGGATTTTCTGGTCCAAGCAGGTTTGGGAAAGGTTCTTCGACATTCGACTAAACCCGATGATATCGAAGAAGGTCCATGGAAGGAGTTGCAAGAGCGGGCTGTTTCTTCGATACGGCAGTGCCTTGCGGATGAGGTGGTGTATCACGTGATCGATGAGGAATCACCGACGAAGGTTTGGGAGATTTTGGAGGGCCGATATATGTCAAAATCATTTGTCGGAACAAGTTGCATCTCAAGCAAAGGTTGTATGGGCTTAAGATGGCAGAGGGTTCGGATCTTGAGGCTCATATCCACACGTTTAACCAAATACTCAATGATTTGGTTAGGGTGGAGGTGACGTTCGAGGAAGAGGACAAGGCGTTGATGTTCTGATTCGTTGCCGACTTCTTCGACATACGAAAATCTTGTTACTACGTTGACTTGGGGAAGGATACCGTGGAGTTGCAACCGGTCACGAAGCTCTTCTAGCTTTTCATAAACGGAAGAAGTCCGTTGATGAACTCTGCGGGTGAGGGGTTATTTGTGAAGGGAAAATCGTGAACGTGGGAGAACCCAGCCCGGGATAACTCGCAGCAGAGGCAGAATTCTCGTTCGCAGTCAAGGAAGAAGTACAAGGGGAATTGTTTCAAGTGTGGGGAGAAGGGGCACAAGAGGCGTAATTGTCTGCGTAAGGGGAACGGTAAAGGCAAGGAAGGATCTTCAAAGTCACCAATGTGGTTGAAGATTGCTCGAGAGGATGTGGATGGAGACATGCTCACGACTTCATCACCGTGGAGCACCCGACGGATGTTTGGATTACGGATTCGGCATGTTCGTTTCATGTGACGGTGAATCGTGATTGGTTCGATACCTACAGGTCAGTTAATTCTGGTATAGTTACTATGGGTAATGGTGCTACATGTAAAATTGCTGGCATAGGAACTATAAGAATTAAGATGTATGATGGTGTAGTTAGAACGTTATGTGATGTTAGACATGTTCCGGAGGTCTCTAAAAATCTGATTTCATTGGGTACCTTGGATGCTAATGGTATGAACTATAAGGCTCAAGGTGGAGTACTGAAAGTTGTTAAGGGTGCTATGGTAGTGATGAAGGGTGAGAAGGGCTCCAAGAACATTTACAGGTTGCTAGGGAGCAGCCTTTGTTGTAGGTGGAGTCACATCTGTTGAGTCGGAGGTCGATACTGATGCCCTTCTATGGCATATGAGGCTTGGTCACATGGGTGAAAGGGGAATGCGGGAACTTCATAAACGTAAGTTGTTGAAGGGTGTGAAGACTTGTAAACTTGAGTTTTGCAAGTATTGTGTTCTTGGAAAGCAGAATAAGGTGCGCTTCAAGACGGGTAAGCATAAAACAAAGGGCATTCTCGATTACATTCATTCGGATGTGTGGGGGCCGGTCGAACGTAGTCTAGAGGAGGACATTATTACTTCGTGACTTTCATTGATGATTTTTCGAAGAAGGTGCGGGTCTACTTCATGAGGCACAAGTCGAGACTTTTGAGAAGTTCAAGGTGTGGAAAGCTGAAGTGGAAAACCAAACGGGGCGGAAAATCAAGTGTTTGAGGAGTGATAATGGGACAGAGTACACAGATGGCGAGTTCAAGAAGTTCTGCAGAGAGCATGGAATCAAGAGGCACTACACGGTACGCAAGACACCACAGCAAAATGGTGTGGCTGAGAGGATGAACAGAACTATTGCGGAAAGGGCTAGGTGTCTACGATTCAATGCGGGGTTAGCAAAGAACTTTTGGGCTGATGCGGTGAGTATGGCATGTTTCTTGATTAACAGATCACCTAGAGTCTCTTTGGATAACAGGTTTGCGGAGGAGGTATGGACGGGTAATGAGGTAGACTTCACCGATATCCGGGTGTTTGGGTGTCCATCCTATGTGCATATTCCTGGTGAAGAGCGTTCGAAGCTTGACCCAAAGTCAAAACAGTGTGTCTTTCTCGGGTATGAAACAGGTGTGAAAGGATACAAGCTTTGGGATCCCAAGTCAAGCAAGGTGGTGATT
The DNA here is from genome assembly GCA_022495995.1 of Adenophora triphylla var. japonica. Classification (NCBI taxonomy): domain Eukaryota; kingdom Viridiplantae; phylum Streptophyta; class Magnoliopsida; order Asterales; family Campanulaceae; genus Adenophora; species Adenophora triphylla. The sequence continues at coordinate 24,826 of JAFEMH010004713.1, forward strand.
AGTAGGGATGTAGTCTTTGATGAAAAGGCTATGTTGAAGTGTACTCATGATGATAAGGAGAAGGTGCCAGAAAGCAAGGAGGGCGAGAAGCAAGTTATTGAGGTGGAGCTACGTGAGGATAATACTGATGCGGATCTCACTCTTCCGGAGTCAGAGGAACCTACACAAGAAGTGGCTAGTACTTCAGTTGGGAGACCTAAGAGAGTAATCAAGCCACCGGTCAGGTATGGATTTGAAGACATGGCTTCATATGTTCTTGTTCTTAGTAGTGGAGACCCGAGTACTTTTAAGGAGGCTATAAACAGTCCGGAAAAGGACAAGTGGGTAACTGCTATGGCGGAGGAGATGGAGTCACTGTACAAGAATGATACATGGGATTTGGTGGAGCTTCCTAAAGGGAAGCGTGCTATTGGTTGCAAGTGGATCTTCAAGCGCAAGGAGGCAGTATCAGAAAAAGAGGGGGAAAAGTTCAAGGCTTGTTTGGTAGCAAAGGGGTATTCGCAGCGAGAGGGGGTGGATTATAATGAGATTTTTCGCTGTTGTGAGACATACTTCCATTCGGATTGTGTTGGGTCTTGTAGCGCACTATGATTTGGTGTTGGAGCGGATGGATGTGAAAACCGCGTTTCGCACGGTGAGTTGGATGAGCAGATTTTCATGGAGCAACCACATGGGTTCACCGAACCCGGCAGAGCGGTTGGTTTGTAGATTGAAGAAGTCACTCTATGGGCTGGCGCCTCCGAGGCAAAGGGTATACGAGGTTTGACTCCTACATGGTTCGCATTGGCTACAAGCGTTGTGAGTATGATTGCTGCGTTTATGTGAGGAGCCTTGATGATGGTTCTTGTATTTTTCTGTTACTGTATGTGGATGATATGCTTATCGCGGGTAGGAGTAAGAACGAGGTCAATCAGTTGAAGGCCTTGTTGAGTAGAGAGTTTGATATGAAGGACTTGGGGGAAGCCAAGAAGATTCTTGGGATGGAGATTCGCCGAGACAGAAAATCTAGGAGATTGTGGCTGTCTCAAGCCGGATATGTGGAGAAGGTGTTGGAGAGGTTCAATATGCGGGATGCAAAACCTGTGAAGACACCATTGGCGAGTCATTTTAGTCTATCTCGCCTCGAGAATTCCCGAGTTCGATCGAAGAAATTCGAGAGGATGTCAAAGGTTCCCTATGCAAGCGCAGTGGGATGTCTCATGTATGCTATGGTTTGCACGAGGCCGTATTTGGCGCAAGCCATTAGTGTGGTTAGCAAGTATATGGCGAATCCGGCAAACAAGCATTGGGAAGCGCTTAAGTGGATTCTCGATATTTGAAGGGCACTATGGATTATGGCATCATGTTTGGAGGTAAGAGTGAGGAGCTTTCAGTTGTGGGGTATGTTGACTCAGATTATGCGGGTGACTTGGATCGGAGAAGGTCGACTACGGGTTATGCGTTTACTCTTGGTGGTGGACCCATATGTTGGAGATCTATGATCCAATCTATCATTGCTTTGTCTACAACGGAAGCGGAGTATATGGCAGCGGTTGAAGCTGCAAAGGAGGCCTTATGGCTTCGGGGTTTGGTCAACGAGTTGGGCATCGAGCAAGGTGGAGTGAAGTTGCTTTGTGACAGTCAAAGCGCGATATTTCTAGCAAAGAATCACATTTATCATCAACGGTCGAAGCACATTGATGTTCGGTTTCACAAGATTCGGGAGTTGATCGATATGGGTGAGGTGGTGCTAGAGAAGGTTCACACTACGGAGAATGCTGCGGATATGTTGACGAAGCCGGTTACTACTGACAAATTCAAGCATTGCTTGGATTTGTTGCACATCTCGAGTTGTTAGAGATGGGGAGGTTCGAGCTGGTTCCTTGTATCTTCTGTTGGGTTGGGTGAATACTCGCCAAGGTGGAGATTGTAGGATTGTGGCTCGATTCTGCAAAGGGGTTTGAGGCGTGCGCCTCACCTAGGCTCTGGCGGGCGCCTGGAGGACCGAAGTTTGGCCTTGGCAATCTTTGGTTTGATGCGGACGCCTGGGAGAGTCTGGTGCGGCCGCCTCAGCGGCAGAAGGTTGGTCCTGGCATTGCACACCGCCAGGCGGGCGCCTGGGTTTCTTGGGGCGGGCGCCTCAAGTGACGGGGGGGTTTTGGGCCTTGGGTTTTCTGGGTTATTTTTCTCTGCGTTGGGCTAGGGTTTGTAAAGCATATATATATGCTTTTGTAATCATGTAAACGAAGGTACAGATTTTGCTAATAATACAGAAAACAAGGTTCAACCCCAAATTGATTTCTTCTCTTTCTCTTTCGATTTCCCTATTGATTGCTTGTGTGTGTTCTTGAGTTTTGTGTTCTTGCTTCCGCTGCGATTGCACAACAGTTGAGTCCATCTTGTTACTTGATGATGTTCTTGCAAAGGAAGGAAGAAAAGAAAAAGAAAATGAAGGAGAGAAATGTAGATCTTCTTGATGATAAATGTCTTCCTTAGAACTCAAATTATGGAGAGAGTATATAAAAATGATGTAGTGTTTCTAGGCTGATGGTAGGCCTCTATATATAGAAAACAATGGCACCTCATCAAGGGACTACACCCTTTCAATTAAGCGGTGTGAAATTACCATTTTGCCCATCATAAATAGGTAATTTTCACCTCGGGATTTCTACACATTTAATTAATATTCTATACTTTACAATAACATTATTTTAATGATTTATACATGTACGTCTACATGTCACTTATATTTATTAAGTATACACATTTTGCAATTCATGTTCTTACAATCTCCCACTTGGATTGTTCAAACATGTGTTTATACTTTAACAAATCCTCATAAAATCATATTTATAATGTAAATGACAATCCATATGTGCACTTTATTGTCATTCTAAACAATCTCATCCATTAGTTTTGCAAGTATAGGAACTAAAGGGGCAGTCGTTGTAATTGATTCGCAACTAAACCCACATTAATCACATATATATGTTCAACTAAATGACATAGATTAAGTATAGATGTGTAGCATGGAAAACTTAATGAATATATTAAAACATGTATATATATTCCATCAACTAGTCCTAATTAACCAAATGAGATCAATGTGAATAAAACAAATAGCAAATAAAGCACAACACAAACTCCCACTATATTATGCATTATCAAAAGTCGTTTCACCCATATGAGCAGTATACTCGTGAAACATCAAAAGAGATAACACTTTATAAAATGGATCCAATAACATGGAGTTTGATCCTATAAGTTGTATATCTATTTGTTCATTTTATACTTATTTCTTTTCAACAAGAGACATAACCATATGATATCTTTCGACATCTTTGCATCCAGTAAAACAGAATCGGAATACCTAATGATCTAAAAAATGATCTGATTTTGTATACATAAGCATGTAGTTTAATGTTTTATAGGTACTTCTAGACATGGCCGGTTCCAAAAACCGCCGGTTAGCCGGTTTTAAACCGGCGGTTACAAACCTTGAAAACCCCAACCGGAATCGAACCGCCTAACCGGCTAAACCGGTTACGGTTTAGGCGGTTCACGATTTTAACGGTTATCCGGTTAACCTCCGGTTTGACGGTTTGGATCTGCTCGGCCGAGTCCTTGGTGATGCTCGGTCGAGCAACCCTTTTAGGATTTAGGGTTTTGAGGGTTGCTCGGCCGAGTCTTTGGTGTTGCTCGGCCGAGCAACCCTTTTAGGGTTTAGGGGTTGAGGGTTGCTCGGCCGAGTCATATAGTAGTGCTCGGCCGAGCATATCATTTTTCAGTTAATTTTTTAACAGTTTTCATTAACTTTGTATGTAGTATATTAATTTTATTTTTTTTCAATTTTTTTTAGATAGATAAGACTATTTTGAACTTAAGTTTACTACATACATTTTTTGCAAAAAGGTTTATAAAAAAAGTTATGAATTTTTTAAGAAATAAAAGTTAACGGTTTTTTGAAAAAAGTTAACTTTTAATTTTTTTTCAATTTTTTTGGATAAATAAGACTATTTTAGACTTAAGTTTACTACATACATTTTTTGAAAAAAGGTTTATAAAAAAAGTTATGAATTTTGAAAGAAAGAAAACTTAACTTTTTTTAAAAGAAACAAAAGTATATAAAAGAAAAAAGGGACGGTACCCTTAAATTTTATTAATCAAAATAAAATTACAAAGAGGGGGACAACCAACCTTACCCTTTTATAAATAAGGGGGGACATTTAGGAGCCTTTACCTCAACCTAACTATTACAATTAATTAAAAATAAATTTAATCTAAAGTCTAAACTAATCTAATTAAAATAAAAATTAATCTAAAACATCATTCATTCATCACTACTTTCCGTGGAGTCCTCGGCATCGTATTGATATCTTGGATCCAATAGATCCTCATCATAAGGCATGTCTTGTTGCCTTTTTTCCGCTCTAACCCAATCGCCAAGTAAAAGTTGATGTTTCAAGTTTTCACTTGTTAGTTGAGAACGTCTTTCATTCAAAACATTTTCACCAACGCTAAATGCCGATTCAACCGCCACCGTTGAAGCGGGAGAGGCTAATACTTCTTTAGCAACTATGGAAAGTATAGGATAAATGTCTTTCCTTCTTGACCACCATTGTAAAACATCAAATTCATTTGAATTTGGATCTTGATTTAATTCAAAGTTTGTAGTGAAATATGTTTCTAACTCCACGGGAAGGTTTGATGATGATGAAGATGAACCTCGAGAAGGACCATATTTTTTACTATTCAAATTTGTAATAAAACTATATGGATCCCCACTAGTAAAACTTGGTTGGGGAGTAGAGGAATCATCTTCATGTTGTTGGCTTCGAGAAGTGTTTCCATATAAGACATTATACTCATTAAAAAGGTTAATCAAATCATTTTTTGTGTCATTAACAATAATTGACGGAAGTTCATAACTACCGTTACCATCGGGATATAATTTCATATAATAATAAGTTATAATGGACTCTAAATCATCTAATTTAACTCGGGGATCTAATAACTTTGCAACCAAGAAAAGAGACGGAATAGTGTCAAAATATTTAAGCCACTTTTGTCTCATGTTAAAAATGCATTGGTTTAAAATAGGGCAATCTTTTAAATTGTCAAAAATAGTAACAATTGCAATACAATGCTCTAGCACCAAAACGGAAGTTGGATAATAAACTCCCGAAAAAGCCAAAGTAGCGGTATTAAAAATCTTTAACAATTCACATAAATTAATGCATGCATTCCAATAATGAGTAAATAGAGGTTCATGATAGCCAATTGACATAAAAAATTGCGTTAGGAGATCTTTATAAGCAAAATCACCGCTTAACATTTTATAGGTGAAATTCCACCTAGTTGGAACATCGTAAGTAAAATATTTGTTCGGCACACTTTTACTTCTTAAAAACCTTATCCATTTTTTTGTATTAGATTTTTTTTTGAAATAAATTGAAGAGCTCGTCTAATTGGCTTAACATGAGTTTCTAATGCATCTAAACCATCTCTAACACATAAATTAATTATATGACATAAACATCTAATATGAAAAAACTTACCCCCAAGTGAGGGTTGACAAACGGTAATTAAATCGGGCAAACTAGCCGTATTAGCACTTGCGTTGTCAAATGAAATAGTAAATATTTTATTTAAAATACCATATTCAAGAAAAATCTCAAGCAATTTCGCACAAATATTTTCCGCGGAATGCGGTGGTTCAAAATCTTTGTAAGCAATTAATCTTTTTTGGATTTTCCATGAATTATCTATCCAATGGCAAGTAACGCCCAAATAAGTATTTCTTTGCCAATGATCACTCCAACCATCGGCACAAATTGAAACTTTATTTTCTAATTTTGATAAAACACCAATTAAATCTTTTTTATATCTTTCAACCACTCTAGTAATATCACGTACGAGATTCGTACGTGGTACTCTCGTGGCGGCGGGGTTCAAAGAAAGGCGAGCAAAATTTTCATAAAAATCACAATCCGCAAAATTAAAAGGAAGGCCTTTAACGCAAATAAATTTGGCTAGTTCATCCCTATAAACCCACTTGTCAAATTTAAAAAGGACGGAAGAAGGGGAAGACGAACCTTGTGCACCCGAACCCGAACTACGTTGAAATTGTAATTGAGTTTGCGAAGCGGAAATGCCAAGTTACTCGGGATGTTTTGCCGCCAAATGCCCGTTGAGCGTCCCATGCCCTCCGCCTCTTTTGAATGCGTAAGTCGCATTACAATAGTTGCAACATGCTCGAAAATTATAATCATCCTCGACAGTAATTTTTCTTTTGGTGAAATGGATGGCGAAGGTATCGGATTGTGGCTCTCTTTCTCTAGGGGGTTGTCGTTGTCCCCGACCCCGACCACCTCCCCTAGCTCGCCTGCCCCTACCACTCCTAGCATTACCACTTTCAATTTCAACTTGTTCTTCTTCCTCATTTTGTTGAATATTTGGATTTTGATGATCAAAATCATCGTTGGGGGAGGAAGAATCAACAACGAACTTGCCTAAATTGCTTCTTCTTTGATTTGCAGTCATTTGTATAAGAGAAAATGAAGTTTGGAAACAAAACGGAGCTTAAAAATGGATGAAAATGAAGAAAAACACTAATTTCGTTAGAAAACTAACTGAAAATGGGACAATATTTAACTGAAAATTGGATGAGGGTGAGAGTATATGTGAATATTTGAGAGTAGAAGAGAAAGAGTAGAGAGAAATAATGTGGAAATAAAATGGGAGGAGGGAGGTGATATTTATAGTTAGTAAATTAGGCAAAAAAAAATATTTTTTTTTAATTTTTGACTGCCCAAGTTAAAAACTAACGGCTAGTTTTTAGAAATAACGGCTAGTTTTTGAAAAAGTAGCCGTTGGAACATGTTCTGGCGTTATGCTCGGCCGAGCAACTCATATGACTCGGCCGAGCATGACCGTTATTGGAAATTAACACACTGGAAGGTTCTGCTCGGCCGAGCACCTCATATGACTCGGCCGAGCAAGTCAAAAACCGGCGGTTAACCGGCGGTTGACCGGTTTTTCAAAATTCTCAACCTTAATCGAACCGGCCAATTACCGGTTTCGGTTAGCCGGTTCCGGTTAACCGCCGTTGACCGGTTTTACCCGGTTTTCAACCTCCCGGTTGACCGGTTCGGTTTATAAAATAGACACGTCTAGGTACTTCATCATTCTTTTGGATGCGACTTAATGTTCTTCTTTCCGAATTGCTTTGATATTGACCAAGCATCCCAATAATAAATGCAAGGTCTGGACGAGTACAAACTTGAGCATACATTAAGCTTCCTACTGCCGGTGTATAAGGGATATTTTCCATATACTTGGATTCAAAATTAATTTTAGGACATTATTTTAAACTGAATTTATCTCCTTTAGAGACAGGGGTGTCATGTGGTTTACAATTTTTCATGCTAAACCAAATGAAAGAATAACTTGACTAAATTTTAAATACCATTGACGAGAAGCTTGCTTGAGACCATAAATGGATTTCTTAAGTTTACAAACTAATTGATTAGTTTGATCTGAATCAGTCACCATTTCTGGTTTCCTCATATAGATGGTTTCCTCAATGTCTCATATTGAGAAAAGCCGTCTTAACATCCATTTGATGAAGCTCAAGATCATAATGTGCCACTAATGCCATAATGATCCTAAAAGAGGTTTTAGAAGATGCCGGAAAAAATATTTCTTTAAAATCAATGCCTTCCTTTTGAGTAAATCCCTTAGCAACAAGACGTGCCTTATATCTTTCCACATTACCTTGCGAATCCCTTTTGGTTTTAAATATCCATTTACAACCAATAGGTTTTGCACCTTCAGGCAATCAGACAAGATTCCAAACGTCATTGTCTTTCATTGATTTTAACTCCTCATTAATGGCATTGATTCACTTATGAGAATTAGGACTATTAATGGCTTCATGGAAGGTGATAGGTTTATCTCCCACTAAACCTAAGATGTCCTCATTCTCCGCAAGATATACATCATAAATATCTGGAATAGTACTTCTTCTTTCTCTAGTAGATCTCCTCAAGAGCACCGATTCATCCTCATTTTGAAGTTGTTGAATTTCCTCATGTCCAACATTTTCATGTTGTTCGTTATTTACGGAAGTCTCTATATTATTTTGAATTGTATGTTCTTTGTTGAATTTCAGGCACAATTACTTGATTTCCAACAGGAACTAAAGTTTGAGGAACATAGAGTGGTTTCTCTAACTCTGCAAATTCAAAATCATTACTATTTCTCCCACTAAATTCAACATCCTCAAAGAACCTAACATTGCCAGTCTCGAAAAATATTCTAGTTTTCGAGTCATAAAATTTATATCGCCTAGATCTCTTAGCATACCCTACAAAGTAACTACCAACGATTTTAACATCCATACGGAGTTTTGTCTGTAGCCTTTGAAGCAGCTCTATTGAGAATATAAGTAGCGGTTCTTTAATGCATCTCCTATAATGAGTGAGGTAAAGAAGTACAAGAAAACATACTTCTTACCATATCCTTAAGGATTCTATTATGTATCTCTACTACACTATGCTAGGTTTGCCCAGCATGGTGTAGTGAGGGACAATCCCACACTCTTCAAGATAGCGAGTATAAAGGACCTAGACGTTATTCACCCAATACGTCCAATGACTGAGACTTTATATGAAAAAAATAATGTATCCATAACGAGAGTAATCATCCATGAACGTAATGAAATATTGTTGACCATTCCATGAAGGGTTAATGAATGGTCCACAAATGTCCATATGAATTAGTTAAAGACGTTTGATACTCTTAAAGATCCTATTTCCTTTAATGTTTGTAAATTTTTCTTTGAAACACTTAATGCAAAAGGTTTTATCCGGAGTATCAAGTTGTTTTAGGATTCCGTCTGACATAAGCTTTATCAATTCTCCCTTTGAATATATGACCCAAACGCCTATGCCATAGAATACAAGAATTTTCACTTGATAACTTTTGCTTAGTGCCTTTAGTTTTGATTTCATTATTATGGGACTCATTCATTTTCTTGAGTGTGTCAAGTAAATTAAGATTATCGATATATGACAAAGTACTAGTACCGACAAGTTTGGAATTTAAAATAAAGATCACATTTATTATTACCAGAAGAACAAGAGTAACATTCCTTGTCCAAAATTGTGATAGATATTAAATTCCATAAAAAAGATGGTACAGTGAATGTATTATTTAATACAAAATAATAGCCAGTACTTATCATTAATCTAAAAGTCCCTATGCCTATAACTTCAACCGGATTTTCAGCTTCCATATAGATGTATTTCTCATCTTTACTGGGGATTCGGTAATTCAGGCAACCCTGCATACATGAACTAATGTGAGTTATTGCACCAAATACAACCACTATGTATATTAAGGAATTGAAACCAAATTTGCCTTAGTACAAACAAGACCAAATGACATACCATTCTGAATTCGCCATTCGCGATACTTATGGTAGTCGTTCTTCATGCGAGTAAGGTCCTTGCAAAAGAAGCATTTCTTGACTTTATGATCATTAAATGATCCCTTATGCTTCTTACTTGCAACCGCAATTTCCTTTCCTCTTCTCTTAATCCCACGAGAAGAAGTAAATGCTGAGTGAGTACTTTCTAATTTAAGATATTTCATCCTATCTTCCTCTAATGTCATATGTGAAAGTAATCCATTAATATTCCACTTGTACTTTTGACATTTATAGGTCACCTCAAAAGGATCAAATTGAGGAGGAAGATAGATCAAAACTAAGTGCACTAGCAAATCTTCCGAAATCTCTAACTTAAGTGCCTTTAGTTTGATCGAAAATTGAAATAATTTAATAATGTACTCCCGAAGATTTTCCTCACCCTTGTACCGAATGGAAAAAAGTTTCCACAAGAATTCAAGAAAAAACTCAGCATTTTCGATCTCAGAGACATTGTTCAAAAATGTCTTTGAAACTGCATTTTCCATGATCATTAGACTCACGCGGTTGGACCGTTTCCATTGCTCAACATTTTTCCATTCTATAACGGTATTTCCTTTAGCGGGACTTGGTTTCCCTAATGCGTGATCAATGTCCATACAGCCTAAGATCATCGTTATATTATTTTTCCAAGTTTTAAAGTTAATCCCATTAAGCATTGGAACATTGATCATAGCATCAGTAATAACCATTAACACAAAATTAATGTTGAATGTATCCAAACATAATAACCATTATACAAAAAAGTTAGTTGTTGAATGTATCCAAAATTCAATCAATGTCTAGAATCCACAACTTTGAGAAACAAATCACCACCTATTCATTACCGTCTTTTTCACGTTGTTCCATAAAACAACGTTTCAAATCATCAATTTGTTGTTGAAACTGTTGGCGTTGCTCCTCATTTTGTTGGCGTTGCTCCTGAAGTTGCCTTTCAAAATCTGCTCTGACGGATGCCACCGCCTCCAATACAGCTGTCTGAGAAGTTGAGGATTTACCAAACACCTTAGTTTTGTTAACACCGCCTCCCATACATCGCACTCTCCCGTGGTCATCAGTGCCCATCATACCTGTAAAAATCTTTTCGCGCGCCCTGGGAGAGTTTTGTTGCTCCTCTGGCAGCTCATCAATTGCATCATTAAACGTTTGCTGTAACAAAAACAACATGTTCAATATAAATGTTTTAACTTTAATTAATATTATGAAAATGAAGTTAGAAATGAAAAAAGTATTCTATAGAATAACAAAACTGAAACAGAAAAGGTTGAAACTTTAACTTACAATCATTTGAGAGGTTTCTTGATCTGCAGGTGTTTTGCCCGTGCGCGTAGCTATGAACAAGCTTACGCGATCAGTTGGTAAACCCTCGTCGTCTCTCTACAATTTATAATAGAATCATTTGACCAAAAAAATATATTTATATACGATACAAAAAGCAACATTAATTGACAACTGAGAACTAAATTGAACGATGACAAACCTCTTTTATGACTTTGGGATGGGACTTTTTTCCGGTCCGGTTCAGGCACGCTTGCTTTTCTCGATTCGCTTTATTTGTTTCTGATATTTCCTGAAAAAAAAAGAAGAAGATAATATTAGTATTAATTTGACTACTTATATAAGACATTCACGATAATAGATTGAGATTAATTTGAAATATACCCGAGCCTTGTCCGTACCCCACATCGCAACAAGTTCAGCCCATTGACCCGCAACGCACCCATGGGGTGGGTGAGCCAATGCGTCCCGATCGGATTCATACATCTTATAAAACTGTTTCAACTGATATTTCCATATTACAAAGTCATAACTGAGTAATATTCATAACAAAGTCATAACTGAGTAATATTCATAACTGAGTAATACTTATTATATGCTTGTCTCACATGGTATTTCCAGTCACGCCACGCTTTATTGAGAGCAATATTTATAACTGGGTAATACTCCGGAGGCGCATTTGTATTATCCTATATACACAATTCATTAGAGAATCATAAGACTTTTGACTACGTACTAGAGATTTATGTAAGAAATATGGATTACAACTTACCAGAATGTCATTTCATACGGCATCTATGCACTCATGGTCCATCTGAGGCCACTCTTTAGTTAATGGGAAATGTTCCCCATTTCTAGCAAAATGTCCTAGCTGAGTAGCTAGTTTTGCCATTTCCCCACCAACTGGTTGACCATATTGATTCCATATTATATCCAATCTCTCTTTAACCCATTTTCTGGTTGGTTTTGCCAGCCCTCTTCCTTTATGGTTCGAGCCCTGACCTGTTATTAAATTTTTCCTTGGCGGCATATCTGTCATATGACAATTCAATTCTAGCACAAAAATTGGATAAACCAAGTAAAGGACAAAAAAAAACAGTCTTATAATATATGTATAAGACCTATAAATTCATTATAGGTCTTATGTATCTTATATAAGACCTATAAACAGCAACAACAACACTCAAAATGAAAACAACAAAGAACAAGAAACAACAACAAAGAACGTAAACAACAACAAAGAATAAAGAAACAAACCAACAAATGTCTAAGGGGAAATGTTCAATGAGCCACAGTTCTATATTTCATGGATAAAACAGCTGCAATATTGATATAATAAGCTGAAATCGCAACAGAAAAAACAAGACAGAAAAAACAACTGCAACATTCAAAGATGCACCAAATACATCTTCCTTGAGAACTTCCTTTCTCTTTCTAAGAAATAGTGGGAGAAGGAGCTTTGTTCAACATTCAAAGATGCACCAATTGTATTTTCTAATCTGAAATGTTCAATGGTCTGGGAAAAACAGCAACAGCAACAGCAAACAACAACAACAACCTAGGTTTCTATTGGCTTTGCTACAATGGTCTGGGAAAAAACAACAACAACAACAACACACATTTAAAAAAATGTATAAAAAGCGAAATTTCAGTGTCCCTTAATCAGACATTCATTTAGGGACGGAGGGAGTAATATACAACTCCATTCATTGATAGTATAGTGTAACACTTTGATGCACCTACGGGAATTCTGCATTCTGTATTTATAATGTACAATACTCAATATAGCCACACATATGAGCTATTCATTTATTTGCACATCCAATATCAAGGACCAATCAATTTCAAAAATGTAAACCCCGATCCAAGTAGCATGCTCTCCTGAGAGAGACGTCTAATTTCCTGAAGTTCCTTCGGTGGATCAAGATCATGCATAACATATCAAGTGTCTAAGCTATTCAAAGGGTAAGATTTTCACAAACTATACCATAGAGAAGTGCAATTTAGTGGTCCACTAGTGGTTAACAAGAAGCACTTAAGTTTTGGGTAGCATCCTTGTCCTAACCATAGATATGACACAGTTGCCAACCCACCAAAAATGAAAGGTAAGAAATAAAAAAATAGGTCGGCTCTATGAGAAAGAACCCCATCCAAAATGAAAGATAAGAAATAAAAGAATAAGTAAGCTCCATGTGTGGGAGAGAGAGAGAGAGAGTCCAACGTTTTCAATATTAGGTTTCAAAATCATTTTAATGCGTGCTTAAAACTAGTCATGAAAAGGTAAATTGTAAAGTTGGCTCTACTTTCTACAACACAACAACACAACAAAAGTAATTTACTTATATTTTTGTAGTATATACAGCTCTGCAGATCAACTGTAGCATCAAACAAGTAATATCATTTCATTTTTTTTATGTATACGACGACAACAGCAGCAACAATAATAACAACAGCAGCAACAATAATAACAAAGCCTTTAGACCTACAACTTACAACCTTATGAAGTTGCACCAAATAAGTGAGCTAGTATCTTGCTCACGAACCCCCCCCACACACACCACCTAACAACAAGATAATGACTAGATTGAACGCGCAAACTGAACATAAGAAATCCATATGGAGCACTAACTATGAGTAGTCATAATCTTAAACACAACCTTTAAAATACCATCAGTTGGAATACATTAAAAACGCCATCAGTTGGAATGTTGGATTACATTAAACTGAATAAATTGAAAAATAAAAATCAAGTTGGATTTAACATAGAAAGTTGGGTTTATGAGAGGGGGAATCATAATCAAAGGCAAAGACAGTACTTCGAATCAACTTGGTCAAAATCAGTTCTTTAAAACCACTGCCAATACAAACAGCAGATCAAGCAGATCCCAAGTTACCATCACAAACGGATAAATTAGTTAATTATCTGCAATTAAGTCATAGGAATTGACTTCGTCAATTGACATCAACACATGCATTTCCCTAATCACAAATACAACAACAACAAGAAGGAACATGCTTCGTGGGTACCAAATCGATGGGGAAGCGGGGCAGGGGGAACAACAACAACAACAACAAGGAACAACAACACCAACAACACTATAGGGCAAGCCTTGCTTGATACAGAAAAAGTATAAAATAGTACGGGGCCGGGCTCCCGCGGGTACCAAATCGTGGGAAAGCGGGCGGGGACATCCCAAAGTAAAAATTGGATATTCATTTAATATATTCAAATTTCTACAGCATCAAAGGAGTACCTAGAGAAGCAGATGACAAGAGGTGGAAAGTAACTTGAGAGAGCCGCTACAACAAGATCCCGTAGGAAATAAGAGTTTGATCAAAAGAAGCGTAACAAATACATATTACAATTAACAATATTAATATTAAATTCAACCATACAAAATAACAAGTTTGATTGAAATATGAAACATAAGTAATAACATTGTCTTAGTAATAGTAAGCAAATAAGATCTAAACAAATGCATATTACAATTAACAATATTAATATTCAACCATACAAAATAACAAGTTTGATTGAAACATGAAACATAAATAATAACATCATCACCGATGAGAGCGAGGTTTTGTCCACGATAGTAGGTCTCGACGGGAAGAACGTCTCGTGCATGAGCAAAGGTGGCTCTCGAATGCATCATAGTCAAATAATCCTCTGAAACCGGCTCGTAACTCCGGGGCTCTGCTCGCATCGCCCAAGCCTCCAACCGCGTATACCGGGCTCCCAAAATGGCAGCTTCATCTTTCAACCCTCAAAACGATCCCGCACCTCCCCATCTAGCATTCTCTAAAGCCTCGTCGACTCTGTTCCCGAGCGATAACCTCCCCCATCTAGCATCCTCCAAAGCATGCTCGGCTCTCGCTCCCGAGCGATCATTGATCGCTCCCGCTCCTCCGTAAATGCCCTCATGGTATCCCATTGATCAAAAGCAACCCCGCTAGCTCGGTTCGCTCTCCTCCCTGACCACCCTGTCTCTCCTGATCCTCCTCTTCCTGCTCCTCATCATCCTCCTCATCAACGGGATCCATTTGATCATCAACACCGGGCATACGCCAATGCCTGCCCTGTTCACCACTCAGAAATGTGGCCCCTACCCTGCAACGGACCGTCCTCCTGGGAGTACCATATTCAAACAATAAAGACCTGTTGTTTGTCGCCCTCCGGTCCCTCACAAACTTGTCATACTGCACTAGCCAGTCTCCAGAATAAAAACTCGTGCCCCCCATCAATCTCATCGCCTCGGGTTTTGGTTCACCCACACAAGCTTGAGCAATCAATGTGATCATCCCCCTATTTATATGTTTTCCTTTTTGGTAAGGGCAAATGCCTCACATCTCCGAACAAAAATATCAACCCAATCAGGAATCACCTGAAAACTCCTCAATCCTGTTCGCAAAAGGTTTACCATAGCCACATTCAATTGAGCGGGCTCTCCGTTTGCCAACCAAGACATAGATAGACCTCTGTAAAATAATTTCCAAGTCGGGTGAGAAAGAGAGGAAGGCCTAAGGTATTTCTTTTTGCAGGGCAATCCTGTGAGCTCCGAAAAGAAAAAACAAGTCCCCATCGCCTCTCCACCCAGCTTCCTCTCTACCGATCAACCCCAAAGATTCCCCTCAACTCATCATAAGTCACTCGATAGGCTTCATCATCCAGATGAAACCAAATAGAATTTTCTTGTGACCCCTTGCCTACCTCCAAAGTTGAAAGGAACTCAAGTGAATATCTCAAATACGTAGATGGAGTCTTCCCCAGGAAATTACCTAACTCGGCTTGCGTCATCAATTCTGTTACTAACGTCTCTAAACCCAAATCCCTCAACAACGGCAAATGAAGGAAAGTGGTGACTTGAAATTTCCTACCCTCCAAATTCCGCCATTTTTTCTTTTGAGCGGAGGTCAATTGGGTCAATCCCATAAACGGCGTCAATGATGCATTAGGGGAAGTGGGATCATTTGGGACTACGGGCGGCGGGTTTTGTCTACCCCTCTTGTTGCTACCCCCTCTAACGTCTCTCTCCTTAGGAGGCATATTTTCAACACAAAAACCAACTACAAAACCTCCACACAAATCACAAAGAAAGTGCAACAATAAGCACACCTCCACAATCAAATTCTCCTTCCAATTCCCAACCGAACCACCACACTACAGTTTCAGCACAACCCACCTATATATAAGACGGAGAGACAAATTTTAATAATAACATTGTCTTAGTAAATAGTAAGCAAATAAGATCTAAACAAATACATATTATATAGAAGTAACAATATTAATATTCAACCATACAAAAATAACAAGTTTGATTGAAACATGAAACTTAAGTAATAACATTGTCTTAGTAAATAGTAAGCAAATAAGATCTAAACAAATACTACTCAAACTAATCATCATCATTATCGACCATATCAACATCATCATTATCGGTCATATCAACATCAACATCATTGATATTAGTAGTTTCAATCTCGACCCCATCAACTCCCTCTCGCACCCACGATACTTCTTCGTTAGCAACATTTTCATCCAGATTTTGTGAGCAAAATGATACCAATTGTGGAATCGAATCTGAAACTTGTTTATCATCATTTGAATATATGTCAAAACTATCTCTTGGTGTAATCCTCATCACAACTTTCCAATCACTTTCTATAGGATCTTTAACATACCAAACTTGCTCAGCTTGAGATGCTAATATGAATGGTTCATCACCAACTCGATTATCCTTATACAACTTGTGATTGAAGTTTACAAGAGTAAATTTTTGCTCATCTTCCATCTTGCTGTCCGGTTATCAACCCAATCACATTTAAACAATACAAATCTTATTGAGTTGCTATAACGAATTTCAAGGATCTCAATCAACTCCCCGTAGAAGTTAACATCCCCTACAATGGGATTATTATCCTTTCGGCTTGCAAAACTTGTCACACTTGCGTTCAGCATGACTCCACTATTTTGAGTTTTCCTCCATCTATCGACATCCTTCACTCGAAATCGAAAACCATTTATTATGTAAGACTTATACCGCCTCGCATCCATATGAGGACCCAATGCAAGACTCATAATTCTTTCGGGCACTACATCTTTCGTCGTGCATACCTTTTATAAAAAACAAAATTTAATAAGAAAATATTTAAAACGATAAATTGAAACTATTATATGAAGGTGGTTTCATACTTACATAATCCTTAAACCAGCTAACAAACTTATCATTATGTTCTTTCTCTATAAGATGTCGTTGATTACGATGTAGTGTCTCCCTCAAATGTGCACGATGCATTCTGAGCAGATTGAAAATATGAATTAAGTATTAATTTAAAATATAAAAGATATAAGGAATGTAAGCCTCATGTAAGGAATCACTTACTCTAGGTATTGTTCAACATCTTCAGTATTGAAAAGCTCATATCTATGCGCTTGTACTCGTGTGATGTAATCAAGGGTAATTACCTCTTCTTTTCCTACAAAGCGGCCTAACTTATCACCTTCATCATCATTTCTTCTAGGACGATTGGACTTTGTCTCAATGTCATCCAAATATTGCGTACAAAAAGTCATGCATTCTTCAGCCACAATTGCCTTAGCTATGGAGGCCTCGGGATGGGCTTGATTTCGAACATATAATTTTAATGTAAGTAGAAACCTACAAAACCATTTACTTATGCTAAAGCAGATGTAAAAAGGAATTTAATTTTTTTCAAAGTAAATTTAATATGAATGTACCTCTCTACCGGATACATCCAACGAAATTGTATTGGGCCTGCTAGCAAGGCCTCCTCGGCTAAATGCACCGGCAAGTGCTTCATAACATCAAAGAAAGCTGGTGGGAATATTTTCTCGAGAGCGCATAGTGTGACAGCCATCCGATCTTGTATCTTTTCGAGATCAGCAAGTGTATTCACCTTTGAGGATAATTGCCTAAAGAAATTTGCCAACTCAATGATGGCTTTTACAACAGAAGTAGGCAACGCTTTTCGAACAACTAAAGGGAGTAGTTGTTGGAGCAAAATATGACTATCATGGCTCTTAAGACCCCAAATAGCTCTTTTCTCTAGATGTACACAATGAGATATGTTTGACGAGTAGCCATCATGGACTTTGACTCCCTTTAAAACTTTCAAGAATGTGTCTTTATACTTCTTACTCATTGTGAACTGAGCCGGAGGCATAATATCTTTGCCAGATGGAAGCGTTTGTAGATGCAATGGTTTCCGAATGTTCATCTCTTTTAGGTCTTTTCTTGCTTTATCATTATCTTTTGATTTCCCTGCAGTACCTAACAGAGTATGTAGCACATTATCACACACATTTTTTTCAATGTGTTTAACATCAAGATTATGACGAACATGATTATTTGCCCAATATGGCAACTCAAAGAAGATACTCTTCTTTTTACAATTGTGACACAACTTAGGAACCTTTCTTTTCTCCAACTTGGCTTGTTGCTTCTCACCCTCTTCTCTTTTCCTCTTTTTAATAACATCTTCTATTTTATACTCTATTTCCATATTTTCAACTTGTTTAAGCAATTTTGTTCCAAACAATAACTTGGGCTTATCTCTCACTTCATGAGTACCATCAAAAGAGCTTTTATCCTTACGAAAAGCATGACTCCTAGGCAAGAAGCGTCGATGACCAATATAACAATACTTGCCACCATGATCCAACCATCGTGCTTGAGGTCTCACATTGCAACAAGGGCAAGCATATTCACCTTTAGTGCTCCATTCAGACAACATTGCATATGCAGGAAAGTCATTTATTGTCCATAATAGTGAAGCTCGTAAAGTAAACAATTCGTTCCTTGATGCATCATAAGTTGATATACCATCTTCCCACAATTCCTTCAACTCATCAATTAACGGTTGGAGATAAACATCTATCTTGTTGTCCGGCCCTTTTGGGCCTTGAGTAAGCACCGACAAGAAGATATATGGCTGTTTCATGCATAACCAAGGTGGAAGATTGTATGGCATAAGCACAACCGACCAAGTACTGTGAGATATAGTCATTGTTCTGAAAGGATTAAATCCATCAGATGCTAATCCCAATCTAACATTCCGAATTTCACTTGAAAATAATGGATAACGTTCATCGAATTCCTTCCACGCACGAGAGTCTGCAGGATGCCTCAGCACACCATCGTCTATTCTTTTCTCGGCATGCCATCTCATGAGTGTCGCGGTCTTAGATGACCAATACAACCTTTGCAACCTTGGCTTTAAGGGAAAATACCATACTTTCTTCATCGCTACCTGCCTGGGAAGTTTATTCTTGCCACTTATTTCCGCACCTTCACTGCTACCCCCTTCTTCTTGTTGCTTATATCTAGAGGCTCCACAAATTTCATATTTAGTAAGTTTTTCAGTTTCATTTCGAAACAACATACAATGATTAATGCACGCGTCCCACGTTTTATAACTAAAACCCAAATCCCCAGTCATCTTGTACGCCTCACGATAGGAACTTGGTACTTTTGCTGACTGAGGCAATGCCCTAATAAAATTTTTTAATAAAGAAGTAAATCCCTTATCGGCCACTCGATAATTAGCCTTCCAGTGCATAAGTTCTACAGTAAATGAGAGTACTGTAAACTTATCACACCCTTCCCACAAGTCTTGATCGGCATCTCTCAAAAGTCTAAGAAACTTTGCGGTGGATGCATCTGATTGTACGATTTCTTCAATTCTTGGCTGGTTACTATCCGGCATACCCATCCCTTCATGTACCATTCGCCTCATACAATTTTGCACGCCCAATTCAATTTCAATGCCATCTTCAGTTGTCCTATCATTATTATCATTCTTATACACCGAAATGTACTCTTCCCCATGCCTAATCCAATTCTTGTAATCTTTTTGAAATCCCACTTCAATACAATGTGATTTCACGGTTGCACGGTCTTTTTGGTAACGATTTACGCATTTTTTACAAGGACAATATATTTCTTTAACACCAACAGACGTTTTTGAGAATGCAAAATCGAGAAAGTTGTCAACCCCAGACATATACTCATTTGAAATTCGATTATCCAAATCAATCCAACTTTTGTCCATATATGACTTGACTTGATATTTTTAACGTTAAAATACAACCTATATATAAGACCGAGAGACACAAATTTTAGAATAAAAATAAACTCATAAACAAACATAGTCTAAATATGTACAACTTTTGTCCAAATATAGATAATATACAATGTTGGAGCCTAGCCTATTAGTCGAACTTGGGCCCATGATATAGTATAACCCTATGACAACATTCATTCGTTCTCTCTCACAAGCCCCCCCCCCCTAATTGAGAAGCTAATTTAAGGAACTAGGTTGATGTGCAAAACAACATCTAGATTAACAGGAAGTAAACCTACTCTAACAGCATTCCAAATGAGCCAGTTCAAACATAAGCAGGGAAGCATATTAACAGGAGCCATAATGTTATTAAATTAGAGCACTATAATACAACAAGAACTTTGAAACACAATAGCTTCAATTCATAGCTTATTAACTGACATGAACTAGATAAGACTTTCATGATTATATAAGTGTGCACGAAATTTAAAGAATGAAATCAAGAATAACACTGAACAGTTACTTCAGTTCAAACAGAGACTGAAGCAATACCAACAACAACAACAGCAACATCAACAACAACTCACAACACCAAGAACAAAAAAACCCAGAAATTAAAAGTAAATTAGAAAAGGGGAAAGAAATGTATACCTGATTGTTGTTGATCGAAGAAATCTCCCTGGGTGGAGGAGAGAGAGAGAGAGAGACTGAGATACGCTATAGAGGAGAGAAAGAGAGACTGAGATACAGAGATCGAAGAAATCAACAAAAACCAAAAATTAAAAGTAAATACGCTATACCTACCTGCTGATTTGGTCACCGACGTCGAATTTTCGTGCCCTAGCTATGGAGGAGAGAAGCTATGGAGGAGAGAAAGAGAGACCCGCGAAACTGAATAGGGAAATTTGGGTTTCCCAGTATTTAATAACATTTACGACGGATATTGTATACCGGCGTAAATAATGTGTATTATTTACGGCGGACGCGTATCAACCGCCGATAATAAGTACCTATATACGGCGGCTACTGATATACCGCCGTATATAACTTTGATCTCATATACGTACATCCCAAATGTACGTACATTACTTATTTACGGCGGCCTAGTCCGCCGTATATATTATATATATACGGCGGTATGCACAACCGCCGTATATATATAATATATACGGCGGACGCGTGTCCACCGCCGTAAGTGAGCGCCGTAAATAGCCTCCTTTCTTGTAGTGTGTAGATCTTCTTGATGATAAATGCCTTCCTTAGAACTCAGATTATGGAGAGAGTATATAAGAATGATGTAGTGTTTCTAGGCTGATGGTAGGCCTCTATATATAGGAAACAATGGCACCTCATCAAGGGACTACACCCTTTCAATTAAGCGGTGTGAAATTATCATTCTGCCCATCATAAATAGGTAATTTCCATTTCGGGATTTCTACACATTTAATTAATATTCTATACTTTACAATAACATTATTTTAATGATTTATACATGTACGTCTACATGTCACTTATATTTATTAAGTATACACATTTTGCAATCCATGTTCTTACAATTATTAGAATGGAAAAGATTCTATTTTCAAAGGCACCCATTTACTCAAAATGACAACTTCATAAGCGCTCAATTTGCTAGAGACGCTGGCCTAATTCATTGAATACAACAACAACAACAACAAAGCCTTAGTCCCAAAATAATTTGGGGTCGGCTAACATGAATCCTCATATGTTATCGTGAAAAAAATAAAAAAATAAAATAAATAAATAAATAAAAAAAAAAAATCAACCCCCACATGGATTTTTGCCCTCCACTCCGGCCTCTTCAGCACCATACTTTCATCCACTCCAAGTAAATTCATATCATTTTCAATTACTCTAATCCAAGTTTGTTTGGGTCTTCCCCTACCCCTCACCATTTTATCATTTCTCCACTGTTCCGACCTCCTAATCGGTGCATCACTCGGTCTCCTTCTCACATGTCCAAACCATCGTAGACGATTTTCCCTCATTTTATCCTCAATGGGCGCAACTCCTACTTTACCTCTGATCACCTCATTCCCCAATCGATCCTTTCTTGTATGACCGCACATCCATCGAAGCATACGCATCTCCGCCACATTCATCTTATGCACGTGACACTGTTTCACGGCCCAACATTCGGTGCCGTAAAGCAATGCCGGCCTAATTGCCGTGCGGTAGAATTTTCCCTTTAATCTATTGGGCATGCCGCGATCACATAGAAACCCTGTAGCACTCTTCCACTTCAACTAACCTGCTTTAATCCTATGAGCCACTTCTCCATCTAATTCTCCATCCTTTTGGATAATGGATCCAAGATAAGCGAAAAAACTCGTAAGTTTGGATAATATTTCCATCAAATGTGACCGCCCGCCTCCCTACTTCCAACTCGCTAAACTTACACTCCAAATATTCAGTCTTGCTTCGCTAATCGAAAACCTCGAGATTCCAAAGTGTGTCTCCACAACTCCAATTTACTTTCAACACCCTCTCCTGTCTCATCAATCAGCACAATATCATCTGCGAACATCATACACTTTGGTATATCATCTTGGACTGACCTCGTCAATTCGTCCATTATCAAAGCAAAAAGAAAGGGGCTAAGTGTGGAACCTTGATGCACTCCAATCTTTATAGGGAACTCTTCGCCTTTCCCAACACTAGTCTGTACACAAGTACTAACTCCATTATACATGTCCTTGATAATATCAATATATTTCTTTGAAACACCCTTCTTTGCTAATGCCCACCAAAGTACCTCTCTTGGCACTTTATCATACGCCTTCTCCAAATCAATGAAAACCATATGCAAATCTTTCTTTTGATCCCGATATTTCTCCATGGTTTGTCTCATAAGATATATTGCCTCCATAGTCGATCTTCCTGGCATAAACCCAAATTGGTTATCCGAAATATCCACAATTTTTCTCAGCCTTTGTGCAATCACTCTTTCCCAAAGTTTCATAGTATGGCTCATTAGTTTGATCCCCCGATAGTTGGCACAATCTTGGACATCACCTTTATTCTTATACAAAGGGATCAGAGTACTCTTCCGCCACTCCAATGGCATTGTGTTAACTCTCCATATCTTGTTAAATAGCGTTGTTAACCAATCTACTCCCCTCTCCACATCTCCAAACCTCAATTGGTATACCATCCGGTCCAACGGCTTTCTTCAGTCTCATCTTTTTCATTGTCATTTCCACTTCACTCTTTCGAATTCTCCGCATAAAATCTCGATTAACCATACTCGAAGAGATATTTAAATCTCCAACATCCTACTCTTGACCGCCATTGAACAAGTTATCAAAGTACGAACTCCATCTATCTTTTATCTCTTTATCCCCGACTAAAACTCTTTGGTCTACATCCTTCACACATTTAACCGTCCCAATATCTCGTGTCCTCTTATCCCTCATACGGGCGAGTACTCAGATGTCCTTTTCCCCTTCTTTTGTATCCAACTTATCATAAAGTTTCTGATTCACCTTTGCTCTTGCGTCTCTTACTGCTTTCTTAGCATCTCTTCTAGCTTCCTTATACTTCTCATAGTTCTCGTCGCTCCTACATTTTCCCAATAATTTGTAGCATTCTCGCTTGCCCTTTATTGCTTGTTTTACTTCCTCGTTCCACCATGATGTGTCCTTACTTGGTGGCCCATTTCCTCTAAATTCTCCAAGGACTTCTTTCGCCACCTCCTTTATGGTATGTACCATCTTAGTCCAAGTCGAATTTATATCCATATCCTCCATATTATCCGCCCAAATACCGGTATCGACCATCTTAGCTACAAATTTCGATTGATTTTCCTCTTGAAGTCTCCACCACTTGATTCTAGGGTCTACCTGTGATTTTCTCTTCCTCGAAATTCTCTTACTTCGAAAATCAAGTACCACCAGTCTATGTTGAGTTGCTGTGCTCTCATCCGGAACAACCTTGCAATCTGTATAACTCTTTCTACAAGTATTTCTTACTAAGAAGAAGTTAATCTGACTCGCATTACCTCCACTCCTATAGGACACCAAGTGAGATTCTCTCTTCTTGAACCAAGTGTTCATTATACTCAAGTCATATGCCAACGCAAAGTCCAGGATACTATTTCCTGCTTCATTCCTCTCTCCAAAACCAAAACCTCCATGTATGCTCTCAAAGCCATGTCGACTAGACCCCACATGTCCGTTCAGATCACCACCACTCACTAATTTCTCACCACTAGGTACTCGTTGCACTACCTCCTCCAAATCTTTCCAGAACACTTGTTTAATAGATGCATCCAACCCTACTTGTGGAGCATAAGCAGAAATAATAGTTATAATCTCATCACGTATCACCAGTTTAATGCCCATAATTCGATCACTCTTCCTGTACACTTCCACCACATCATTAATATACTCCTTATCAATAATGATACCCACTCCATTTCTACCTTTATCCTTTCCTGAGTACCAAAGCTTAAAACCCCAAGGTGATATTTCTTTTGCTTTCTCTCCAACCCACTTAGTTTCCTGTAGACACATTATGTGAATCTTCCTCCTCCTCATAACTTTCACCGCCTCTGCTGATCTTCCTGTCAATGATCCAATGTTTCAAGTTCCAAAGCGCATCCCACTACCCTTACACCTACCATGGACTAGCTTCTTTACCCGCACTCGTCCGCAATGCGGGAACCCTTGCATATTTGACACCACCCCCGTGCGAAGAGATGGCGCGTCGCTTCCGAACGACGACCTAGCAACCTTTGCATACTTATCACTACACCCAGGTCTTTGAAGTGTAGCGCACCCTTGCATATTTGACACCACCCCCGGGCGAAGAGATGGCGCGTCGCTTCCGGGCGACGACCTAGCAACCTTTGCATACTTATCACTACACCCAGGTCTTTGAAGTGTAGCGTGTCGCTGCCGAGGAAACGCCCCAACGATATTCATATTTCGATTCATGTCATGTTAATGTGACAAAATTTTTACGCTGGCTGTCACATGCCTACCGCAACTCTCGCCCTTTATCCTGACTTGGGACAGGCAAGGATAAATTCTTGGTGGATTTAATTATTTGTTATAATTAGTGGTAAAGCTAAAAATTTAAAAATTAGAAATCGTAATTGCTTTAAGAATAAATATTATAATTATGCTAAATTATTTCGCACAAAATAACAATTTATTGCAAATTTTCCCACAATTAT
Organism: Adenophora triphylla var. japonica; assembly: GCA_022495995.1. Taxonomy (NCBI): domain Eukaryota; kingdom Viridiplantae; phylum Streptophyta; class Magnoliopsida; order Asterales; family Campanulaceae; genus Adenophora; species Adenophora triphylla. Next base: position 49,854 of record JAFEMH010004713.1, read on the forward strand.
AAGGTCAAAATATATAAATTTATTATTTTTAATAGTAAAATGTCATTGTCTTAAAAGTTTAAGGTGCTAATTTGGACATTATCCAAAATTTGTGGGGATCAGATGACCTCCACATGAGGTCATTTAACCCTCTTGAAAATGTCATTTTAGCAATTCTAATCATATTAAAAGACTTTGTTAATAGACGTTAATGTGTTATCCAATTTTATATAATGGATCAATTATTTTCTTCAAATTAATGTTATACAAATAAATTCTAAGTTGCCCCTTAATGCGTAAGCCAGAATAATCATCGACTCTGCAGGTTAATCATTATTTATTATGTGTGATTAGGCAATTCATAGGAAGCCATTTTTGTAAGAAAAATTGAAGTTTCGATAGTTCCCGTTAGATTTTGTTAAGTATTGTAATAATTTTGGACGGAGTTAGTATGTCGGGCAAAAACATATACATAATCCCTCTTTGTTTTTGGTAGAATTTATATATATGATATCATTTGACCCCGTTGCATTCCCAATTTTTATACTGAGTGTGACTATTTTGCCAAACAATCTTAACCCCTTTCTCACAATTTTCAAATTTCACTAGTGCAATTAGCCTATTATAATATACAGCTTAAATTAGAGTTATTTTGAATACTTGTGCCTTTTCGTATCTCGCGTCATTAACATTGTGCGGTTGAACTCGTTCAACTGCTGCTCCAATAACTATTTCAATTTCAAAATTGAGAGGTTAAAAAGTAATTTATCCGTTCCATAATTATTGTTGGGCTTTTCATTTTAATTTATCTCAAAATAAATTTTACATTTCTAAATAAGAAAAGTGATATAATGTAATTTTAACATTTTACAAATAATATATAAACTATTAAAAACACTTTTCTTAATATCATTTATAAGCTCACTTCAACATTTATTTAAGGGCGTAAATCAGAGGGAGCTGCCGAGGAGAATATGAGGGACACGTGGGGAGCATTGACAAGTGAGCCGAGGATCCACTCGTGTGTTCAGATAAATCCCAACATTCTTGATTGGCTCAGCCCCGTTGCTCCCACGACAACCCACCCCCACCCCCTCCCTTTCTTTTGCCTTTAAACAATATTACCTTAATCAAATACTTACAAAATGTTGGTAAATTTTGCATATTTCCCGCAATATTTTCTGAACTATACTTCTACTTAACGCAAAGATCACAACATTGTAATGGACAGTTTTTTTTTTTTTTTTTTTTTTCGTACTCTACTCTACATCCCAAAATGAATTTCCAAACGATATGAATAAGAATGTCAGTATACAACTCATAAAGAAGGGCCATTCAAGTTCTCACTTCTCACTCTTTCAAAATCATATTGAGGAGTATTAAGTTTAATTTGAGGAGTGCCACACGGGTATTGGGCTCAGCCCGGACTATGTCTTGAGATTGATTCCGATACCCATGAGGTGTGCTTAATTCGAACTGGACGGTTGAACTTTTTGACTGGACCCATTAACTAAAATGATCTAGCCCATTTTTTGATTTTTTTTTTCGAACAATTTTTTGTTTAAGAAAAATTAGGCGGGATGTTGTGCTAGCAGTTTGTGCTTAGCTCATGGCATGCGTGTCTATGGGCCGAGATGACAGCGTGCGGTCTATGGGCCGGGCCTAGCTGCCTATTGTGCTTGGGGCTCACTTGGACATTCATGTAAAACAGAAATGCAAATCATAGAGAGAGAAAATAGAGAGAGAATGTAAAGATATTTTGAGAAATCAGTATTCATTCATGCTCTGATTGAAAGAATACAACTCCAATTTATAGCTCTATCTAACTATCTTCTATTAGAGCTGTAACAACAATGTAACAACCTATCTAACTTTGACAGTTGTACATTTAACAACTAACTACTATGTACAAATTACACTAATAACCTCAGCTTAAATATACTAACTCCAGTGGTCATTTGTCTTCAACTCAGTATAAGCTTGATATTGTAACACTTCATGGTTCAGCTCTGTATTGTTGTTGGACTGAATTGAGTTGCAGCAATTGGTACGAGTCTGTAAATTAACATCCTCATTACCCCCCCCCCCCACAAGTTGAAGGGTTATAAGGAGATAAAACCCTTAACTTGTGTAAAAAGGACCAATACAAAGACTTGCCAAGGGATTTAGTAAAAATGTCTGCAATCTGTTCCTTAGAGGGAACAAACCTAGGAATAATCAACCCTTTTTGAACATGATCACGAACAAAATGGCAATCGAGTTCAATATGTTTAGTTCTAGCATGGTAAACAGGGTTTGATGCAATAACTATAGCAGCAGAGCTATCACAAAATAAGGAAATAGGCAGAGAAATGGAAATATGCAAATCCTTAAGGAGGCTGTGTAACCAAAGTATCTCACAACATGAGGTTGCCATGGCTCTGTATTCTGATTCTGCAGAAGATCGTGCTATCACACTTTCTTTCTTAGCATGCCAAGAAACAAGAGCAGGACCTAGAAAGAGACAAAACCCACTGACTGACTTTCTATCATCAGGACAACTGCCTCAGCCACTATCACAATAGCCATGTAGAACTAGTGAATTAACAGAAGGGAAGTGTAAACCCTGGCCTGGAGATGATTTGATATATCGAAGCACTCTGTGAACTGCTTGAAGGTGAGGAACCGTGGGATTATGCACAAATTGACTCAATATATGAACTGCAAATGCCAAGTCTGGCCTTGTGATGGTAAGATACAACAGTTTACCAACAAGAACTCTATAATGTGAAGGATCTGCAAGAAGGGCACCATCTGAACTAGTGAGCTTCAAGTTAGGATCCAAAGGAATTGTGAGAGGTTTGGCATTTGTAAGGCCAGCAGTGTTCAAGAGATCCAGAGCATACTTTCTTTGATTAATATGAAAACCACTAGCATTCCTGAGAACCTCAATTCCAAGATAATATTTAATCTAACCCAAGTCTTTGATGCTAAACTGGTTGTCCAAGAAGCTTTTCAGAGCATTAATAGAGTTCAAACAGGTACCAGCAAGAACTATGTCATCGACATAAACCAAAACAACAGTAAATGCAGTAGGGGTTTTCAAAGTAAACATAGAGTAGTCAGCATGAGGCTGAGCATACCCCATAGCAAGTAGAGAAGTGGTGAGTTTAGCAAATCATTGTCTTGATGCTTGCTTTAAACCATAAAGAGACTTTTTCAACTTGCAACCCATATTTGGAGAGACAGACTTAGGATAACTAGGAGGAATAGACATGTATACTTCTTCAGACAAGTCTCCATGGAGGAAGGCATTATTAACATCCAATTGGTGAACAAACCAATGTTTTGAGGCAGCAATGGCAAGGACACATCTAATGGTAACAATCTTTGCCACAGGAGAAAATGTTTCATGAAAATCAATACCTTCTAATTGAGTGTAACCCTTTGTCACGAGTCTAGCCTTATATCTCTCAATAGAACCATTTGTATGGTATTTGATTTTAAAAACCCAATTATAACCAATCGGGGATTTTCCAACAGGAAGAGGAACAATGTCCCAAGTATAATTATGTTCTAATGCATTTATTTCTGCAGACATAGCAGATCCCCAATTCTCATCCTTACTAGCATGCAAATAAAATTTAGGTTCCACAGAATGAGTGAGAGAATTGATAAAATGGAGATGAGAAGGAGAACAAGTATGATAAGAAATGTATTTAGAAATGGGATACTTGGAAGAAATAGTATTGACAGTGGATTTAGGGACAATAACGACATAGTCTTTGAGAAGAACAGAAGGAGTTTTAAGTCTGGAGGAAGATCTGAGAGGAAGAACAACAGGAGGAGGAGGAGGGGGAGGAGAGGGAGAAAGATGAGAAGATGAAGATGGGGAAGAAGTGTTGGAAGAATTAGAAATAGGAGAAGAAGAAACATCTGATGTTGAAGGTAAGAAAATAGGATAAACTGTGGGATTTTCAGGTTCAGACCAAGTAGGAATAGTAGGAGATGAAGGAGAGGAAGATTGATGTTGAAAAGGAAAGAAGGACTCATGAAAGACCACATGTCTACTGATGAAGATCTCTTTTGTTTCCAGATTATAGAGCTTGTAACCCTTTTGAGCAAAGGGATAGCCTAAGAAAACAGACTAAATTGCTCTAGGAGAAAACTTATTGAGAGAGTGAGTTGATGCATAGCATAAGCAACCAAAGGCTTTGAGATGCTCATAATCAGGAGGTTTGTTGTAGAGCAAAGCATAAGGAACCTTGTAATCAATAGCTCTAGTGGGAAGAAGGTTGATAATATGAGTAGCAGTCAACAAACAATGACCCCAAAATGATATTGGAAGAAAAGATTGAAACCTAAGGGCTCTAGAGATGTTTAATAATTGTTGATGTTTTCTCTCCAAAACTCCATTTTGTTGTGGAGTCTTGACACAAGAACTCTCATGGATAATGGCCAAAGAAGCAAGAAAATGAGTGACTTCTCTATTAAAAAATTCTGAACCATTGTTAGTCCTAAATGATTTAATGGAAGAATCCAATTGATTATGGACATAAGCTGAAAAATGTTTGAGAGTTATGAAGACTTGGAGTTTGGAAGCTAAAAGAAAAGTCCAAGTAAACCTTGAATAGTCATCAACAATGGTCAAGAAATATCGAGCCCCCCCCCCCCAATGTGACATTTCTATATGGGCCCCACAAATCACAGTGTATAAGCTGGAAAGGAAAAGAAGTAAATGAAGTGCTAACAGGAAATGGTAACATATGTTGCTTGGCAAGAGGGCAAATATCACAAAAACTATTACAATCTTTATTTGCCTTTGAAGAGAATACATGAGTAATTTGATCAATCTTCTGAATAACATGAAATGAAGCATGACCAAGTCTAGCATGCCACAACTTGGCTTTATCACAAGTAACATTGTTTGCAGATACAAAAGAGGAATTAACATGAGGTAGATCAACATGAGAGGAGGACCTAAGATGATAAAGGCCATTATGCATCTCTCTAATTGCCACTGTATTCATCAAACTTAGGTCCTCAAAATCACAACAATTGTGATTAATGTTAACAGAAAAGGGAGCTTGAGAAAGGAGTTTGGACACAGATAACAAATTAAAATTAAAGCTGGGAACATATAAAACATTTTGAAGAGTAAGAGAAGGATTTATATGAATAGAAACATATTGTGTCACTTTGATTTTTACACCATTAGGAAGAGAAAGAAGGATGGGAGTATGTAGATTGGACACATTATGCATGGGATCCAATGAAATGCAAATGTGATCTGTGGCTCCTGAATCTATAATCCAGCTATTAAGATGAGTAGAGACAGCCATGGAAATGTGTTTAGAATAAATCATACCAATAGTGTTCTCCTGAAAATTAGTAGTGAAGTGAGCTACATCATGATCTTCAGGAGAAGAGTGAATCTGATCTCTTTGTAGCATCACCATGACTTGACTGAGTTGTGCTTGCAGTTGCTCCAAGCTTAATGAAGAACCAGAAGAAGTCTTATCACTGTCTGTAGGGACTGAGTTGTCAACCACATTCATAGCCTTATGACTCCCATTTTTGTAACCAGAGGAATACTGACCAGAGCTTGAATTCTTGTTATAACCAACATCATTATAAGAACCAGCAGCATTATAAGAAGGATCAGAATTAGCATATGAAGAAGATCTTGGTTTATAACCAGGATTCTTATTGAAAATTGGGTGTCCAGGAGGGAACCCATGAAGTTTGAAACATTCATCCTTTGTGTGTCCTTCATTGTGGCAGTAATTACACAGGATACCTTTCTTGAAAGAAGGTTTGACATAAGTGCCACTGTTATTATTTGAACCAGAATTATTGAACTGTGATGATGCACCAGTGTAGCCAAATTTTAGAGCTCTACTTGTGTTCAAGGCAGTGGCCTCTGTAGAACCTGTAATGTAGCCATGGGAAAGTTTTTCTTCCAACTTAACCATGCCATATGCCTGATCAAGATTAGGCAGTGGAATCATGCGAAGTATCTGTCCTCTCACTGAAATGAAACAATCATTAAGTCCCATTAAGAATTGCATCAGTTGCTTTCGTTCATTTCTTATGGCATTCTCCTTATCAACACCACAAACACATGGACATCTACAAACATTTATAACATCCAATGCAGTACTTTCATCCCAAAGGCCTTTCAGTTTGTGGTAATAAATCTCCACCGAGCAATTACCCTGTTCCAACCTATGTAAATCCGTTTCCAATTGAAAAATTTGATGTCCATCTATAGAAGAAAATCGATGATGAAGTTGAGTCTATATAGCCTTAGTTGTTGACACATAACTAAGGCTGTTGCCAATTTCCTCACTCACGGAATTCAATATCCATGAGATTAACATGTCATTGGCTCTCTTACATAACAGAAACAACTGAATTCCTTCCTTAGGTTCTTCATACGATCCATCGACCAAACATAATTTCGTTTTAGCAGACAAAGCAATTTCCATAGACCTACGCCAAGAACTGTAATTATCGGATCCAACTAATTTCTTTGAAACCAAACACAGAGATGGATTATCATTGTTATGGAAGAATAATGGATACATATTCGATTCAATGGAGATTTCAATATTACCAGAATCAGCAGTGGTAGAATTCGTACCAAATTCAGTCGCCATAAAAGCTAATTGATCGAGCCAAGGAGAATGAATTGTACAGCGGAATTCAGAAGCACCGATTGATGATCGAGATCGAGCCAAGGAGAATGAATTGTGCAGCAGAATTCAGAAGCGCCAATTGATGATCGATTGCTCTGATACCATCATGTAAAACAGAAATGCAAATCATAGAGAGAGAAAATAGAAAGAGAATGTAAAGATATTTTGAGAAATCAGTATTCATTCATGCTCTGATTGAAAGAATACAACTCCAATTTATAGCTCAATCTAACAAACTTCTGTTAGAGCTGTAACAACAATGTAACAACCTATCTAACTTTGACAGCTGTACATTTAACAACTAACTACTATGTACAAATTACACTAATACCCTCAGCTTAAATATACTAACTCCAGTGGTCATTTGTCTTCAACTCAGTATAAGCTTGATATTGTAACATGTCATGGTTCATCTCTGTATTGTTGTTGGACTGAATTGAGTTGCAGCAATTGGTACGAGTCTGTGAATTAACATCCTCATTAGACATCTCCGGTTTGAGGTCTATCTCAAAACCAATTAACTTGTACTCCATAATATCTGTCTTTTCCTTCCGACAATACATTTGAAACCCTACATTGAATTGTTGAAGAAGAAACCAAATCCGGAAGGAATGATGAGGGAGGAATTAATAACTATATTGCCCATCTGAAACGACAAAAAGTCACATTGAAAAATCAGTAAAGATTAGTCGATCATATTAATGTAGGTTTGCACTAATGTCCACATATGATCGACTGTATTTAAATTTCAACTCTAGCTAATATGTTTGTCCCATTTCTTTTTTGGGATTATATCCTTATCCCATTTTAAAAAATTCAATTTTTTTTTGTCTATTGTTCTTTGGGGGCACTTTCATTTTAACCATTATACCTTTTTATTAACAAAAATACCACTGTACTAATTTTAACTCACCTCCTCATCAGCCCCAAAAGTTAAATTTTACACATTACCCCTTAAACTTTTTAATGGATGAAAAACTTTAATTTTTACACATTACCCCCTAAACTTTTAAGAGTTAAAAACTAATGTTGTTGACATGGAAGTATAAGGAGTAACTGTGTTCAATTATTAAACTAATGCTCCTAAATATATTTATTCCAAATATAAGGGGGGGTAAGAAAAACAAATTAAAACCTCAAATTACCCACCCCAAATATCGACATGGAAAGAAAAAGGAAAAGGAAAATAATGAAGGCCACAGCGATATGTTGCTTGGCCTTTTTTGAAGATATTGATTTCGTTTATTTTTGCATTTGATTTTTTTGCGAAATATATGGTTAATGTTCAAAGAACCTAATATTGCAAGTGTTGTGATGATATTGATGGTGGTGGTGGTGGTGGTGACGGCTGCGGTGGCATGGTGATGATGGTGACAATATTTTTGTAACGATTCGAGCCCGAAGCCCGACCCGCTACGTAGGCATCACACACTGGCCAACTAAGCACCTCCTCAATTGGGTCAACCACAGCTCATCACAGGCCTCCAAAAGTCCAATGGATGATTTGATGCTTAGTAGTAGTGTATGAGTCTTCTATATATCAGACTAAATTCCCCCATATTTCCGATGTGGGATGGGGGATATCACAATCTCCCCCACTCAAACCCTTGCCGTCCCTGGCAAGTTCAATCAATACCCAGATCGTACCCCCGGGCTAGCTCGCAAGCCTTAAGGACGGGGTTCTACTCTGATACCATTTGTAACGACCCGAGCCCGAAGCCCGACCCGCTACGTAGGCACCACTCACTGGCTCACTAAGCACCTCCTCAATTGGGTAACCACAGCCCATCACAGGCCTCCAAAAGTCCAATGAATGATTTGATGCTTAGTAGTAGTGTACGAGCCTTCTATATATCAGACTAAATTCCCACATATTTTCGATCTGGGATGGGGGATATCACAATCTCCCCCACTCAAACCCTTGCCGTCCCTGGCAAGGTCAATTAATCAATACCCAGATCGTACCCCCAAGCCTTAAGGCCGGGGTTCTGCTCTGATACCATTTGTTACGACCCGAACCCGAAGCCCGACCCACTACGTAGGAACCACACACTGGCTCACTAAGCACCTCCTCAATTGGGTCAACCACAGCCCATCAAAGGCCTCCAAAAGTCCAATGGATGATTTAATACTTAATAGTGGTACATGAAACTTCTATATATCATACTAAATTCCCACATATTTTCGATGTGGGATGGGGGATATCACAATTTTTTCCGTTGTTGTGTTAGTGGGTACATGGGGGAGATGATTGATTAAGAATATTAAAGCTTGCATTTTAACCCCTCCATTCAATCAAATGTTTCACAATAGGAACAATCACAATAATTAATGTCAAATAAGGAAAAAATTTAGGGGTGAAAATGTAAAAAAAAAAAGGTAAGTTATCCATCCATTAGAACATAACGGAGTTAATTTTTGGGGTTGGAGGAGAGTTAAAATTAGTACAATGGTATATATTTAAATAAAAAAGTATAATAATTAAAGTGAAAGTGCTTTCAAAAAAGTACAGTGAACAAAAACGAATTTTGACCTTTTAAAAACCAACTTTTTAAAAATGATCTTTTTCGAATTATATGCTTGTACCATTTCAAAAATTGGCTTTGGCCCATTGCGTAAAATGGATGTTTGTGTTAGTCATGTGTGTAACAACGATATATATTATTCCACATTGGAAATTGATAAACCTTGCCTATGACATATAAAGATCCTGTGTCACTCCCTTTGATGTCAATTGGTTTTAAGGTGGAACCTCAGACTTTAAGATGGTATCAGAGCAGGTCCTTACACGTGCAGACCCAACGGCTCACGATGTTACTCTGCGCCACCCGATTAATAAGTCCACGTTGTAAGCCTTTGGCAAAGCCCGGCTACACGTGAGGGGGCGTGTTAGAGATATTATCCCACATTGGAAATTGACAAACCTTGCCTATGACATATAAAGATCATAGGCCACTCCCCTTGACATCAATTGATTTTAAGATAAAACCTCATACTAAGAGTATCACCGATTGAATTTTAAATTTCTAGAAAAATATGAGATAAATCAATCAATGTGTGTGTCAAATCATTCAATCTACTCGTAATATCATAACAAAAGTGTCACCATTACGCTCAATATTTATTATCCGTTAATGTTCAATTCTCCTTTCACTCATAGTGTTTGCCCATCTTTCCACCATGGTCTTAGCCGGTTGCATGTGCGATCAAGGCGAAGAATACCATAACAAGATCGAAGCATTGAAATTTAAGCTAATAGCACTAGCCACCATCTTGGTGGCCGGCAGCATATGCGTAACCCTACCATTTCTAGGAAAAATAATCCCTTCTTTAAGCTCGAAAAATGACGCTTTCTTTATAATAAAAGCTTTTGCTGCCGGGGTGATCTTGGCAACGGGGTTCATACATGAATTGCCCGATGCTTTTAATAGCTTGACTTCTCCGTGTTTGAGTGAAACTCCATAGAGGGAGTTAATTTCCCTTCAATGGGTTGGTGGCTATGCTGGCGACAATGGGGACACTCTTATTTGAGTGTCATTCAACCGTGTACCAAAGTAGGTCCCACGGGCTCTACGAGTGATCACGGAGAAATGAAATTTGGCGGGAAGGATGAGGGGCACAAGTGGGCAGTGGCGCATCCAGGATTTCAAGTTAGGGTGTGCAATATTTGATGCAATAAAAAAAATGCAACATAAAATAATATGCATCATATTTATAAATAAAAATAAAGATTACAATGATTTTCAACGCGATGACATTTCCTGAAAGTACTTCATGACTTCATCAACATTTACATTGTTTAATATATCTTTTTCAACATAAGACAGTAAAGAATTATTTATCATATCATCCCCCATTCGATTTCGCAACTCCGACTTCACAAGATTCATTGCAGCAAATATTCTTTCGACTGTTGCAGTTACAACGGACAAAATTAAGGACAATATTAGTATCAATTGGAGTCGATGGCTCACATCGAGGGCGTTTGGAGAAGAATCCATCAAGTTTAAACTGTTTACCTATCAATCAAAAAATAATAATAAATCAAATCTCCCCAAATCATCAATTCAATTTTTAAAACCCTAAAATTGAATTAAAAAAAATTACCTTTTTGAGACATTTGTTAATCGATTGTGCCACAGAGAGAAGCACCACCAAGCTCCAACCAGGCTGTGTGTGAGTGTGTCGGCGCTAGAAGGAAGTCGCCGGTCGGAATCGAGTCTGCAGACTGCAGCTGTTTCAGTTTGCGTCTTTTTTTTTTTGGTCTGTTTGCGTATTCTGTATTCTGAAGAAGAAGACTCCATGCGTTGAATGAAAGAAATAGCTTAAGAAGGGTTTTTGACTTTCTTCTGTTACACTTTGCATTCCTTACCTTTCAATTAATATACTTTGCACTCCTAATTTTATTTTATTTTCTTTAAAACTACTCGGTAAAAATTTTTAGAAAAGCGAGGGTGTGCATATGCCCACCCTTGCGCTTATATACATACGCCCCTGCAAGTGGGCACATGCTCATGGACCGGTGGTGCCTCTTGAGGTGGGTTCTGAGGATGGTTTGAGGCAAGTCAATCGTTACCGTATTGTTTATAAGGTATATCTATCATTTAGTTCCTCAAATATTGGAAAATTATGGTACAAATATTTTATTGATATATGTTGTTTTGTTTTGTAGGTCTTAGAATTGGGAATTGTAGTACACTCAGTTATTATTGGATTATCATTGGGTCCTTCTCAAAGTCCTAAAGTAATCAAGCCTCTTGTTGCTGCACTTACCTTCCATCAATTCTTTGAGGGTATGGGTCTTGGCGAATGCATCTCTCAGGTATATTAGACTAACAGTTTTAATCGACCATCCGACAATTTTAACCTATAAACACTACGAGAAAACTGCCAAATAGCGACGGAAATTAGCGACAGACATGAATCTGTCACTAATCCGTCGCAATAGTGGTGCCAAAAAAGTTTGCCCATTTTAGCGACGGATTTAGCGACGGAATAATGACGAATTACAAAATTTTTTAACGACAGATTTTTTCTGTCGCTATATAAATAAAAAATAAATAAATATTTTTTCTTTTTAAAATTAGCGACGGATTTAGCGACGGATTTTATAGAAATAAATTACTGACGGATATATTCTGTCGTTAAATAATAAAAAATAAAAAATATTTTCTTTTTAAAATACCGACGGATTTAGCGACGGATTTTACAAAAATAAATTACCGACGGATATATTTTGTCGCTAAATAATAAAAAATAGAAAAATATTTCTCTTTTTAAAAAAATAGGGTATAAGGTATAGGGTATATAGTATAGAATATAGGGTATATAGTATAGGGTATAGTATATAGGGTATAGGGTATAGGGTATAGGATATATGGTATAAGGTATAGGATATAGAGTGTAGGGTATAGGGTATATAGTATAGGGTAGAGGATATATAGTATAGGGTATATGGTATATGATATAGGGTATAGAGTGTAGGGTATAGGGTATATGGTATATGATATATGGTATAGGGTATATAATATAGGGTATAGGGTATATAGTATAGGGTATAATATATATGGTATAGGATATAGAGTGTAGGGTATAGGGTATAGGGTATAGAGTGTAGGGTATAGGATATAGGGTATATGGTATATAGTATAGGGTATAGGGTATATAGTATAGGGTATATTATATAGGGTATATGGTTTAGGATATAAGGTATAGGGTATAGAGTGTAGGGTATATGGCATAGGGTATATAGTATAGGGTATAGGGTATATAGTATAGGGTATAGGGTATAGAGTGTAGGGTATAGGGTATTTGGTATACGGTATATAGTATTGGGTATAGGGTATATAGTATAGGGTATAGGGTATAGGGTATAGGGTATAGAGTGTAGGGTATAGGGTGTAGGGTATAGGGTATAGGGTATGGGGTATAGGATATATAGTATAGGGTATAGGGTATATAGTATAGGGTATATTATATAGAATATAGGGTATAGGGTATAGGGTATATGGTATAGGGTATACAGTGTAGGGTATAGGGTATACAGTGTATGATATAGGGTATATAATATAGGATATAGGGTATGTAGTATATGGTATAGGGTTTAGGGTATAGAGTGTAGGGTATATGGTATAGGGTAGAGGGTATAGGGTATAGGGTATAGAGTGTAGGGTATAGGGTATATGGTATATAGTATAGGGTATAGGATATATTTGTTTATTTTTTCTCTAACTTTTTTTATATAACTTTTTGAAAAAAACTTCAATACTAAAAAAGGTCCAAAATATTTATTTATATTCATAAAAAATAAAAAAAAAATATACATTTATAAATAAAAATTAAAGAATTTTACCCGTCCCTGATTTCTTTATTATACTTTCATTTGTTTAGTTTTTTTCTTACTTTTTTTATATAACTTTTTGAAAAAAAAACTTCAATACTAAAAATGTCCAAAATATTAGTTATGACTATTTTACATGATGAATAATTTAGGGTATATGGATATATATTTTAGTGTTTATGTATATAAATTAAATTTACATAAATGAATGTTATTATTAATAATTTTATTACTAGTTACATAATAGGGTATATGGTATATATGGGGTTGATCAATTATTATTATATACTCCCTCCGTCCCAATAGTAGCTTTCCATTTTGTCATTTTGGGTGTTCCGTTAATAGCTTTCACTTTTCTTTTTTGGCAAAGGAATCTTTACTATTTCCTCCACTCATTCTCTCTCCTACATTATTTTAATACTCACAACACCATTATAATTTACTATTCTCTCCACTCATTCTCTCTCCTATTTTCAAATTACACTCACAACATTTTTTCTCCCCCCCCCCATTTTCTTAATTTGCGTGCTTGGCAAAAAATGGAAAGCAATTGTTGGGACGGAGGGAGTATATGTTATATTTTTTATATCAATTATTATTATGTTATTACTAATTATTATTGTAGTACTAAGCATTTACATTTATTATACAATTATTATTATTAAATAATTTTATTAGATTTTAAATGAATTAAATATTTTTTCAAAAAAAAAAAAAACTAAGTATCATTATTATCATTTATTATTAAGTCATTGTCTTTCACATGGATCTCCATCTTAGCCATTTATAATAACACATTTAAGTTGAATTCAATGGCTCACATTTTAACAAACTATTTCACTTGGATCACCATCTCAACCATCCATTCATATTACATCAATGGTCCGAATTCCTTACTCACACACTTTCAATCCTTTCACAAAACAAAACCATATCCTCTCTTATTTTCTTCCACACCCGCCTCCTCAATTTCTCTCTCTCTCTCTCTCTCTCTCTCTCTCTCGCCCCAGACCCATCACCGGAATCCCACCCCTCCCTTTCCCCCTCAATTCGACTCTCCCCCTCGAATAATCCATGGCTGCCTTCCTCATCTTTTCTTTCCCCAACCCACGCCACTACCCTTCATCGTCTCGGGCGATGACAAAGGCAAAGGTGGCTCCGCCCCATCGCCACTTTCTCGACTGTGCCGCTTCTCCACCTACCCTCACGCCCTCCCCAACGCCGTCTTCGCCACAGATCTGGGTCATCTCCATCTCCTTCTCTCTCTCCGCACACTCTGTCTCTCTGTCATCTCTCCGTCATCGTCTCCGGCGACGGCGACCGAACAGTGTTTCTTCAACTTCGTTTTGATTTCTTCAATCTCTCCACACACTCCGTCTCTCTCTCAGATTTTATTTCGCCCCATTGTTGATTTTTGTTTAGAAGAAACTTAATTTATCAAGTTTTTCATTTTTTTTGATTTTTTTTTAAAAAAATCTCTCTTGTTGGTATACATTTGATCGATTTGTTTTCCATTGTTGATGGGTTTGGTTTTATGGTGGTGTTGTTAGTGATGGTGGTGATGGTAGAGAGATGGTGACGCCGGTGATTGAGACGGTGGTAGGGTGGTTGGTGGTGGTTGATGGTGGCAGGTGGTGGTTGTGGTATAAGGGAAGTTTAGGGGACTAACGTGTGACTCTAGGAATATATCAAAATTTAAGGGACTGATTTGAGAATAATAGAACTTAAGGGACTGATTTAAAATTATTTACAAAAATTATATATATATATATATATATATATATATATACATATATATATACATATACACATACATATATATACTCCCTCTGTCCCATAAGTCTTAAGAAAACTTTCTATTTTGGGCGTCCCATAACTCTTAAGAAATTTACTATTCCCTCCACCCATTCTCTCTCCTACATTATTTTAATACTCACAACACATTATAATTTACTATTCCCTCCACTCATTCTCTCTCCTATTTAATTTTTCACACTCACAACACTTCTTCCACTCATTCTCTCTCCTAATACTATAATAATATTCCTTAATTCCCGTGCCAAATAGAATCTTCCTAAGCTCTATGGGACGGAGGGAGTATATATATATATATATATATATATATATATATATATATATATATATATATATATATACTAGTAAAAGCCCGCGTCCGAGGACACGTTTTTTTTAATTAAGCCCGTGTCCGAGGACACGTTTTTTTTTTTTAATTAATTTTTTTTTAAAGGGCAAAATGGAAAATGGACAACTTAGTGAGGGCAAAATGGAAAATTCGGCAGACGGAACTGTTCATAGTACTGTAGATAGTGGAGGTGTGAT
This sequence comes from Adenophora triphylla var. japonica, assembly GCA_022495995.1. Lineage (NCBI taxonomy): Eukaryota > Viridiplantae > Streptophyta > Magnoliopsida > Asterales > Campanulaceae > Adenophora > Adenophora triphylla. Next base: position 65,193 of record JAFEMH010004713.1, read on the forward strand.
TTATACTATAGATATATACTCCCTCCGTCCCGCTAATATCCGCACACTTTTCTTTTTGGGCGTCCCGCTAATATCCGCACACTCCCAAAAAGAAAACTTTATATTAATAAAATATTCACCCAACCCCACTCATTCTCTCTCCTACATTATTTTAATACTCACAACACCATTGTAATTTATTACACCCTCCACTCATTATCTCTCCTACTTTACTTTTACACTCACAACATTTTATTAAAATATCATATTCCTTAATTCCCGCGCAAACAGTGTTAGTGCGGATATTAGCGGGACGGAGGGAGTATAATTTTTTTTAATAAAAAATATCAAATTAGCGATGGAAATATCCGTCGGTAATTTGGTATATAAAAATAAAAAATATTGAAAAAAGAAAATTTAAAAAAATTAATAAAATTGTGAAAATATGTAATAAATTTTAGCGACGGAAATTTCCGTCGTTACATCTGTCGCTAATATAATCAAAATCGGTCGTCCTTTTCTCAACATTAGCGACAGATTTTTTGAGTTTAACAACTGCTCAAAAACCTGTCGTTGTCATTTAGCAACAAGGGTTTTAACGACGGAAAATTTTCGTCGCTAATCCGTCGCTAAATGCCTTTTTAGCGACAAATTTTTCCTCTTTAGAGACGAAAATTTCCTTCGCTAAAACGTGATTTTCTTGTAGTGAAACTGGTGACCCAATTTACGACAAAGCTTTTTACTCGTTTTTTGCGTACCTCATTTGGTCATTCTTGTTTTACGTTCCAAATGTGATTTTAAATTTGTGCAGGCGAAATTCAAGTGTGAAGCTGTAACGTCCATGTGAGTGTTTTTCGCGGACCTGAAACTGAAACTGCTACCCTGTTTCTTCTTCTGCTCTATTGCAAATAAGAGATAGGATATGCCACGATCCTCCTATCGGAAGATCAATATTTAGTGCCATATGGGTCATCTCGCATGGATCGAGTAAGTCTCAGCCCATGATCTGTTGTAGCAGGAGCGGTGCCCTTGGCAAATATAATGAGTTTTAGTCAAGCTAAGTGCATTGAAGGTAGTTGAGCAATCTTTGTCACATGGTTGCTATAATATAAGCACAACATAGGAAGTTCAATGGTTTTAACCGTTCAATTTTGAAAATAAGATTACTTTTTAGAACAAATAAAAAAAGAAAGGGAGACCAACTTTTTGGGACGGAGGAGTATTGAACTACATTTGTTAGGTCAATTGCCTTGATGTAACATGTCACGGAGGAAATGATGTACTGTTTGTTGGACATAGGAAATTATCTTAAAAACTTGGCCATTTTTGGACAATTTGATCATTAACTTTTTTTTTTTTGATACCCAGGTTCCTCAGCTTCGCCGAGTTAGTCCTGGACCACTAGCTACCGGTCCCACAGTGTCCTAGCGGAGGTAAATCGCGGATATGCCCAAATCAGCCAGGGTGGCAGCACCCCTTATACTCCTGGCCCTAAGGGAGCCCTCCTACAACGCGATAGTTGACACTACAAGAAATATGTCTTTTAGAGACACTTTGCTTGGGACAGAAATTAACAATAGTCTCTGTTTATACAAATTTGAGACGGCAATTCTATAATGCTCTCTCTTTTGAGACAGCAATTCTCTAATAGTCCCTAATTTGGGACAGCATTTTCTAATGGTCCTTGTTTTAACATGTAATATTTATGTCAGGGACGGTAATTGCCGTCTCTAAAACATTTGTGACATCCACTTATTGAGACCCCTATTTGTCCCTGTTTTATCCTAATTCAAACAGGGACGGTACTAGATCCTATTTTAGGCAACTTAATGAGACCCTTTCCCGTCTCAATAAATATGATTTTTAGTAGTGTGAACTCCCCACACTGAGGTTGCAAGCCCAGCAATGCCGCTTCCTTAACTGAATGGATGTGCCCGGGAGGCTCCTAAGGACCCTGAAACCCAAGAAAGAAATTAATCCACAAGCGATTCCCTCGAGGAATCGCCGCGCGACCTCCCTACGTAGTGCCCACCCAAGATACCATTGGGCCATGGCCCATTAGGTCAATTTGATCATTAACTTATTTGCATAGATCATGGACCGTTTGTGGATTGGTCCCTAGCTTAAACCTTCTCGCATTTCCAAAAAATGGAAATTTTTTTTTTTTTTATGTGCACTGAATTTATCGGTGTTTCTTAGCTATTTCATAAAATCAAAAAGATATTTTTGAACTGTTATATCAGATTTGAACGTCTGTAGTCTAATAGCACAACATGCTTATTTTGGATCATTCGATCCTTCATTAAATACATAATTATCTTTTTACAACTTAACTTACCCTCTCATAGCAAATGGTTTCCTCTGCCAACCCCCGCTTGGCGGGGAGCGCTTGACGCACCGAGGTTTGCCCTTTTTTTTTTTTAGTAGACTAGTGTCACCGACCTAAAAAAATGACATTTAATTGCAATTTAGTGGCATATTTGAGTGTCTATATTTCTTGTAGTGATGGTTTATGCATTTGTAGGCTCGAATATTGAGGATTACCAAATTCTTACTATCAATAATAGAAGTTTTTTAAACTTTCATGAGGATTACTTATTAAACTAACTTTTATTTGAGTTAATTTTATAAAAAACTAGTTTTTTTTTTTCTAAAATAAAAAAAAATCATTTTTACACTGACACTTAATAATACATTCACTAATACTCTTTTTCAATGACAATTTTTTATACTAACACTAGCACATTTTTATTCTACATTGGCATTTTTTTATACTGGCACTTAATAATACATGAACTGACACTTTTCACACTGTCATTTTATTATACTAACACTGACACTTTTTTACACTAACACTGACACTTTTTTACACTTGCACTTTAATAATACATGCACTAACACTCTTCACACACTGACATATTTTTACACTAATGCTAATACTTTTTTACATTAACACTGAAACTTTCACTACTACATTTCTGACCTAATGTAACGCATCTAATGCAACGCCAGAGCTAATGTAACGCATCTAATACAACGCCAGAGCTAATGTAAAGGCTAATGCAACACCAGAACTAATGTAACGCATCTAATGCAACGCCAGAGCTCATGTAACGCATCTAATGCAACGCCAGAGCTAATGTAAAGAGTCTAATGCAACGACAGAGCTAATGTAACGGCACATTTTGATTAATGCAACGGCTTTGATCTCAGCGTTACATTAGATTTTTCTAATGTAACGGCTAAATTACTAATGCAACGCCAAAACCCTAAACCCTAAACCCTAAACATATATCCTATATCCTATACCCTATACCTTATACCCTATACCCTATACACTATACCCTATACCATATATCGTATACCACATATACTATATCCTATACCCTATACCCTACACTATACCCTATAACCTATATCCTATATCATATACCCTATATCCTATACACTCTACCCTATACCCTATACCCTATACACTATACCCTATACACTATACCCTATACCCTATACCCTATACCTTATGCCCTATACACTATACCCTATAACCTATATCCTATACCCTATACCCTAAACCCTATACCTATACACTATACCTTATAGGGTATAGGGTATACCCTATAGGGTATAGGGTATACCCTATAGGATATAGGGTATAGGGTATAAGGTATAGGGCATATAGTATAGGGTATACCCTATAGGGTATAGGGTATACCCTATAGGCCAAGGTATAGGATATAGGGTATAAGGTATAAGGTATAAGGTATAGGGTATAGGGTATACCCTATAGGGTATACCCTACCTTATACCATGTACGCTAAAGGGTATACCCTATATCCTATGCCCTATGCCCTATACCTTATACCCTATACCCTATAGGGTATATCCTATACCCTATAGGGTATACCCATAGGGTATAGGGTATACCCATAAGGTATAGGGTATAAGGTATATTATATAGGGTATAGGGTATAGGGTATTGTATATAGGGTATAGAGTATAGAGTATAAGGCATAGGGTTTAGGGTGTAGGGTATAGGGCATAGAGCATAGGGTATGCCCTATAGGGTATAGGGTATACCCTCACTACAACAAAAATGGGCTTTCACAACGTTTTTTAAACGTTGTTAAAGACCTTTGACAACGTTTTTGAAAGCGTTGTGTCATCCACCGTTGTCTTAGGCCCCAGTCTAAGACAACGTTTTATAAACGTTGTAATAGGATCTAAGACAACGTTTTAAAAACGTTGTCCTATCTTTGACAACGTTTTTCATAAACGTCGTAATAGGATCTAAGACAACGTTTTAGAAACGTTGTAGAATACCTTAAAACAATGTTTATAAAAACGTTGTTCTATCTTTGACAACGTTTTATAAAACGTTGTTTTAAGATTTTCTACAACGTTTTTAAAACGTTGTGAAATTTTATTTAATTTTTTTTAATAAATTTTGTTTTTCTGGTCTTTCCCCAATTCACATTCAACCTACGTGCTGAAACAACTCGTAAAAACACTAGTCACATCAAATATAAATAAAATTTATTTCTTGTTTACTTTACAAATTAATTCCACGTACAATTCTTAAAGAAACAAAATTGTAACAGTAAACCTACATCACAAATATGTCCCCTAAAAGAAACAAAAGGATAGTTACCAAAGTTACTAGCAATAATCATATTCCCATTTGTAAGAATATGCTTGCACTAAATTTAATTACCCTAAAATCAGCTTTTCGGAGAACTTCCTCTGTTGTTACTTCAAACTCTTTACGGGGAGGAGGCTTGCTTACACCCGGTCTTCTGAGATCAAGATCCTGCACAAACCCACATCCAGGAAAGTGAATGAAAGACCAACATAAAAGACGGAATGAAAAAAGAAATCTATTATGCAACGCGTATTCAAATTTATGCTTGTATGTGTTCACTGTTTGCTGGAATAAATAGCTTACAGGTCAAGCTAACCTAGAAGGCTATAACAAATACAAGAGACCAATCGCGTTTGTGAGTTCAACAATACAGAGCTCCCAGGTTACATTATACTCCCTCCGTCCCGAAATTATCTTCCCACTTTTTCACGAAAGTACTTTATGTTGATTTAATTATCCTAATGAAAATTTAAAATTTGTTGTTGATATTATAAATACTATCCAATAACATTTTTTAGATGTTTCATTAGGAAAATTAAATCAATCTAAAATTATTTTTCAAAGTAAATTCGCGTTAAAGACAAAAAAAAATAGGAAGATCATTTTCGGAACGGAGGGAGTATTACAGGAAAAGCAAGCATACACTTACAAACTAGAACTTAAAAACAACTAGGAGAATAAACAGCAAGAATATGAACAGAGAAGCATGGAAGATGAGCAAAAGATAACAGAGATAAACAAAAATAAGAAATATGTAAAATTTCACTCGAGCAAATAGTTGAAGCCGCGATGATGATATCTTTCAGGAAGCCTTCAATTTTTCATTGCAGTGTATATAAAATAAGTCATTGGATTTGCAAACGTGAATCAGGTAAAATTAAAGAATTCCTGCAGCCAAATCACATCATGTTTTCATTATCATAGAAACTGCCAGTTGCACAGAAACACAGAAAGGAAAGAAATGTAGAGTATTAGAATCTACTACCCTCTAGAAAAAAAAAATCAGTGCCATAAACAGGATGAAGATATGCACTTATAGTTTTATTTCCCAAATCCTCCAAAGTACCATCATGGAACAACCTAAATGGCCAGATTAAAAGCAGTGACACTTGCTCAATTGGTAGTCCAACAGTACTTACTTACGAATCCTTGCTGAGATTCCGAGTACTTGCAGTGCTCATGTACTAGAACATAAAAAGAACATGCATTCTAGTCGTGGGTTATATATAAAATTGACCCTATGCACACAAAACAAGCATGCATACAACCCAGATGTGAATGGCACTGTCACGAACCATTGTAATCACAAGAATGCTAAGAACCAACTTGATAGCAAAATTAAGACTATATGAAAGATATATTACTTGAAATCTGGTGCAGAAGACATTCGGCGAATCGGCGAAAATGGTATAGCACATAAGAAGCCCAAAATTTGTCAACCACATGCTACTCTGTATGTACAGTTGTACACTTTGCCAGCCACCTCCATTTCCAGCAAAATACTGAAGAACAAGCTGCTCTACTCCACATAGTTATCCATCTTAACCATAGAACGAGCCCTCCATTCCCCGCATCACGCTCAATGGTCTCCCTTAAACGTGAAACTAAACAATCATGAAGCAAAAATTTATAATATAGAGAAGGAAGAAGATCGTGTTTGTGCATGAAATTTCACCAATTGTATGTACAGTTGCACACTATGCTCACCATATATCAATACACTAAAAATGATTGAAGCCCTAATATGTATTACTATACCAGGACCAGATGTTATTTATGTAAGCATCAACGAAAATGATTCAATTGTAATTTGCAAATACAATGATACGATATTGCAGCAGATTTCGTGTTGAGAGAGAACAAAATTATTACCTTCACAAAATGAGTCAAGCAGATGCAGGATGAGAATATCTGGAATAGCAGTGTGTAAATATAGTGAATATAACAACTATTAAATTAAGGGCAGAACTTATAAGAACAGGACTTGTGTGGGGATCCATGGGAGTACCAGACTTGCCCAACATCGAGATCAACCAGCTATGAGCCCCAGCGTGAGACCAGGCATCAAACCATCGAACAAAACCAGAATCACTGTTTAAGAAAAAATGACTAGGATTCTGTGAAAAGCTCATACAAATTTACCACCAATGTGCCAGTCCCCCCCCCCAATGATTGCTCTAAGAAGAATTTACAACAAGAGAAGCCATTACAATAGATTGTTACAAAAAAGAATTAAAAAGGGTCAATGCAATTGAATAAAGGGAGGAGGAGGAGGGATATGGAATTGAAACAATTTTATATCAAATAAACTTTTACATGTGTGAGGTTCAATAATTGCAATGAGAAACAACTTTATATCAAATAAACAGCTTGATTGATACTTACCTTATAACTTAACGGATGGGCAAATCACAAGACTTTTGAAAGTATTTATACGCCCTGTAATAACAAAGTTTTATAATGAAAATGTTAATCAAAAAGCATATACTAGTAGGCATTTCTTGAAACTGAAAATGAACAGACCATGGTTCAGTAAATAGCTACCTCTCTTTTCCACCCCCAATTTTGAGCAATTCACCATACAAATCAACATCCCAAGTAAAACCCAATTCTCACTGCATAATCAAAATCAAATTTCATATTCACTCATTAAACAACATAACAGAGCAAATAATCCCAAAACACAAAATAAAATTTCAAATTTTCCCCAAATGCAAAAGAAGCATCGAACTCAATTCAACAATAATCGAAAACCCAAGTCGTATAAGGTCATTTACCATCTCAATTCAACAAGCATCGAACTCAATTCACATGTAATTGATTCCGCTACCACTGATGGATGAAATTGCCGTTGAACTAGGTATGGTGGAGGCGGAGTATTAGAGAGAGAAAGAGAGAAGTCGATTTGTGGGTTATCTGAAACAAAGAAGGCGCTGGGTTAAAAGAAAATGGGAGAGAGAAAGAGATTTCACCTTTGCTGCCGCTGCCGCTGCCGGATGAAATTGCCGTTGAACTAGGTATGGTGGAGGCGGAGTAGTAGAGAGAGAAACAGAGAAAGAGAGAAGTTTATTGTGGGTTATCTCATATCTGAAACAAAAAGGCGCTGGAATGAAAAAAAAAAGGCGCTGGAATGAAAAAAAAAAAAGGCGCTGGAATGAAATTAGCGGGACACTCAATTTTCAATTTTTGGGACAGTGACAACCTTTATTTTCTTTTTCTTCTTTTTTTAATGTTTATATTTTTTTTTTCTTTTTTTTTTTTTTTTTTGAGGAAGATGACAACGTTTATAAAAAAACGATGTGAAAATACGGATATTTCACAACGTTTATTAAAAAACGTTGCCGTCTGTGCAACGTTTTTTAAATAAACGTTGTAGAAAGACCATTAAGACAACGTTTATTAAATAAACATTTTTATAATGAATATACTACAACGTTTTTGAAAAAACGTTGTTAAATCCAGTCAATGACAACGTTTTTTTAAAAACGTTGTTAACTAAAACGTTGTCAAAAGTCATTTTTCTTGTAGTGCCTATAGGGTATAGAGTATAGGGTATACCCTATAGGATATATGGTATAAGGTATAGGGTATACCCTATAGGGTATAGGGTATAGGGTATAGAGTGTAGGGTATAGGGTATACCCTATAGGGTATAGGGTATAGGGTATAGAGTGTAGGGTATAGGGTATACCCTATAGGGTATAGGGTATACCCTATAGGGTATATGGTATAGGACATAGGGTATAGGGTATAAGGTATAGGGTATACCCTATAAGATATAGGATATAAGGTATAGGGCATAGGATATATGGTATACCCTATAGGGTACATGATATAAGGTATAGGGTATACCCTATACCTTATAACCTATACTTTATACCCTGTACCCTATAGGGTATACTCTATACCCTATAGGGTATACCCTATACCATATGTCCTATGCCTTATACCCTATACCCTATATCCTATAGGGTATATCCTATACCTTATACCCTATATCCTATAGGGTATATGGTATAGTGTATAGGGTATATGGTATAGTGTATAGGGTATATGGTATAGGGTATAGGGTATAGTGTGTAGGGCATATTTTAGACATTTTTTGGTAAGAAAGTTTTTTTAAAAAAATTATATAAAATAAGTTAGAATTTAACTAAATATATCTATCAATTATTACTTAGGTATATTAATATTTCTTAGAAGTTTAAATTATTAAATTAATGAGTATTATTATTAATTAATAACATTATTATTATTAATTATATAATAATAATTATTAATATATTCAATTATTTAATTGAATAATTAACAATAGCATCATTATTAGTATTATTATTAAGTATTATTACTAATAATTTTTAAAGAAATAAAAGTATATAATATAAAAACATTTACTTTTTTATATTATGTATTATTACTAGTTATTATTAATATTATTATTAAGTATTATTATTAATTATACAATAATAATTATATATTCAATTATTTAATTGAATAATTAACAATAGCATCATTATTAGTATTATTATTAAGTATTATTACTAATAATTTTTAAAGAAATAAAAGTAATAATATAAAAACATTTACTTTTTTGATATTATGTAATATTACTAGTTATTATTAATATTATTATTAAGTATTATTATTAATTATATATTAAATTATTTAATTGAATAATTAACAATAGTATCATTATTAGTATTATTATTAAGTTTTATTACTAATAATTTTTAAAGAAATAAAAGTATATAATTTAAAAACATTTACTTTTTTATATTATGTATTATTACTAGTTATTATTAATATTATTATTAAGTATTATTATTAATTATATAATAATAATTATATATTCAATTATTTAATTGAATAATTAACAATAGCATCATTGTTAGTATTACTATTAAGTATTATTACTAGTAATTTTTAAAGAAATAAAAGTATATAATATAAAAACATTTACTTTTTGAATATCATATAATATTACTAGTTATTATTAATATTATTATTAAGTATTATTATTAATTATATAATAATAATTATATATTCAATTATTTAATTGAATAATTAACAATAGCATCATTATTAGTATTATTATTAAGTATTATTACTAATAATTTTTAAAGAAATAAAAGTATATAATATAAAAACATTTACTTTTTTGATATTATGTATTATTACTAGTTATTATTAATATTATTATTAAGTATTATTATTAATTATATAATAATAATTATATATTCAATTATTTAATTGAATAATTAACAATATGATCCATGTGGTTATTTGAGACCCAATCAAACAATGCCACATGGCATTGTTTTATTGGGTCTCATATAATCACGTGGATCTTGAACTAAACCAAATCCAACCATTCACATATTCAATCCAACGGTCCAAATTACTTCTAAACAAAACCAAATTATCTCTCCCTATTTCTCTCCTCATTTATCTCTCTTTATTTTTCAGTTTATCAAAATTAAAAAAACAACCCACGCCTACCCGTCTTCTTCTCTCTCTCTCATTTCTCTCATTCTTCTCTCTCTGTCAAACATCATCCCCTAAACAAACAACCCACGACTACCCACGCCATCGCCATATTTCATGGATTCCGACGAACTAAAGCATCTACCCACTACCCTTCATCATCTCCGGCGACAGCGATGGCAACGGTGGATCCGCCGAGTCACCGGCCGTCCCCAACCCCTGGATCCGCCGGTTCCCCTCCAACGTCTTCTTCTCTCTCTCCCCAACGCCATCTTCTTCTCTCTCTCCCCCAACGCCGTCTTCTTCTCTCCCCTTCATCGTCTCCGGCGAGGCTCAACCATCTAGATCTACATGATTCCGACGAACCCAAACTTATTCCATGTATTCCGACGAGCCCAAACATATTCCATGGGTTTCCTTTCGATTTGTTATTGTATTTTGTGTTTTATTTCGATTTGTACAAACTTTTGTTTGATTTGTGGATGGTTGTGGACGGTGGTGGATGGTGGTGGATGGTGGTGGAGCAAAGTATAACTTTTGAAAAATGTAAGAATTGATTTGAATATAAAAAAAGTTAAGTGACTGATTTGAGAATAAAAAACATTAAGGGACTGATTTGAGAAAAAAAAAGTTAAGGGATTGATTTGAGAATAAATATATACATATTTAAAAAAATAATATATATATATATATTGAAAAAACGAAAATTAAAAAAAATTAATAAAATTGTGAAATTATGTAATAAATTTTAGGGATTCATCTACTTTTTGGCGTTACATTAGATATTCAACTACTTTTTAAATTGGCGTTGCATTAGGTACTCATCTACTTTTTGGCGTTGCATTAGGTGTTCATATAGTTTTAAAATTGGCGTTGCATCAGGTATTTACCTGATGCAACGCCAAAGCTCTGGCGTTACATTAGCTTACTATGTCGTTGCATTAGGCCTTATGCAACGCAAGAGAATGCAACGGCTATTTGGCGTTACATTAGGCCTAATGTAACGGTTTTTGGGCCCTAATGCAACGAAAATTGGCGTTTTATTAGGTCAGAAATGTAGTAGTGTTTTTTACACTGTTACTTAATAATACATGCACTGACACTCTTTACACTGACATTTTTTTTACACTAACACTGACAATAGAGGGGGAAACAAAACACATTTTTTTAGCTTACAAAAACGCGTTTTTTGTAAGATTTTGCCCTTTTATTTAAGTTTGCTCAAAAAATACAAAAGCGAGATTATTATTATTTTTCTCAAATTTTCTCAACCATGATTAGGAGATCTATGACAAATCAATTCTTGGAAATATATGACATGAATTTTTCTTGTTGTGTTTAGGGATTTTGAATTTTTATGGCATAAAGAAAGCTACTTAGATGAAAAGGTAAATAAATTTTTACATAAATAGGAACAAAATGCAACATATAAGAAATAAAAATAAATAATTTTTCCTTTAATTTATATCTTTTCTTGAGGAGGTAAAAAAAATGCAAACTTCAAGCCCATTTAGCTAGGATTGTCATACAACCAACCCCAAGAAGAAGAAATACATTAGCACTCAAGTGTAGCTTTATATTATTTTGTATTTTAGGGTTCATAAAATCAGCCGAAAGAAGATCGACGAGTGCCATATAAATCAATATTCCTGCCGATGCTGCATTCAGCGTGCCTTCAACAATGAGTGCAGTCGAGCTATTCTCATCGTAACTTCTTGTTACTAATATTCCGAGTACTATCCCTAATGGAGTTGTAAGAGCGAAAAATGCTCCCATAATTGCTGCAGAAATAGACTTGAATTTTGCCTGCATTTCACAAATTTCATGATCAAATATATATAATAATTTAAAAGAATGTACTGCATCCATCCGTCACTAAATAAATGTTAATAATTTTATGACAAAGACGACAGAGATATTTATATTGTACCTGAGAGATGCATCCACCGAGACCCATGCCCTCGAAGAATTGATGGAAGGTTAATGCAGCAACAAGCGGTTTTATTGTTTTTGGGCTTTCAGAAGCTCCCAACGACAGTCCTATAATCACGGAATGAACTATAATTCCCAATTCCAAAACCTACAATGTCGCGAAATAACAACACGTTACTACTGTTTATCTCGTACAAGCTGTTCGATCCAGAATTCAGAATTTTGAATCGCATGGGCTTGATATTCAAAAAATATTATAAACAATAATAACAGTAAAAAATAACTTCACATATATAAAAAAAGTTACATATAGTGAGTGACTTAGGTAAAAAAAAATAATTTTTTTTGAGGGGGCTGGAGCCCACCTCAAAAAAGGCTAGATTTGCCCCTGTTCGATCATTGTATAATTAAACGGTATGAAATGGGCTTTAATTGATCTTTATCAAGAAAAAATAGACATTTTTTATGACAGAGAATACTGATTGTCAAAAAGATTCTTTGCAAAATAATAATCAAAAAATTATAAAAATTAAGGATCTTGATCTTGTACATTTCCTTTTCGAAAAGTGTTATATTTTAAAAATGTAACACTATTGTAAATGATACATTTTTAAGAGCGATTTTGACCAATAAACCCCTCAGTCAAATGAAATCGACTAATAAAGACAGACATTTTCAAAATTCGCCAATAAGTCCTTACTAAAAATGTGGACAAAAATATCCCTAACTGCAATTCTCGCACGTACAAGCGTCTTATGCGCTTGATGTGTGAAAATTAGGATCTGCTGCTTCGCACTCCCTATGCATTCTCCCTCCCTCTTTCTCTCTATTTCTTTTTTTTTCCGATTAGTAAAAACAACAACAACTGTAAAATTTGCCCTACATTTGTTCTAAAAGAATGACATAAATAACTGAGAAATCTACAACACAGTTATAAAGTAAACCAACTCTAATCATAAACAACTGTGAAAATCTATAAAACATTAATGTGAAATAGAATTATCAGTTTATAACATAAATCAACACAGTTATAACATAAACCAACATAGTTATTTAAATAACTGTGAAATAGAGTTCACAGTTATTTACACCATAACTGTTAAATATACATCACAGTTCAAAAATTTATCTGTTGTTTAAACAAAATAACTGTGAAATACACATCACAGTTATTTCACAAACAATGCATGAGGATGAACAACTGTGAAAACCTATAAAACATTAATGTGAAATAGAATTCTCAATTTATAACACAAATCAACACAATTATAACATAAATCAATTCTATTTCACAGTTATTTTAATAAATGTGAAATAGAATTCACAGTTATATACACCATAACTATGAAATACACATCACAGTTCAAAAATTTATCAGTTATTTAAGCAAAATAACTGTGAAATACACATCACTGTTATTTCAAATGAAATTTAAAATGGTATTTTCCTTGTGTTTTTTTGTTATTTTCAAAATTCAAGATAAGAAAATTGAATGGCTAAAATAGCATGATGTGTATGTTATGTTTTTATGCTTAATAATTGAAAACAATAATTGCTAACTAACTTTCTTTTGAATCTAATTAATAATTAAGGTAATAATTGATAAACATATTTTGGTGGATAGATTAGATATACCAACAACTATGTGAAGAGATAAGTTTTAAATATTTTTTACAAAAAATTGAAAAATATTAAAAATGAAAAAATATTTTTGTTGAAAATATAGATTTTATTCAATGTTTATTATACGAAGCGATTTTTATTAATGGTCAACTACTAATATGAAAAAAAAAATTGTCGTTGTGCGTAGCACGAGTATATTGCTAATATATTTTAATAGTAAAGATGCATAAATATTTTTGTTATTATAAGAATTAATATAGTAACAGGGAGAATTTTTTTATAATAAAATCATTTTGGGACAAAAATAATTTAATTAGGACATTTAGGGACCGAGGAGGTTTAATTTCCAAACTTACCCTTGTTGTAGAAATATGAAAGCTCATGCTTTGTTGGAACTTTGCTACTAGTCTACAAAAGATTTTGTATTGATTATCTATTGAAACAAAAATAAGTGGCAGCGATGGACAATTTTTAGGTTTACTTTATTTCATCATAATAGTAATAGGGACTTTTTGGCGAGTTTTGAAAATGTCTGTTTTTATTGGTAAATTACACCCCATCTCAAGGTTTTATTGGTAAAAATCTTTTTTTTTTAAATGTAACACTTTTTTCAAAGGAAAAATGTAACTTTTTCGCACCGTGAGACGACATGATACCAACTCAAAGAAGATTTATTTTATAAAAATAAATAAGATATTATGGAGGGAGTATAACTTTTTTAACATCTTTTAATTTTTGAGTAATGATTTTAATACAAAAATAATAATAATAATAATAATAATAATAATAAATTAATAATAATAATAATAATAATAATAATAATAATAATAATAATAATAATAATAATAATAATAATAATAATAATAATAATAATAATAATAATAATAATAATAATAATAATTCGCTTAATACTAAATCACAAAATCGTAGATGGCAACATTTAACTGGATATTTATTTTGTGAGTCAAAAGATATGAACACTAAATGTCATAAAAATCCTTTTTTTTTACTAACGAAAGTGAGTTTCTATTTACCAGTTTTACTATATATAAGACAATTGTAATATTCGTCCGTCCCACACGAAAGTTCAATTCAATTTTTTTTTATTAAATTTCTTATAAATTTATAGAAATTTTGATTATTCGAATGAAAATCAAAAAGATGTTATGATTTTACCATTAAGAATACTTTCAAAAATAATTTTAAGTTTTTCATATGGATTATCAAAATTTTTGTAAGTTCTTAGTCAAAGTGCAAAAAAATTGACAAATTAATTTCCTCTTTTGACTTTGAACTTTCCGGTGGGACGGAGGGAGTTAATGGTTATAACTTTGTTCATGATTTACTATTAAACTTATTTTACTATTTAAAAATATGACATATTTACTATTAAATAGACATTTTTTCTTTTAAAAATTATATTCTTACTGTTAAAAAACTGCTGAAAAGATAAACCCTCTCTTAAATCACAGAATTTAGGGATGATTTTTTTCCATGTACAATCCTACTTAAATTTTTATAATTAGTTATTAATAATATTTGTAATTATATATCAACAACAATTTCGATAAAATATTATTAAAATATTTTCATTTTTGATTAAAATTCAATAAAATCAAATATTTCCCGGGAATGGAAGGAATACTGTGAATAATTACCTTAGAAACAATGCGGAACCGATTAACTTCAGACGACAAACCCGCATCCGACGCCGTTTCAATTGGAACAACAACCGACCCATGGGCATGACCATGACTAGCATGTGTATGAGCATGCACATGACTAAAATGCCCTCCTCCGCCGCCGCCGCCACTCTCATGCTCCACTTCTCCATCTCCGGCAACAATTCCCCCTTTCTTGAGCTCCGACCTCCGTTGATAGGCCGTCGCATGACACTCAAACATTAGCGTCCCCAAAGCCGCCACCATTGCCACCAATCCGGTGAACGGAAACTCGCCCCACGGACTTTCTTTCAAACACGGCGAGGTCAAACTATCGAAAGCATCGGGTAGCACGTGTATTAACCCCGTTGACAGAATTACCCCTGCCGCGAAAGTTTTGATGAGGAAGAAAATATCTCTTTCCGGGCTTAACGCCGGAATAATTTTACCTAGAAAGGGTAACCCTACGCCTATGGCGCCAGCGACTAAAATTGAAGCTAATGCTATCAACTTGAATTTCATTGCTTCCGTTTTGTTCCGGTTTTCTTCGTCCGGTTCACACGTGCATTCGCTTAAAACCGTGCTCGAAATGTTGAAGAAGATCATAATAACAAGTAGGGTTTTCATGTTTTCTGCGTAAATAAAATTGATCAGAGCAGAAAAATATGATACAAAAAGAGAGAGGCAAGGGAGGAGAAAGATTTAAGCTTTTTTTTTTTTTTTTTTTAAGCTATGGAGATTTAAGTGGCGATATCTATTCTTAAATAGTGTTGTCACTTTTGCTTATAAAAAGTGTTGTCACTTTTATTAATAAGTCAAAGTAGTTAGGTACTTTCAAGAGATTTTATGGTAAAATATAATATGATTGAGAAGATCTGGTTACAAAGTGAGGACATATAAGTGTTTGACTAAAAATTTTATATGATATAGTTGAATTTTGTAAATTAATATATGTGTTTCTAAGGTGGTTATCAATTATATTTTATATTTTAAAAATGATAAAGTTGAAGTTTTGGCTTAGGGGTGTCACATTCAGAAATTATTTTATGAGTATGTGATAGTTTTGACTTGTTGAGAATGAGGACATAATGAAGCCATTCTACTAGATAGAGATTTAAGAGTTTGATTTGGAAATCTAATATACAAAGTTTACCGGACTACTCGTTTCTCTTTGGTACAATAATCCTTTTTTTTCCATAATTTTGACCAACTTAGAAAATTTATCTTAATTAATTAGAAGTATTTTCAATTAGAATTATATTTACTATTAGAATAAGGAGAAATTTGTTAGAATCCAATAAGAATTTGGACTCATATATTTTGAGTATAAATATAAGTCTCTAGCTTATGTAAACTTTGAGACAATGATACATAATATACTTTGCTCTTCACAATCTCTCCATAACCTTTTCACAAAAATATATTCAGAATATTTTGATTCGTTTACACGTGACAGAGGCTAAACCTGTGTCTACTTCTATGGCATCGGATATTCATCTTTCTCTAGATGGCGGCACTGCCATCTCTAATCCTACTGAATATCGTGCTCTTGTTGGTAGTTTGCAGTATCTCTCTTTAACAAGGCTTGATATATCATTTGCTGTTAATCTTTTGGCTCAATTTATGCATAGGCCAACTGAAGATCATTGAGTTGCTCTCAAACGCCTCCTTCGTTATCTTGCTGACACTATTTCTAACAGTCTTGTTCTTCGTCGAGATTCTTCTCTCTCTCTCTTCATGTCTTTACAGATGCTGATTGGGCAGGTGATAAGGATGATTATATTTCTACTACTGGTTATATTGTTTATCTTGGTAAAAATCCTATCTCTTAAAGTGCTCGCAAGCAACGCACTCTTGCTAGATCCTCGACATAAGCTGAATATTGTGTTGTTGCCTCTACGTTGTTTACTGTGATAATTTAGGTGCTACCTATATTGCTGCAAATCCTAAATTTCACTTTCGCATAAAGCACCTTGCTCTTGATTATCATTTTGTTCGTCAACATGTGCAAAATAAAACTCTTCGCATTTCTTTTATCTCCGGCAATGATCAGCTTGCGGATGCATTAACAAAACTACTTGAAAATCTCGATTTCATGATCTTATGTTCAAGATTGGTCTCAGTACACGATCATCCATCTTGCGGGGGCATGTTAGAGATAAAGAAGGAGATTCGCCAAATATTTAGTTACCTATGTTTGTATTGAGCCAACTTAAGAAAGTTACCTTAGTTAGAAATATTTTCAATTAGAATTATATTTACTATTAGAATAAAGAGAGATTTGTTAGTATTCAATAAGAATTAGGACTCATATGTTTTGAGTATAAATATATGAGTCTCTAGCTTATGTAAATTTTGAGACACTAATACATAGGGTATGTTTGGGCACACTAATTCCATAATTTGGAATTGAAATTGGAGCATGAAATTTCAATTCTGCTGTTTGGATGCTAAAATGAGGGATATAATTGGAATTGAATTATAATTCTAATAGCCTAATTCCATACAATCAATCTCATAGTTAAAGTAAAAAAATACAAAACCAATTCTACACCAATTTGAAACTATCGAAAAATTTATTTTAGGTCACTGGTTCCTTGTCTCCATCTTTCCCAAACCCACCTCACATCAACCACCCCTACCCCATCCCCATCACCCCCACCCCCCACCCCCCGCGTCGAGTAAAAAAAATTATTTTAAATTTATTTTTAACAACTCCTCCACAACTCCACTCACTTACCCCTGCCACCCTACTCCCCACACCACCCCACCCCCTCCCCCTCGTCGAGTAAAAAAAATTAATCATTTTTAATAACTCCTCCCCCAATCCACTCACCACCCCCCGTCACCCCCCACCCCACCCCCTCACCCACCCACCCACCCGGTCGAGTCAACAAAAAAATTAATCATTTTAATTTTTTTTAACAACTCCCCCAATCCACTCACCACCCCCTACCACCCCCACCCTCCCTGCACCCCCCACCTCCCCTCCCCCGTAGGGTAAAAAAAATTAATCATTTTAAATTTATTTTAACATGATTATTTTTTTTTGACCCGACGAGGAGGGGGGTTGGAGGGGTGGGGCAGGGGTGGGGAGTTGTTAAAATAAATTTAAAATGACAAATTCATTTCCGTTAGATTGCATGAGTATCCAAACAGTAGAATTGGAATTGTAAATCAATTCTAGTGAAATTCTATAGATTAGCCAAACAATAGAATTGAAGCTCTATAAAATTCGAATATGTTGAAATTCAATTTCATAACATTGTGATTCCAATTCAATTTCAATATCAATTTCAATTATGTGTATTCAAATAGACCCATAATATATTGAGTGCGTCTGCTGAGAAACGCGTTTCTCCATAACTATGGAGAAACGTGTTTTTCATAGCCAGAAGCTTTACATTTGATAACCAGAAAAAAAAAAACCCAAGGCCAAGACCAAAAGCTTCTGGATATCCAGAAGCTTTGCATTTGATAGCCAGAAGCTTTGCAGTTGATATCCAGAAGCTTTGTATTTGATAGCCAGAAGGATGTGAAATGTATATCCGTAAACCTAGGTGCATATCCGTAAAACCTAGGTGCATATCCGTAAATGTGTTAGGGCATATCCGTAAATTGCTATTGAAGGTTTTCGATATCCGAGAAACCTTCAAATGTATATCCAGAAACATTTTGAAGGTTTCTGGATATTCATTTGAAGGTTTCTGGATATCACTTTCATAGGTTTCTGGCTATCTAGCTCATTGTCGCGCGACATATCGGGACCCGTTTCTCCATAACTTATGGAGAAATGTTTCTCCCTAGATTTTGTGTAATATATTTTGCTCTTCACAATCTCTCCATAACCTTTTCATATATTTTTTGATAAATCTTCGATAGTAATAATATATTTAAACAATTTGAATATATTGCAGTCGAATTGTGCGGGCTCAAATCAAATTCAATTTCACTATTTCACTAATTCACTAAAGAGGTGTGAATCACAATGTACCGACAAGAAGGAGGGTATTATTTTGTCTCCAAGAATATAGTTATAATCAATTAGTTAAATAATTTATTATGCAATATCAAACATTAATAATTACATATCATGATCTAAAAAAAAAAAGGAAAAAAAAACTTGTTGAATGAATTCATTATCTTTAGGCATAAGAAGCTGTATATGAATGAAATAAATAATGTGAATGTAAAAGAGGTTGTGAGGGAATAAGTGAGTGAGATTGAAAAATAGGACCTATAATTTATGTTTGTGAGTATGATAAGTGGTATACTCCCTCCGCCCCACTATACTAGACACCCAAGGGGTGGGTTCAAAAACCAAGGAAAAAGAATAAAATAAAATAAAATGTGTGGTGGAAAATGAAGAGAGAGAATGAGTGGGGTAAATAGTAGTGTTGGTTGAATAAATGTGTGGTAGAAAATGAAGAGAGAGAATGAGTGGTGGGATAGAGTGAATATAAAAATATAAAAACTTGATTATTTTTGGAAGGTGTCAAGTATAGTGGGACGGCCCAAAATGGAAAGAAGTGTCAAGTATAGTGGGACGGAGGGAGTATGTATGATATAATAGTAATATATTTTTAACATTTTAAAAAATATGAAGCTTGTAATGAGACATTCTTTTGGGTAAAAAGTGAAATTTTATTTGGGGCGAATGGAGTATTGTAAGTATGAAAAGTAAAGTAGTAGCAGAGAGAAAGTGGGTATGAAATAAGAATGACGAGTGAGTCTCATTGTCCATTTTAAGTAATAAAACAACTAAAAATCTTAAAATAGAACAAATAAAAAGAAAAATAAAAACTTTCAATCGGATGGTAGTGCAATTTACAGGTTGACTAGGGGTGTACATGGTCAAGTTTAGGTCGGTTTGGACATAATTACAAGTTGAACCACTAGTAATCGGTTTAAAGAAATTTCAAATTAAGATAAATCATCAAAAAGTTCAAAACGAGCTAAATCAAACCGTCATGATTTGGTTTAGTTCAATCTAAATCACGATTTAATTTTGCAGTTCATACCGATGTTCAAGTTGCGGTTCAAATTATCGTGTATTAATAACAAGCTTTATATTTTTATTAGGATAATTATATTAAACTAAAAGTTATTGCTTGTTTTGCAATAAAATTTAAAAAAAGAGGGAACATTATTAGAGCATCCTCATCCATGGCACAAAGTCACGGCATTGCATTAGGTGGCATGTGGAGACATCCCCATCCATGACTTTTTAAAAGTCATGGATGACTTTTCATGTTTTTGGCATGGCAGAAGCCATGGTTCATGGCGTGGGTGGAAAAAAAAATCAAGCCTTTCACCAATTAGATGATGGCACGTGTCATATTTTTGTTTTTTTTTTTTTTGTTTGTTTGTTTTTTGTTTTTTTACAAAAATTGCAATTAACATATAAAAAATAATAAAAATACAAGAATATTGAAAAAACTATCATTATTAATAAAAAGTAGGAGAGAGAAATTGATGACTTTTGTCATGAATGGAGATAAAATTATTTGAAGTTGTATTTTTGATAATTGTTAACGTGGAGCTGAGATGAATGGGGTTGAAGTTTCATTGTTAAAGATGCTCTTAGGATCCCTAGGTTCTGCATACTGACACTTCCAGACAATCCAGACAAAGAGTCCATGGTTGAAAACTAAAGATGTACATTAATCTATCTGTTTGATGCTAATTATGATGCTTGATGAGTTAGAAGTAGGGTGCTTACTGAGCCAAATATGAAAATTACACTGGGTGACTCAGACTTGGGCTTGCCAAATGCACTGATCTTTAAAATATGCTCATAGTTGTGAGTATCCCGATTCGAACTCGTATTTTTGGGTATGCTTTCCTTGAGTTGCATTTAGCTTCGGACTCGTTTATTTATTTAAAATTCAATTTTGGGCCTTCATTATTCATTTATTTATTTATTTACTTTGATCCATTTGATTCTTCTTTGGGCCTGCCTCCCTTCGGCCCACTATGTCCTAAGATTGACCGGTGTCGTCCGACACAGGACGACCCCAAGGCGGTTAACGCCCCATGTCGTACGACATGGAAGGTCTCCATCAGCATGCCTATAAATAAAGGGCTTTGCTGATCATTTTAAAGGAGGATTTTGGAAGTAAGGTTACTCTGTCGAATTTGTGAGAAGAGAGAGAAACACACACTCACCTCCCTCCTCACACACACACATCCAAGCCAAAGTTCAAAGGTGGTCATTCCTTGTTGGTGTTTTGAAGGGGCAAACACCATACTATTGGTGCTTTTGCCTTGTGGACTATAATAGGTAGACCCTAAACTCCTTTCATTTCTGTTCATATCTTACTTGCTTGTTCATTTGCTTTGCTTACTTATGCCATTTGATATTATGTGATTTATTTGGTATTTTGCATGATAAAGGTGGTGGAGATGTGAATTATCAATATTCACATCTCCTCACTTCAGATCTGGACATTTAGTGTTATTAGTTTCATTAAAGTTTGCATCTTTATTATTTTTGTTTGAGTTAGGATGGCTCCCATAATCATGGCCCAATACATGTGATCATTCACATTGGGTCATCAAAGCCATGTGATCCTCCCATAATACTCACGTATTATTGTTATTCTACTGCCTTCAGTTAGTAATGTAACCTAGTTTCATGATTTGATTAGTGTGGGATCAATCTGCTGAAAGCACTGATACAGGACACCTATGTCGTCCGACACAGGACACCTCAAGGAGTCCTGTGTCATACGACATAGAGATCCCAGAAAGCTGTTTGGCTTCAGTGACTTCAGATAAGCTCAGATTGATCCCCTTTACAGTTTCAACCTCTGTTTAGTGTCATATTACTGTTTCAAGTTAGTATTGTAGCTTAATATCACTGTTTGGGCAGTCTGGAACCATTTGGGTGTGAACTGCTGATGGAGGCGGCCTCTGTCGTCCGACACAGGACACCCTCATATGTCCTGTGTCATACGACATCCGTATCACAGAAAATCATCTTGACTTTATTTACTCCAATCAACCCCAAATTGGTTCCAGACCCTAAACAATGTTTCTACATAGTTAAAGTAGCTTGATGTTAGCTTTAGATTAGCTTTGGTGGCATATCCACCCCTTTGTAAGAGGCAATCTGACCAGAACGTCCTGTGTCGTCCGACATCCCTCTCCTGAGGAAGTCCTGTGTCGGACGACATCCAAAGTCCCTGGACAGATTGTCTCATCCTTTCCTTGAAATTCAAATTTACCAATTGTAAGGATGTGGCCCCCTTTTAATGGCTCACAAGTTGTATCCAGTTTCAATATCATTAATGAAATCCAAATTTGCATGCCTTGCTTGTTGACACAAATTGCACACACTTAGAATGATTATAATTGTCCTTGTTTGATTGAAAGTCTCGAAAGAGGCGATGTGGGTGAGCTCTATATTCTCTTCCCACATCGTAACTTGACCCCCGAACCTATTTTCTCTTCCAAAAAAGGTTTTTCAATGTTTTCCTTAAAAAATGGCGTGGCGACTCCCAAAAAGAAATTAAAACAATTTTTAATCAAAATGATTTTCGGCGAGCTTTCATTCAGTGGCGACTCTGCTGGGAAAGCATTGAAAAGCTTTTATTTTTAATGAAAAAAAGTGATACTTGGTATATAGGTGGAAACCATTAAGCTTCCCGTTATCGCTTCCTCACCCGAGGCTTGGGATAAATTATGGTCTAACAATGCCACGTACCGGTATCCTTCTTTTTTTTTGAAAAAAGAAAAGCTTTTTTTGAGAGGGTCTAACTTTCTTTAATCAACTTGGACAATTTTCTCATTCTCTTTGTGTATGATTTGTGTCATTGTGTGCTCCTATGTGCCTTGCCATGCTTATGTGCCTATCTGTTCTTTATGCCTGGGTATGATGGTATTTTGGTGGTGGGGTTTCTCCCCCTTGCTGTTTGTTTTGGCTCTCTGTTGGTGATATCCCCTGTGTCGGACGACATCCCTTTCCTGGGAAGTCCTGTGTTGGACGACAGAGGAAGGCAATATAGGGGCAGCTTCAGTTGATCAGTTGGACAGGGCAGAGTGGTTCTGATGCTTCTGAGATACAGTTTGTTTGTGATTTCCTGGCATTTGGGGCAGTCCCCTTTTGTCGTGCTTTTGGACTCATTCTTTTTTATTTCCTTTTTTGCATACTTGTAAATATTGCATTTTGAAAACTCTTTTTTACAAAAAAGCAAAATCTTTACCTAGAAATTACCTTCACACTACTCGCACACTACCTGCACATAGAGTTAGAACCCTTGGAGTGTACGGACGGCATTGCGGACGGTGACGTGTTTCGCCTACGCTTGAGCTCCTAAAGTCCTCCCGGCCTATAGAGTGTTAGGAGCCACACTTGTCCGTGACACACTTTTTACCGTGACCGGTTGGTTTTTGGCAAAATACTTTTCAAAACATTTTCAAACTCGATTTTCAAAATTTTTCTCACAAAGTTCGAGCCGTACTTCGTTTCCAAGGTCTTGGCATACTCTCCCTCTTCATGTCGAAATTTACGACATAACTTAACGTGAGTACATGTCAAAATTTTGACATGTCTCGCCGTAGGTACATGTTAATTTCTCGACTTGGCTTCGCAAGAAGTCATGACGCGTTTTCGACATGTGCTAACGCGAGATCATGTCAAATTTTTGACACGTACTAACGAGAGGTCATGCCGAAATTTCGCCATAAAGCGACGAGAGGTCATGCCGGATTTTTGACTCGAAGTGAGGAGAGGTCATGCCGAATTTTTTCCAGGATTTTACCTGCAAATTGCGGTCTCGTACATTCAAAAGTACTTTCGACCCTCTCTCCTCCCGAGTCAAGACGTTTTTGACTCGGAATTGGTTTTGAAAATCTTGAGTTTGACTTGTTTTGACTTGTATGCCCCTTAGGTTCGCTCTAATTCAAAATAGGTTAGAATGCGAAAAAGAAGGTGTCCCCCTTTTCCAACCATTCTTAGGATTAATAAAAATTATTTTCATTTAAATCTTTAATAAGGCATATGCATGAGTCCGTCCTAAGCCCATCCTCTCTCGTGCCTGAAGCAGTTCTCTTCCCCTTTCAGCGAGCAAGTATTGGGTTAGAGTTCCGGGTGGTCGGTTGATCAGTTTCTCTCCAGTCAAGGATTCGTTTCCAGTAGTCTCAGAAATGGCAGATTCGCAAGTTTCAGCAGGCTTGGGTCAGAATGCTGGTTTGGATCCAGCTCAGGGTCAGAATGTCAGTCAAGGTTTAGGGCCGGATCAAGGTCAGAATGTGGGGTCGAACGTGGGTTTGAATGCCTCTCCTAACAGTGGTCATGGCATGGGTCCTCATAAGACACCCCCGGGAAGTCCGTTTGTTAATCCTCACCCTGGTTTCAGTTTCTCTCAGGAGGCTTCTCTCCGTGCTGCGCTTGAAGCCTCTCGTGCCCGTGAGGAGGCCGGTTGGGCTCGTTATGTCGAAGTGATGCGTATGCAAGGGGTTGTCGTAATCCGTCGCCCCGATGGGTCGTATGAAGAAGTTAGGGAGGAGCCCGATGTTACTATCACGGGCATTGGTTTTGTTCCCCCGTCCTCACCTAGGCAAGGCTATCACAATGTGCCCCCGCCAATCTCTTATGGTGTGCCTAGCTCCTTTCCGATGCCGACTTATGGGAATGTGCCAAGATCTTCCCCCATCCTAGTGTCTACTTATGGCGGGCAGTACG
The DNA here is from genome assembly GCA_022495995.1 of Adenophora triphylla var. japonica. Lineage (NCBI taxonomy): Eukaryota > Viridiplantae > Streptophyta > Magnoliopsida > Asterales > Campanulaceae > Adenophora > Adenophora triphylla. The sequence continues at coordinate 90,199 of JAFEMH010004713.1, forward strand.
GACCAAGAGGCGAGTCAAGCTTCTTCCTGAAGGTTAGTGCTCAAGACCAGTTTGGGTTCTCTCAAGATCAGTTTGGGTTTTCTCCTCAGAATCAGTTTGGGGAGAATCAGCACAGCGGTGTCAACCAAGATCAGTATGGGTTTTCTCGGAATCAATTTGGATCGGCTCAGAATCAGTGTGGGTTCCAAGGTCAGGGTCAGTATAGCAGCGCGGGTCAGCCGCTTAACCCAGCTTTTGGCGGTCAGTTTGTTGCTCCTCATGATCAGTCCAATCAGCAGCAGAGCGGTCAGTATCGTCTGTCAGGGAGCCAGATTTGCCAGGACAGTATTCCGCAGTATCTTCCGTCCCAACTCCAAAGCTTTCCTCCACCAGTAGCGCAGCCGCAGTTCAACGGGTATGACGCTTTTGGGGTCAAGATCCAAAATCCGAGTGGATCTTATGCGGCTGCTCCAGTGTCATTGCCACCGGCCGCTTTGCCCTTTAATTCGTCAACTTCTCAGTATGCAGTTCCTCCTTTTGTGGCGCCTGTTCAGGCGAGTGGTCCTGTTCCATCCTCCATGGTAGCTCCACCCCATCTTTCGAAGTTTCGAGTTTGAAAGAAGAGTTGAAGTATGTGAAAGAACAGTTGCACAAGATGACTTTTGGGTCAAGTGTGGTCAATTCTGTGGAACTCAAGGACTCTCGGGCTCTCCCGCAGAACTTCAAGATGCCCCCTATAGCTAAGTTTGAAGGCTCCACATGCCCTAAAACTCACGTGAATAGCTATATCATGTCTATGGGTGCTAAAGGGGCCACCGAGGAAATGCTAGCCCTCTATTTTCATTTTTCTCTCGATGATTCCCCTTTGAGATGGTATCTAGGTCTCAAGCCAGAGGCACGGGCTACGTGGTCCCAGATCAGTGATGCTTTTTTGGAGAAGTACAAGGGAAGTGTCGAGTGGTACACCACTCGTAGTGACTTGCTCGGCACCATCCAGAGGCATGACGAGTCCGTAACAGATTTCTATAAGAGGTGGAACAAGAAGCTGAGTGAGTTGATTCATCCAATTCTCCTATCCGATGAGAAGGCCATCTTCCTTTCATGTGTCAAGCCAGCTATTAGGGAAGCCATTGGGCGTGGGTACTACCCAAATCTGCGAGAAATGGTGTGTGCGGGGGCCGAAAGCGATAATTCCACCTATTCCATCATTCCAAGCTCTACCCCCGTTGCTTCGAAGGGTAAGGAAACTGATGTCTCTAACACCGTCAACTACATTCAAGGGGAGAAGGGTCAGTTATCCGGACGTGGTGGAGGAAAGCCTCTGCGGCAGAAATATGATGATTTGGGGATGTCAATTGAGGAGACATTTAATGGCTTGGTAAAGACTGGGTTGATCAAGCCTCTAGATAATTACAACCCGGTTAAGGCAAACCCCAATCTGGACACTAGCAAGTTTTGCCTCTACCATCAGTACCCTGGACATGTTACCAATGACTGCGTCCCTTTGAAGCTGCTCATCCAAAGGCTTATTGATGAGGGGAAGATTGAGAAGGCTCCTCGCCCCAATGTGGTTATCAATCTTCTTCCGTGACCTTCACCAAAACCCAGGGCCCTCCCATCCAATATTAATACATTCAATCAGTCTTTGTAGGTTATAGATTGTCTGTTTATTTCTTTAATGAATGTCCTTTATTGGACAAGAGTCTGTTAAGTCCACGTTAGACTAGTTTTTTCTTGCAATAATAAAAGTCTTTGTTTCTTTTCCTGCTAGACTCGAGACATCATTTGCACACCCACGTTACATTTAATTGAAATGGTCTTATTCTAAATGATCACCTGTGCTGCTCAATCACTAATTCTTTGAAATGATTAATATTTAAATTGATCAAAGTAAGAAAATCAACTGATATCTTTCTCAAATTGAGGCTTACCAACTCCCCATCTCTCATCTCATATGCTCACATCTCTTTCATCATCATAATCGATGAATTTGCATAAATCTTTTCTCATTTAAAGTTTAAGCAAGCAATGAAGACTTAATTTCGTTTAGGTCATCCGGTAGGGGTTGCGGTTGAAGCCTTTCACCCTAGGGAAGCCATTACCTCACCCTCACCAAACAATATCCTTTCATTTCAAGATCGGCATGTTTTGAAACCCCGTCTAGCCATCATCTGTTCTCCATGCTAAGAGAAGTCCAAGCAACGCCAAAGAGGTTAGCTTCAAGAGTCGGCGATGCATAAAATATTCAAGTCATAAAGGAAGGACAAATATAATCCTCAGCTCCTCGGGAAGCCTTCCAAATTCTCAAAAGAAGGATTTTAAATCCTCACAATTTCAGATATAATCCTCAGCTCCTCAGGAAGCCTTCCAAATTATCAAAAGAAGGATGTTAAATCCTCACCATTCAGCAAAAATTCCTGACTTCTCAAGAAGCTCTCCAATGTTCAAAAAGAGCTCAAATCCTAGAAAGTTCATAAAAGTTCTCGATAGCTTGGACTTCCTCTCACCATTACCTTAATCAATCCCAAGCCATCCTCTCGCTTTTAGAGGATATTCTCATTACCATTACCCTTGCCTTTGGTCAAAGAAAAATTTAACCTCTCATTCTTAGAGGCAATCAATCTTCCTCGCCGTAGATTCCCTAAACACATCCCTGCAAGCCAACCTCTCATATTTAGGGGTTCAGTCAGTAAAAGGCCCAGCCGACCTCTCATCTTAAGAGGTCACCATTTTCCAAATTACCCGATGGCCGATCGAAGCCCGGAAACCCAGCTACAGTCCCTACCGGATAATAATTTCATTCTAATATCTTCGAGATCTAAATAAAATTAATGCTTCGTTGCTTGCTTAAATTGGAATCTAATCCGTCTTGGTTCAAAATCATCAATCTAAGATTGTGCAAATTCAATCCATTCATTTGGCACTTCATGTAAGCATATTTCATTTCCCGTCCGCAAACACTTCCCGTGAATGCCTCACTGGGGCTTCGCGTCCGTGTCTTTCATGGACACTCAAAGGGACATGATCTTCAATTCTCCAATTCTCAAAATCCTCAAAGGTCCTAAAAATCTCGAAATTTCATATTCCTCCTCTTTTTAATCGGGATAAGCCCGAACTACGGCGACCTGAGCTCCTCGTCGGGAGGGGAACGTAGGCAACCATAATTGGTCCGGTCGAAATCACAAACAAATCTCAAAAAATCCGATCTCTTCAAGGACCGTTCCTATACACTTTCCATCCTTCCGAGCTTGATTCTCGATATCAGTTGGTTTTCTCCTTGTGATTAATCAAAATATTTGTTCATATCAGATTTAGTGTTTGAGTAACCCAAACATCAATAAAAGGTTTTAAGCAGCCTTGTGATCATCACGAATAAGACAAGTTTTCAAGTGTCTTGACAAGTCTTCTCTTTCTACATCATAGGAAGATAGAGTCAAACACGGTCATTTCTGTCAAGCAGAGGCTTCTATACACTTTTCTACACCTTGTTGTGCTTATACTCTCTCAAAAGAGTCAAACCCTAAAGCAAGTGTGTCATACACCAATTCGGGATCCAATCCCATTCTTCGAAAGATGTGCCCCTGCACGTACATATTTCCGAGTCTAGGAATGATTGACTAAGGTATGAAAAGATGGGTGCCTCCTTGGCCGCGTGATGATTCTACCTGTATTGGGACTGCATTGGATCTCTCATCATAACATGCCATTTTGGGCCAAATGTTGGATCTCGGGGCTGATTTTGGTGTTAAAGGTCAATTTTGGGGTTGTTGTGACTGCTGGAAGTTGCCTTTTGCGAATTTTTCCTTTTATAAATACTGGGGCTTGCTGTCCAAGAAAGTCTGTTAATGTGACCATCCATCAGACATCAGCACTGGCTGCATCTGCAACATTCCATCAGCGATCCGATACTTGCTCAAAACCTGTCCAAAGCATCCCAAAACTATATATATTCATTCCCCTTACTCACCAAACGCATGGGAGAGGGTTTGGCTCAATCCAATACCCCCACAAATACACAAATAACACCCAAATAGATACCAAACCACAAAAATACCAACCCCCAACAAATGCCATTCTTTTTTTGCCATTTCTTGGGACGGACTAATGCATATACAAATAAGTTTAGATGCTATCAAGAGAATGCCTTAGTTGCAAAATACAAAAAATATTGTTTTACAAAGTGGGAAGCAATAGAGTAGTGCATGCATTGTGTTTTCTCTCTTTTTCTCCCTAAAAGTCCTAAAGCATGGCAAAAGGGGGCCGCCATAATCATTCCGACTCTGAGTCGTCACCAGATTCCTCCCCGCTCTCCTCCTGGCCGTCGCCTCCCTGCGCCTAAAATCACAATCTGTACAATGAGTTCAAATCATGTAGGTGGCATATTCTGCCTTTATCATCTTCATAGGTCTCGTCATCTTCATACTCATCAGCATCGTTTGAAAGAGCCCTAGCTGCCTCAGTCTCCAAGCACTGCTCGTCAAGCTCATCAGCCTCATTGTCAAATCATCGTCAAAGGTCCGTCTAGCAACGGCAAATCATCAGCAAAGGTCCGTCTAGCAACGGCAAATCATCAGCAATACCCGTCTTGCAACGGCAAATCATCAGCAATACCCGTCTTGCAACGGTAAATTGTCAGCAAAGTCCGTCTTGCAGTGGTAATATCAACAGCAAAGTTCGTGTTCTACTCGACAAATGTTTCCAAAGTCAGTCAATCACTTCAAGTAATCTTCGTGTGCATGACCCCTGCAGGTAAGCACAGCACAGGTATGAAAATATATCTCATTTCAACTGCAAATTATCTTGCCTTATGTTTACTTTCTCGAAAAAGTCATTTCTTTTTCTTGGAGTTCATCTCGCGATGCTTTTGAGTTAATCTCGATCCTTTTTAGGCTCGTTCCTATACCCTTTTTAGGCTCGTTCCTATACCCTTTAGGCTTGTTCCTATATCCTTTAGGCTCGTTCCTATATCCTTTTTAGGCTCGTTCCTATACCTTTTAGGCTCGTTCCTATACTTTTTAGGCTTGTTCCTATACCCTTTTGGCTTGTTCCTATACCTTTTTAGGCTCGTTCCTATACTTTTTAGGCTTGTTCCTATATCCTTTAGGCTCGTTCCTATATCTTTTTTAGGCTCGTTCCTATACCTTTTAGGCTCGTTCCTATACTTTTTAGGCTTGTTCCTATACCCTTTAGGCTTGTTCCTATACCTTTTTAGGCTCGTTCCTATACTTTTTAGGCTCGTTCCTGTACCTTTTTAGGCTTGTTCCTATACTTTTTAGGCTCATTCCTATACCCTTTAGGCTTGTTCCTATATCCTTTAGGCTCGTTCTTACACCTTTTTAGGCTTGTTCCTACACCCCCTTTAGGCTCGTTCATATTATTCATCAATCCTCGGGGTGACTCCCCTTGTAACAGTCAAACCTCGAGTGACTCGCCAAAGAAACAGTCAAACCTCGGGTGACTCCCCTTGTAACAGTCAATCCTCGGGGTGACTCCCTTTGTAACAGTCAAACCTCGGGTGACTCCCCAAAGAAACAGTCAAACTCGGGGTGACTCCCCTAAAAACAGTCACTCTTGGGTACAAAGCCCTTGGCCTCTCGTTATCGCCACCTCTTTGTTGAACTACGATTTGGCTTGATTCCCTCATGGGATACGTAGGAATCTTTTCATAAAAGGTCCAGCCGCTCAACCATCTTGGTCATCTCTTTTTCCCTCTAGTCTTTGTCCGGCTCGGGATTCTCGTTTTGTCGACGACCCCACTTCCCGTGGAAGTAACGTCACCGAGGGGCTCTGTGAGTACCCCGACCCGAACTCGTGTTTTTGGGTATTCTTTCCTTGAGTTGCATTTAGCTTCGGGCTCGTTTATTTATTTAAAATGCATTTTTGGGCCTTCATTATTCATTTATTTATTTATTTACTTTGATCCATTTGATTCTTCCTTGGGCCTGCCTCCCTTCGGCCCACTATGTCCTAAGATTGACCGGTGTCGTCCGACACAGGATGACCCCAAGGCGGTTAACGCCCCATGTCGTACGACATGGAAGGTCTCCATCAGCATGCCTATAAATAAAGGGCATTGCTGATCATTTTAAAGGAGGATTTTGGAAGTAAGGTTACTCTGCTGAATTTGTGAGAAGAGAGAGAAACACACACTCACCTCCCTCCTCACACACACACATCCAAGCCAAAGTCCAAAGGTGGTCATTCCTTGTTGGTGTTTTGAAGGGGCAAACACCATACTATTGGTGCTTTTGCCTTGTGGACTACAATAGGTAGACCCTAAACTCCTTTCATTTATGTTCATATCTTACTTGCTTGTTCATTTGCTTTGCTTACTTATGCCATTTGATATTATGTGATTTATTTGGGATTTTGCATGATAAAGGTGGTGGAGATGTGAATCATCAATATTCACATCTCTTCACTTCAGATCTGGACATTTAGTGTTATTAGTTTCATTAAAGTTTGCATATTTATTATTTTTGTTTGAGTTAGGAGGTGATGGCTCCCATAATCATGGCCCAATACATGTGATCATTCACATTGGGTCATCAAAGCCATGTGATCCTCCCATAATACTCACGTATTATTGTTATTCTACTGCCTTCAGTTAGTAATGTAACCTAGTTACATGATTTGATTAGTGTGGGATCAATCTGCTGAAAGCACTGATACAGGACACCTATGTCGTCCGACACAGGACACCTTAAGGAGTCCTGTGTCATACGACATAGAGATCTCAGAAAGATGTTTGGCTTCAGTGACTTCAGATAAGCTCAGATTGATCCCCTTTACAGTTTCAACCTCTGTTTAGTGTCATATTACTGTTTCAAGTTAGTATTGTAGCTTAATATCACTGTTTGGGCAGTCTGGAACCATTTGGGTGTGAACTGCTGATGGAGGCGGCCTCTGTCGTCCGACACAGGACACCCTCATATGTCCTGTGTCATACGACATCCGTATCACAGAAAATCATCTTGACTTTATTTACTCCAATCAACCCCAAATTGGTTCCAGACCCTAAACAATGTTTCTACATAGTTAAAGTAGCTTGATGTTAGCTTTAGATTAGCTTTGGTGGCATATCCACCCCTTTGTAAGAGGCAATCTGACCAGGACGTCCTATGTCGTCCGACATCCCTCTCCTGAGGAAGTCCTGTGTCGGACGACATCCAAAGTCCCTGGACAGATTGTCTCATCCTTTCCTTGTAATTCAAATTTACCAATTGTAAGGGTGTGGCCCCCTTTTAATGGCTCACAAGTTGTATCCAGTTTCAATATCATTAATGAAATCCAAATTTGCATGCCTTGCTTGTTGACACAAATTGCACACACTTAGAATGATTATAATTGTCCTTGTTTGATTGAAAGTCTCGAAAGAGGCGATGTGGGTGAGCTCTATATTCTCTTCCCACATCGTAACTTGACCCCCGAACCCATTTTCTCTTTCAAAAAAGGTTTTTCAATGTTTTCCTTAAAAAACGGCGTGGCGACTCCCAAAAAGAAATTAAAACAATTTTTAATCAAAATGATTTTCGGCGAGCGTTCATTCAGTGGCGACTCTGCTGGGGAAGCATTGAAAAGCTTTTATTTTTAATGAAAAAAAGTGATACTTGGTATATAGGTGGAAACCATTAAGCTTTCCGTTATCGCTTCCTCACCCGAGGCTTGGGATAAATTATGGTCTAACAATGCCACGTACCTGTATCCTTCTTTTTTTTTGAAAAAAGAAAAGCTTTTTTTGAGAGGGTCTAACTTTCTTTAATCAACTTGGACTATTTTCTCATTCTCTTTGTGTATGATTTGTGTCATTGTGTGCTCCTATGTGCCTTGCCATGCTTATGTGCCTATCTGTTCTTTATGCCTGGGTATGATGGTATTTTGGTGGTGGGGTTTCTCCTCCTTGCTGTTTGTTTTGGCTCTCTGTTGGTGAGATCCCCTGTGTCGGACGACATCCCTTTCCTGGGAAGTCCTGTGTCGGACGACAGAGGAAGGCAATACAGGGGCAACTTCAGTTGATCAGTTGGACAGGGCAGAGTGGTTCTGATGCTTCTGAGATACAGTTTGTTTGTGATTTCCTGGCATTTGGGGCAGTCCCCTTTTGTCGTGCTTTTGGACTCATTCTTTTTGATTTCCTTTTTTGCATACTTGTAAATATTGCATTTTGAAAACTCTTTTTTACAAAAAAGCAAAATCTTTTCCTAGAAATTACCTTCACACTACTCGCACACTACCTGCACATAGAGTTAGAACCCTTGGAGTTTACGGGCGGCATCGCGAACGGTGACGTGTTTCGCCTACACTTGAGTGCTCATGTACATCCAATAGAAAGACGACACGTGACAAATTTCATGTGACAGACACATGACTAGAGGAAGTATATAAACAACACCTTGAATCAAAATGGGCAAGTCTGAAGTACATTTCTACAAATAATTTCTGCAGTTTCCATTATACTCTCTTTTCTTCACCTGAACAAGTACTTATCCTCGGGCCAGAGGGGCTTTTCTAGATACGCCCCGACCTATTTCACGTGTGTTATGTGTGCATGAGTTCGGAGAAGGCAGTTGGGTATTCACCACTGGACAGCTTTCTTTGGGCCTGAGCAACCATTTTTGTGTAGCAGTATCAGTTTGTTCCATTGCCGGGACTTGAACCCGGGTCTTCCGGGTGAGAGCCGGATATCCTAACCAACTAGACAAGGCCACCGTCTTGAAAATTGGCAAGAATTTTCAAGATTCTATCTTTAAGGCGATTTTCGCCAAATACTGAAGCTTTCACGGTTTCAATTTTGGGGATTATGTCACGAAGGTCGCCAGAATGGTTCCAACCTACGCGAGAAGTTATGAAAATAGGTTTGGATTGCCAATTATGGACTTTTGGTTTTCTATACTTGAAGGACAATCGGTTCTCGATGATGTCGTCCTTCTTAGTAACTGTTGTGCAACCTTCAAACAAATGAACCAGCAAGGGAATCGTGGGTTCTTGCCTAAAGGCCCTACAAATAACTAGATAAGTAGTCAGAATACGAATGGCATTAGGTTGAAGGTCAACGATTGCGGCTTGGGCTTTATGCATAACCACACAAATGAATGGATCTATAGGAAACCTAAGTCCAGCTTCTAATTGAGAAGGGTATGCGACAACGTCATCCGTTCTTTGACGCATGGCGTCAAGGGACATATCACCTACATACGGTTCAATGTGATAAATGTTGTGTTTTATTCCATACTTAACGTGTAAAGGAGTTTGAAATTCTAAGGAAGAAGAAGTGTTGGTTTCGGCGACCTCAGATATGGGAAGCTCGTTTGAAGCTCGACGCCTGGAGGAAGTTTCCGTTGCCAATGTATTAGATACGACATGGCTTGATGAGGAGCTTGAGGAAGACATGTCGCCAAGTTCACTGGAAGAGGAGAGAACCTGTTTATAGAAGCGTCGACTACGTAAATCAAGTGCAGCAGGAAAGTCGGTATCGAAGAAGTCAGAGTCAAAAAGAGTAAGATAGAACTCGCAAATATATGAACAAAGCCCCCAAGTGATAAATAAGGTTTTCATAGGGACAGATTTGTGCAAGAATGGGGAACCCCTAATCTCTAAGGCATCTAAAACGGTGACATCCGCGCCATGCCTGAAGAGCATAGTCTTAAGATCCTCGCGAGGAATTCTGTCTCAAACCCCTCTGTCAACCCTATAAAATCCATCACTTCTCGTGTTTTTGCCAAAACTAACTATTGAAGCACAAGATTTGGTTCTAGCCATAAAAGTTTCACCAAATTAAACTGAAAACTGGAAACTTGAAGGTTTGAAGGATTTTTACTTGGAAATTTGCAGAAAGCGATGAAGGCTTGAAGAGTTTGGCTGAATTCTGGCCGAAAACTTCAAAGAATTGGAGAAACCCTCAAAAGTACCCCAAATGAGCTTGAAAATGGCAACCTAGTGCACAGAGGGTCAGAGAAAGTTTGAAAATGGTGAGAATTGGACGGAATATGGGCTAAATGACAGAGACACACCACGGAATAAAAGTTGGTTCGCCAAAGAAAATGAGGACGTTTTGGGCTTGAAAATGTAAAAAGTGAGAAAGGAGGAGATGAGTTCGTTTTTAACCGAGGAAGATGAAAGGGTTTTGGAAATTTTCAAAATGCATTTAATGATGTTCCAAAATTAAATTTCCCCCCACTATTGAAAATAAATTATTGAGGCGCAAATTTCGAGATAACAGCACGTCAACTCTAACAAACCGCCCAGCCTACCAACCAGGAGGTGACACGTGGCCAGGAATACATTATCTAAAACTATTATCTCGCCAAATCATTGCATAAAGCGATGAAGGCTTGAAGAGTTTGGCCGGATTCTGGCCGAAAACTTCAAAGAATTAGAGAAACCCTCAAAAGTACCCCAATTGAGCTTGAAAATGGCAACCTTGTGCACGGAGGGTCAGAGAAAGTTTGAAAATGGTGAGAATTGAACGGAATATGGGCTAAATGACAGAGACACACACCGGAATAAAAGTTGGTTCGCCGAAGAAAAGGAGGACGTTTTGGGCTTGAAAATGTAAAAAGTGAGAAAGGAGGAGATGAGTTCGTTTTTAACTGAGGAAGATGAAAGGGTTTTGGGAATTTTCAAAATGCATTTAATGATGTTCCAAAATTAAATTTCCCCCCATTATTGAAAATAAATTATTGAGGCGCGGATTTCGAGATAACAGCATGTCAACTCTAACAAACCGCCCAGCCTACCAACCAGGAGGTGACACATGGCCATGAGTACATTACCTAAACTATGATCTCGCCAAATCATAATCAAGATGCGAGAATCGTAGGCGACAATCAAAGTTTTTCGACTGGATCATAAATAATCTAGATCTCGAACTTGGTGGCTACTGATATGATCATGGGAAAATATATTTGGGCCTGCACAGATTTCATGAGGCCCAATACATCAAGAATGGGTCAAGGACCAAGAAACTAGGCCCAAGATAGATTAAAGGAGACATGGCGACTTTACCAGTATGTTGGCGATAAATAGGGTCCATCGATAAGCCCATCACCGCCCATTTCCAAATAGTAACAATGTAACCTCAGAGTAAGATCCCGCACGACATGATTTCGAATAGGGAAAACAATAAAGGTTACCGCCCTAGAAAGGATGTCGCCATTGGCAACATGTGATCTTACAGCAATATTCCAGAAGCAGCCAAAGACGTAATACTAGGGCCCACAAAATCTGTTATGAAATGATAAACTACCTTTCAGAGAAAGGGTAACGTCTCCACTAACTCTAAGTGCTCATGCAAATCTAATAGAAAGACTACGCATGGCAAAGGACATGTGACAGGCACATGATAAGAGGAAGTATATAAACAACACCTTAAATCAGAATGGGTAAGTCTGAAGTACATTTCTACAAGTGATTTCTGCAGTTTCCATTGTACTCTCTTTTCTCCAGCTAAACAAGTACTTATCCTCACACCAGAGGGGCTTTGCCGGATACGCCCCCGGCCTAGTTCACTGTGTTGTGTGTGCAGGAGTTCATGGAGAAGGCAGTTTGGTATTCACCACTGCACAACTTTCGTTTGGCCTGACACTACCAGAAAAACAGGTTTTAGCGGCGGAAATTTCCGCCGCTAAATTCAAAATTCCGTCGCTAAAGCTAAAAACCGACGGAACTTCCCGCCGCAGTGTTCCGACGGCTCAAATTCCGCGGGTATATTTTGATATTACCGACGAAATTAATTTCGTCGGTGATCTTTTGACATTAGCGGCGGAAATTTCCGCCGCTAAATTAATTCATTTCCATTAAAATATTATTTCAGCGACGGAATATTTCGCCGGTGAAATAAAAATTTAATTTAATTTTTATTTTCACCGGCGGAAATTTCCGTTGCTGAAATAAAAATTAATTAAATTAAATTAATTTCAGGGACGGAAATTTCCGTCTCTGAAATTAATTAATTTTAATTAATTTTTATTTCAGCGACGGAAATTTCCGCCGGTGATAATTTTAATTAAATTAAAATTAAAATTAAAATTAATTGATATACCCAATACTATATACCATATACCCTATACCATATACTATACTCCTATACCCTATACCATATACCCTATACCCTATACTATATACCCTATACCATATACTATATATTCTATACCTTGTACCCTATACTATATACCCTATACCATATATAGTATATGGTATAGGGTATAGTATATAGGGTATATGGTATAGTATATAGGGTATAAGGTATATAGTATAGGGTATATAGTATATGGTATAGGGTATATAGTATAGGGTATAGTACATAGGGTATCACTACTAGAATCTGTCCGATTACTCACGGAATATTACCCACGGAATATTCCGTGGGTATTACCCACGGTATTACCCACGGAAAAACCTAATTACCCACGGTTTAAAAAAGTCAAAGTAAAACAAAAAAACAAAAATTTCCCACGGAAATTCCGTGGGTAAATGTCTTCATTACCCACGGAATAGATTCCGTGGGTATTCTCGACGGAATTTCCGTGGGTAATTAGCATTAATTACCCACGGAATTTATTCCGTGGGTATTACCCACGGAATCTATTCCGTGGGTATTACCCACGGAAATTTTCGTGGGTAATCTGATAATTACGTGGGTAAACTGAATTTCCTTGGAATTACCCACGGAAATGTTTTCCGTGGGTAATACCCACGGACATTTCCGTGAGTAATCTGAAATTTCCGTGGGTAATTTTTTTTTTAAACAACACGAGAATTCCTCTTTCTCCCTCTGTACGTTTTTCGATCCCTCTTTACTCGGCGGCGACGGCGATTGACGAGCTACCATTGACGCGTGAGCTCCCTCTCTAGTAGGCGGCGAGGATATTTGATTTCACGGCGATTGACGAGCGCCCAAGTCGGCGGCCTCCATTCATTACACCGGATTTGTCACTCCGGCACCCATTTGGATCTCTTCTCTCCCTTCCGGCCACCTCCTCAGTGTATTCCCACCTTCTCGTTCCCTTCTGGCCAGTTCAACCGTCCAATTTGCAGAAAGTATGTAAAAAAATTCGGAATGTAATCCATTGAATTAGTTAGTTTGTTTTTTTTTTCATTTTGATTGAGTTAGGTTCCTGAATAAAAGATTCAGATTTTATATTACTCCCTAAGTGAAATTCAAATAAATGTCCGTTTTTCATGTTATGAGCATTACGAAAATAAACAATCATTTCAGTAATCGAATTTGATGATAATGTTGGGAATGAAACAAGCCCATAAAAAAGTCAAAAGAAGACAGTAATAGCACTATTACAAATGTCAGTCACATTGCAAACTTAATCTCAATATCTCATAGCGGTCACAATTACTATTTGATTGAACTTCTTTGTGTTAACGAAGATTGAGCACAAAAAATAATGCAATAATTGAGTTGTGCTGAGTCCTGAAAGAGCATAACTTGTATTCAAAGATTTATTGGCATAACTTGTATCTCGCCTGCCTTGTTATATACTCCCTCCGTCCCACAATTCTACGCACTTTTTGTGTCGGCGCGAGAATTAAGGTAAAAGGTGATAAAGGTAATGTGTTGTGAGTGTAAAAGTAAAATAGGAGAGAAAATGAGTGGAGAAAATAGTAAATTTAAAAAGTGTTGTGAGTAGAGAGAAGTGGGTCCTATTTCTATTTTGGAAAAATGCATATTATTGTGGAACGCTCAAAAGGAATCTTTTTACGAATTATTATGGGACGGAAGGAGTACTTTGTATCGAAAAAGAGTCCTTATTATACTTTTCTATTTTTATTATTTTCTATTTTATGTAGGGTTTTTCAGTTTTAACTTCCTAATTTCTCTTCCCGTCGCTCTCTCTCTCCCCAATCCCTTCAATTCCCCACCGCAATCACCGCCCTCCCCCCCGTCGGTGACCCTCCGTCTCTCTCAGTAGTCAATTCCCTTGGCTTCCCGTCTCCAGATCCAGTTCAAACACCAAATCAAACGCCGTCGTCGCCCTCGCCCTCCCTCGCCCTGGCCGTCGACGTCTCCCTCCCTCGCCGTCGCCGTCTCCCTTGAATCTGACCCAGAAGGAGCTTCTTCCAGGTAAGAACAACTTTTTATCTCCCCTACTACACAAATTTGAGTTTCACTACACGATTTCTTGGTACTTTGATGAGTGAATTGGGCAGTAGTTAACTGTCGGCTACACGATTTCTTGGTCTGATTCTATGGCCGGATTGTCGAGGCTAAATGACCAAGATTGCCCTTGTGATTGTTTGGGTAATGAATCTTTGAGGAGGAGTGGAATGTCATTTGCTTGTCTCTTGGAGCTACCAGTAGAAATCTTTGTTTTCCATGTAGTTGTATCGTTGTGATCACATCTTCTGAACAAAAATATTTTCTTTAACAATCCTGTCTAGAAATTTATATTTTGAAAAAGGACAAAACTAATTTGGCTTCATATTTGGACCACAAAAATAGAATCCAAGATTATATTGGTGATAAATTAAAATAAAATTCAATAGTCAAACTTGAATTTGTCATCAATCCTTGCACCGTGGGTAAATAAGCTGTTTCTAGTAGTGTATAGGGTATAGGGTATATAGTATACAGTATAAGGTATAGGGTATAGTATAGGGTATAGGGTATAGTATAGGATATATAGTATAGGGTATAGGGTATAGTATAGGGTATAGGGTATAGTATAGGGTATAGGGTATATGGTATAGGGTATATAGGGTATAGGGTATATAGTATACGGTATAGGGTATAGGGTATATAATATATGGTATAGGATATATATATTATAGGTTATAGGGTATAGGGTATATATATAGTATATGGTATAGGGTATATAGTATATGGTATAGGGTATAACGTTTTCAGTTAGTTTTTTGAAATTTCAGTCAGTTTTTTTAACGTTTCCAGTTAGTTTTTTAGAATTCTAATCAGTTTTTTAACATTTTCAGATAGTTTTTTAACGTTTTCAGTTAGTTTTTTGAAATTCCAGTCAATTTTCCAACGTTTCAATTAAATTTTTTAATGTTTTCAGTTAGTTATTTTGTTAATTAGTTCTAAAAAGAATTAAAAATTAAATTTTATAATCACCGACGAAATATTCCGTCGCTGATAAATTAAAAAAAATTAATTTATCAGCGGCGGAAATATTCCGTCGGTGTATTATTTTAAAAAAAAAATATTTAATTTTCACCGACGGAATATTTTCACCGTTGAGCGGCGAAAATATTCCGTCGGTGTATTATTTTTTTTTTAAAAAAAATATTTAATTTTCACCGACGGAATAATTCCGTCGCTGATAAATAAAAAAATAAAAAATAATAACTTTTCACCGGCGGAATAATTCTGTCGCTGAGAAAGAACTAGCGACGGAATATTCCGTCAGTAAATCAGGCGCCAAAATAGTGGCGGTAATGAAACGAATATTCGAGAAATATTCGTTTTAGCGATGGAATTTAGCCACGAAATTAAATTCCGTTGGTAAATTTGACACCAAAATCATTCCGTCGCTATAGCGTAATTTCCGTCGCTAAATAGCGACGGAATGCTTCCGTCGCTGTTGATTCGTCGCTAAAGCACCAATTTCTGGTAGGAGCATCCATTTTTGTTTGGCAGCATCAAGGGGGGGATATTATTTTTGACATTTGAATGGATGGCCATTATTGCGGTTTAAGGTTGGTTCGGTTCAACTTCACGATTCGATTTTATGGCTCGATTCCATGATTCGGTTTCACGGTCTAAACGGTTCGGCTCGGTTTGGTTTGGGGGTATCAGACCGCAAGCTGAACCGAACCACGTGATTTGTTAATTTTTCAAAAAGAGCTAAAACACTTATGATTATAACCAAATCAAACCCCATGGTTTGGTTCGGTTCGGTCCCAAATCGCGGCTTAACCGCTAACACCCCTACTCTTGTATCAAGAAATTGCATGAATTACAGAAATATGTTTCCAACGCCTACCTAAGCATGAAGCAAAGTACCATCGTACTTGCATAAGTTACAAGCATACAAAGTTGATCCCAGTATGATAACAAAAATTCATTTGAGACCGTTTCACGATGGAACGAGAAAGTGATACATTTTTAAAATATAACACTTTTAAATAAGAAATATAATCCAGTCACACCCTGTGACGGTCTCACATGAGACCACCTCCATTATGATTAGGGCATGATACAAATATTTCATGTGGGACCAAGAACTGATGTATCGAGTTCTATTAGGAGCACTTGAACCAACGTATAAAATGCTATTCGTATTATTTGTAAAAAGGATAAATAACAATTTAGGGCTTAAAATACATAGGGCGTTAATAGAACGGATTCTCACGTTTTTTTTTTTTTTTTTTTTGGTCAAAACCGGGCCTCAAGTGAAAAATGCCAAGTGAAAAATGCCAATTTGGGGCTTTCTAACGGAAATTGTTAGAAAACTCGTTAATCAACCATGTACTGCGCACGTGATTAACGAAATGGATTGTTTTGAGGTTTATATAAAATATTAAGGGGTTTAATAAAATTTCTAATTTTAAAGGGTTGGAGCATTAATATATATATTTCATTTGTTTTTATTTTGGAAATCAATATATATACTTTCATAATTACATTAAGGATTATTATATTAAAAAAATAAATAATAAATTCAGACCTTAAATATTATCTTAATATACTTTTAATTATTTTAAATAAAATATACAAACCTTATATAAATATTAAAAAGATAATGAACAAAAAAAAAATCATAATAAAATCCTATCCTAAAAAATTAAAAAAAAAAAAAAAAAAAAAAAACTACAACTCAATCGTCCCCTTCTCTCCTTCAAAAGAAAAGAAACAAATTTTCCCTCCTATCATCCTCCCTTCCTCCTTCTCCAAAACAATAATAAGGCCCTGCTTCTGAGTATAAAAATGAAGAGAAAGAGAAAGAGAAAGAAAAGGAAGGAAATTTTTTTCTTTTTTAATTTGCTTCTGAGATTTTTTAGGGAGGAAATGAAAAGAAAGGAAAAGAAATTTTTTAGAATTTTCCTCCCAAAATTTTCCTCTCAAAATTGAAATTGAGAGAAATTGGAAGGAAAGAAATTGGAAGCTTGATAATTTTTTTATTCCACTTTTACCCCCTCACATTTTTTTATAATCTCATCATTACCCCCTCTTTCTCTCTCTATTACTCTATTACTCTGATCTTTTACAATTTCAGCTCCTCCTTCCCTCTCTCTCTCTCTCTCTCTCTCTCTCTCTCTCTCTCTCTCTCTAAAACACAATTATAGATTTACAGCTCCTCCCTCATGAATATACTTTGCTATACCTAAGAGCATCTCCAACCCACTCTATTTTTCACACTATTTCTCTATTTTTTCCACTATTTCCAACTCCAACCCACTCTATTTCTTACACCAAATTTGGTGTTTTGAATAGTATTACACCTGAACGGAATAAAAGTGACGGACTAGGCCCAACGAGCGAGCCCAGTTATCTACCTATTATTGCCACCACATTCTTGGTGGGATATGCCCAATTATCACTAGGCCCAAGGCCCATCAACGATATCAGTCGACCTAGCTCATTGTCCGACCTACTTGGTCTCGACCTAACTTGGTCCGACATTACGATCCAGATGCTATTTGGGTATGGTTCAGCCCTATCCATCAGTCAGGTCGACATAGACTCAACAGGCGACCTCGACCTACATCATTACGTCGACCTACAGAGTCCTGGCGTACCTACAATCCTTTACATAACAAGAATCCCTACAAATCAGGAGTTATTTATGGATAAGATCTCTAAAACGTATCTGTTCAACAATTTAAGGGATTTCTTGCAATCCTACCACAAATACAAACTCTCATCAACAACTATAAATACAAGGCAACGTCAACCGTTCCAAGGTAATTGCTTTATGATTATTTGAGAATACATTGTTCCTTATAATTATTTGGCTCTCCATATCACCATACTTACTCTCACGCCCGAGGGTCTAAGCCGGAGACCATCCGGCTAGTCGTGGGTTCTTTGTTTCAAGTCAAGAAGCCAAGTGATTAGTCTTGCGGCTAGACGGAGATTGATAAGCACGATTCTTGCAGCATCAGTTTGGTTCCATTGCCGAGAATCGTGCATACTTGACCTCATAATTTCGTAAACCCATAATCATGGTGACTTCTGATCAACATGTTTCTGAAGCCTCAGTCGGGCACAATGAGGGCAACACCGGCGCTAACACGGACGTCGGTGTTGGAAACCGTAATATGAACATGCCTCCTCCTCCCCCGCCGGGTCCGCATGGAAGGGCGATGTGTTCGAATAGCATTGCTGATGGAAGAGGCTTGCCAGACGGCAGAAGGGAAAAAAGGCTCATGGTCGAGCAAAGAGCTCATCCCCCTCCAAAGCGTCAAGCAGGGCGAATGGCTGCAGGCGATAGACCAGGTCCCTCAACTAATCCCCTCAGTAGAAAGGAGATGCTGGTGGAGCGGGCTCGAATCTTAGCGGAGTTATTAGCAATGGAGGAGGAGCCTGAGCAGAACGACGCATGGTTAGAACGAGCAGCCCCCTCCCAAGTTTCTAACAGGCAGCCTAGTGGGAGTGCTAGGCAGGACGGGAGTGCCGGGCAAAATGGCGAGTAGAGGATTGTGCAGCGTGTTTGATCCCAGATTCACGTCCCAAGTGACGACCTGAGGGCCATCCTCAACAGAAATAGGGAGCAGGAGGCCGAGTCAGATCTGAGGCGACACCTGGAGGCCAGCCGAAGCATGCGTAGGTCGCCCGCCAGAACTGAGAGGTCTCAGTCTCACAGAGATAGGAATGGGTGCAGGTCGCCAATCAGAGAGGAAAGACGCAGGTCGCCAGTCAGAGAGGAAAGGCGCAGGTCGCCAGTTAATTAAGTAAGATCGCCCTCTCACAGGGATAGAAGGGGTAGAGAGGTAACTCCCCCTAGGAGTGACAGGCATAGGTCCAACTCAAGGAGGGAGCCTCACCGCTAGGAACGACAGAGATCCAACGATATCTCCCATACAAGGGACGACAAGCCAGATGCTAGGGAATGGTTGCACTGGAAGAAAAAGTTTGAACAATGGGAGGCTGACAAGAAAGAGGATGCTGGAAAGGGCGAACAAAACGACTTTACTCTTCGACCCTTGTCGGAGCTGCTCGACCGTCGACCTCCCCACGGTTTCAGGTTGCCCACTCTAGAAAAATATTCGGGTGCGACCAATGCCCAGAGTCATATACAGCATTTGGAAGCTACTATGTGTTTCATCTCCAGCGAGGATGACATGATGTGTAAAGCACTAACTAGAACTCTCACAGGGGCAGCTCTGACTTGGTTTAATGGCTTGGCACCAGGCTGCATTTCAACGTAGCATTACATTAGAAAGAAGTTTTTAGATCGCTTCTCGACAGCTAGAGCTCGAAAGTTGACGGTCACCGACTTGAATAATTTGGTGCAAGGAAAAAACGAAAGCTCGATGAGCTATTATACCAAGTTCAAAGAGATGGTTGACCAAATTGAAGAGGACCTGACGGACAGGGAAGTAATAAATTGTTTCAGAAATGGGATAGCCTCTGCAGACTTGGACTATGAACTGACAGTCCGGAGCGTGAAGACCCGACAAGAACTGTTCGAAAAGGCCTACAACGTGGCACTGACTGAAGAGAGAAAGGAAAAGAAGAATGGAAAAGGTCCCAAGTCTGAGGTCGCAGATACTGACAAGAAGGACCTGGCCAAGAATGGGGGGAATAACAAGAATGGAAAAAATAGAACCAGGGCGACTGAGAAAGTGCCTGAAGCTTTCACCCCTTTGACAGTAAGTCGTACTGAAATCCTGAATACCGTCAATCTAGGCCCATCTGCCCCTATGAACCCAGGAAATAAGTTCAGAAGGGATAACAGTAAGTACTGGGACTATCACAAAGATACGGGCCACACTATGGAGGATTGTATGAGCCTGAAACGCATCATTCAAAAGTGGGTCGACAATGGGAAGCTCGACATGTATGTGAAAAGAGCTCAGCCTGGTGGTGGTGAGCGAGCTGCTGGTGGACCGCAAGAGCCAAGACAGCCTAGATTGAATTTGGGAGTTATTACTGAGCAGGCCAGGAACACTGTTTTGAAGAGCAAGATATTCTAGCTCAGCAAAGCCCCTCACGTGCCACCTAGAAGCTATATTAGAGACGTGGTGATCAGTTTTTACCCAGACGAGCTAGCGACCAATGTAGCGGCCAGGGAGCAAGTTCTCATTATCCCAGGGTTAATTGATGGGTATACTACGAGCAAACTCTTGGTAGATACTGGGGCCTGCAAAGATATTCTGTTTTACAAGACGTTCAAGGAGATGGGGCTATCCAAGGAGCAGCTTTCACGTTATGACGGTCGACTGGAAGGCTTCACCAACCACAGGGTTGATGCCAAGGGACAGATCGAGTTGGACGTCGACATAGGCCAACATCCTTACAGGGTAGTCTCCAAGGTAACATTTATTGTTATTGATGTGAATAGTGATTATGCTGCAATTTTGGGTATCCCTGGCCAGGTCGCACTTGGAATGGTGGCCTCTATCCCCCATCAACGAGTTAAGTTTCACACGCTAGCTGGAATCGGCTGTTTGCAAATCACAGCTCGATTA
This sequence comes from Adenophora triphylla var. japonica, assembly GCA_022495995.1. Lineage (NCBI taxonomy): Eukaryota > Viridiplantae > Streptophyta > Magnoliopsida > Asterales > Campanulaceae > Adenophora > Adenophora triphylla. The sequence goes on from JAFEMH010004713.1 coordinate 110,776, forward strand.
TACCTTGATCATGTCCTTCGAATGAGAAAGAAGAGGGAGCTAGAGGTTGAAACTGCTGAAGGATACTTGAAGATGTCAAAATCCATCACCACAACTTCCCGACTATCTATGATCACCTGCGTGGGGGAGGCGACCTATCACTCACATGACGAGGTAATGACTGAGCCGACACGTCCCTCCCAAATCACCATGGTCGATTCAGATGCAGTTATGGTTGACCAAGTCTTCATAGGCGAGCTATGCCTACAGATCGACAATAACTCGGGGGCCACCAATAGTGAGATTGCAGCTGAGCTAGATGACATGATCGTTGAAGAAGCTCCACACTTGGGGGCCGAAGAAAGATCGAGGGTTCGAGAGATCATTATCGAGACCCTACAATTTAGAGATGGTCCGGAGCTAGAAGCTGTGGACGAGCTAGAAGCAGTGATAACAAATCCTTCCTATCCCGAACAAAAAATTCAGATTGGTAAGCAATTGTCAGCTGAAGAAAGAGTAGAGATCGTTGAGCTACTAAGGGAAAGCAATGATGTATTTGCTTAGCGAGTAGAGGATATGAAAGGAATCAAGGAAGAGCTCGCTGCTCACAGGTTGGAAGTCAACCCGACCATGAAGTATAAAGCACAGAAACTGAGAAGCTTTGATTGTGACAAGGATGAGGCGATCAAACTTGAGGTACAAAAACTTTTAAGTGCAGGTATCATCAGGGAAGCTACTCACACCACTTGGCTAGCTAATGTGGTCATGGTAAAGAAATCTAATGGCAAGTGGAGGATGTGTTTCAACTTCACCAACTTAAATCTAGCCTGCCCCAAGGATAGCTACCCTCTGCCTCGGATTGACAAGCTCGTAAACTCTATAGCTGGGCACACCACATTAAGCTTCCTCGATGCCTATTCAGGTTATCATCAGATCAAGATGCACAAGGATGATATAGTGAAGACGACTTTCCAAGCTGTTGGGGGTATTTACTGCTACAACATGATGTCGTTTGGGTTGAAGAATGCAGGAGCGACCTACCAGAGGATGGTGAACAAGGTATTTGCCTCACAAATTGGCCGAAACATGGAGGCCTACATCGACGAAATGGTCATCAAAATAAAGGCCGGACGTCACATGGTTGACCTAAAGGAAACGTTCACCAATTTACGAGCAAACGACATGAAGCTTAACCCTAGCAAGTGTGTATTTGGAGTAGCAGCTAGAAAATTTCTTGGTTTTATGGTTTTACAGCGGGGTATTGAGGCAAATCTTGAGAAGATCAAGGCTTTGGTAGACATGCAGGAGCCTACAAGTATCAAGGAGATGCAACGACTTAATGGTAGGGTGGCAGCCCTAGGTCGCTTTATAGCCAAGTCGGCAGAAAGATCTCTCCCCTTCTTCAAATCATTAAGGGGGACGAAAAATTTTGAATGGACGGCCAAATGTCATTCATCGTTCCAACAGCTTAAGGAGTATCTCGCTGCTCCACCCTTACTGAGCAGCCCGACTGTTGGAGAAACTTTGTTCATATATTTGTCTATGGGCGACCAATCCGTAGTTGCTGTTCTAGTTCGAGAAGAAGGAGGGCTTCAGAAGCCCGTATATTATGTTAGCAAGGCCTTGTCCGAGGTGGAGGTTAGATACTATAATGCGGAGAAGGTAGCATATGCCTTGGTCGTAGCTTCCAGGAAGTTACGAGCTTATTTTCTGGCTCACCCGATTGTCGTACTCACTAATGCACCCCTGAGAAAGATCCTATATAAGCCAGAAAGTTCAGGCCTCTTACTCAACTGGTCAATTGCTCTCACAGAATTCGACATCGAGTATCGACCTCGAAAGGCATTGAAAGCTCAAACCTTGGTAGACTTCTTGGTCGAGCTGACGTTCACCAAGGAAGATAGCGAGGTACGACTTCAGAAGGAGAAAGCCAAAGGAAAGAAGCCAGAGGCCCAGTCCGCCACCAGTCTACCCGATGATTGCTGGAAAGTATACTCTGATGGGTCGGAAACAAAGAGCGTTAGCGGAGCTGGGATTGTGTTGATCGAACCAGAATCAGGGACAGTCTACGAGGAAGCATTGAGATTCAAGTTCGAAGCTTCTAACAACCAGGCAGAATACGAAGCTTTGGTCGCAGCCATCGAATACGCCAAATGTTTTGGGGCAACCAAGATTATGGCTTACTGTGACTCGCAGTTGATAGTCAACCAGGTCAGAGGAGAGTACGAGGTGTTGAACCTCACTATAATCAAATACTGGGACCTGGTGAAGGAACTGATAAAGGACTTGGAATTCTGGAAAATTCAGAGGATTGGTCGAGAGGACAATGAATTGGCCGACCTACTCTCAAAGCTGGCTACTTCAGACAAGCAAGATGAAGAACCCATCTCCTACCTTGAGCATCCAGCTTATGAAAGGGTTCAAATTTAGTTCTTGGAGGATACTACTAGAAATTGGGTCTACACCAAATGCTGAATCGAAGAAATGAGAGCTTATTTGGAGACTGGCGAGCTACCTGATGATGAGAAAGCAGCTCGAGCTATCAAGAAAAAGGATCCAAGATACGTCATTCAAGGAAACATGCTCTTCAGAAGGTCCTACACCAAGCTGCTATTAAGATGCGTTCACCCCCAAGAAGTCACTCAATTAATGCATGAGGTGCATAGTGGGGTTTGTGGTGGACACCCGGGGGCTAGAACTTTGGCCGACAAATTGATTACTTTGGGTTATTATTGGCCACACATGAGGGCTGACGCTCACGACTTTGTTCAACAATGCGACCAGTGTCAGAGATTTGCCAACTTACCTCACTTGACTACGATCGAGCAAACTCTGGTGATCGCTACTTGGCCTTTTGACATGTGGGGAGTAGATTTAATTGGACCCTTCCCACCCGCCCGTGGAAACTGCAAGTATGTGATCGTTGATATAGATTATTTTACGAAGTGGGTCGAAGCCAAGACATTAGCCAAAATCACAGAAGAAAATGCCATCAATTTCATTCACGACTTCATTTGGTGCCGCTTTGGGATACCTCGAGCTATCGTGTCAGACAACGGCCTACAATTCTCCCGAGCTTTCGAGGAAGAAATGAATCGAGTAGGAGTCAAATATTGGCAGTCGTCTATCGCCTATCCTCAAGGTAACGGGCAAGCTGAAGCTGCAAACAAGCTCGTCCTATCTGCACTTAGGACAGGTTTGGTTGGTCGACGTAGACTCAACACGCGACCTTGACCTACATCATTACGTCGACCTACAGAGTCCTGGCATACCTACAATCCTTTACGTAACAAGACTCCCTACAAATCAGGAGTTATTTATGGATAAGATCTCTAAAACGTATCTGTTCCACAATTTAAGGGATTTCTTGCAATCCTACCACAAATACAAACTCTCATCAACAACTATAAATACAAGGCAACGTCAACCGTTCCAAGGTAATTGCTTTATGATTATTTGAGAATACATTGTTCCTTATAATTATTTGGCTCTTCATATCACTATACTTACTCTCATGCCCGAGGGTCTAAGCTGGAGACCATTCGGCTAGTCGTGGGTTCTTTGTTTCAGGTCAAGAAGCCAAATGATTAGTCTTGCGGCTGGACGGAGATGATAAGCACGATTCTTGCAGCATCAACACCAAATTTGGTGTAACACTATTCATCACACCAAATTTGGTTTCATACATTTTTATTTGCAATTTAGTCCCTCTACTTTTTTAAAATTACAAATATATATAAATTGAAATAATACTTCCTTTGTCCCGAAATAAATATTCATGTAATAAATTTTGAGGATTAGCTAATAAGTTTTATGTAATGATGCTGCAAGAATCGTGCTGATCAATCTCCGTCCACGTGGCAAGATTATTCACTTGGCTCCTTGACCTGAAACACAGAACCCACGACTAGCCGAAATGGTCTCCCGCAAAAACCCTCGGGCGTGAGAGTAAGTATGTGTATGAGAGCTAAATAATTATAAGGAACAATGTATTCTCAAATAATCAAAAAGCAATTACCTAGGAATGGTTGATATTGCCTTGTATTTATAGTTGTTGATGAGAGGTATAATTGTAGTAGGATTGCATGAAATCCCTTAATTTGAAGAACATATACGTATTTAGAGATCTGATCCATAAATAACTCCTGATTTGTAGGGAGTATCGTCACGCTAAGAATTGTGTGTACGCCAGGACTCTGTAGGTCGACGTAAAGATGTAGGTCGAGGTCGACCATTGGGTATGGGTCGACCTGACTGATGGGTAAGGCTGGATCGAACCCGAATAATATATGGATCGTAGAGTCGGATCTCGTAGGTCGGACAATGAGCTTAAGTCGACGGATCATGGTGATGGGCCTTTGGCCTAGTAATAATTGGGCCTAGCCCACTGAGAATGTGGTGGCGATAATATGTTAAAGATTGGGCTTTACTCGCTGGGCCCAGCTCAACACTTTTAGTCCGTTCAGTGGCCCCCAACTTTCTGAGTTGACTTTGTCGATCAGGAAGTTAAGAGAAATTTTGATGAAGCTTGAACTGACTCGCAAGTCGATGTTTTAGTTGATGTTTACTCGACTAATAGTGACGTGGCTCAATCTTGGGCGTTCGTTGCTGAACGGTTAGATCTGGAAGAGCGCCGTTTTTCCGTAATCATTGCAATTTTGACGGTTGAAAAACTGCTTCGGGAACCGTTCTCCACATTTAATTAGGAAAATAAACGTTCAATTTTTCTTTTTTCCTTCTCAATTTTGGAAAATATAAATACCCAAATCCTTCTCCTTTTCGAATTTTACCTTCTTCAAGCTTTGGTATAACTCCAGCGACAGCAACGAAATAGCAACTAGGTTTATTGGGGCTTTCGTCTTCTGCAATAATCCTCCCTCATAAAACTTGATTAAGGTATTCTTCTCGCCCTCTTGCATTAGGGTTTTAATTTCTGCTTTATTCTTGATTTCACCATGGCTAGAACCTTCAGTAGTGATCCAGGAGCTTGGTATGGGTATTGCACCGTTAACCATCGAGTATACAAACATATAAGCGGAGAGTGGAGAGAGATATCCTTGAATGAGTCTGCTTCCATCTTGACAAGGTGGGGGCTGACTTTTGGTGAAATAGGACTGCCCATAGGAGAAGATGTAGTAGATTTAGGAATTGACGACTCAAATGTTGTCTCTTTTCATCTCTTCCATGAGTTGCTCGACCACATATCGTTGTCTTATGTGAAGGATGCTAGTAAACCTTCCTTCCTTAGGAATAGAAATGGTTTCCCAGGGGAGTCTAGGTCGCCCTTAGGTAGGTCGTCCTTAGGTAGGTCGTCCTTAGTTAGGTCTTCTGAATATGATCATAGGTCTAACTCCCCTGCTTCCTCTTCTTCTTGTACAGATATGGCAGCTCAGGAAGGAGCTACATCATCTACTTCCTCAAGCCCACAGATTGTGGATGCATTCGACTCCTTAGCTGTACCGGGGAGAAATGAAAGGGGCTATGTACCTAAAAGACCACTTCGAGGGAAGAAGAACTTGGAATCTCGAGTTTCCACGGTCTATGATTTCTGTGAGGTAGATAGGAGAAAATTTAATGTGACCATCTACATCAAGAAGGAGTTCATGTCACGGTTCCGTACCACATTTACCAAAGATACCACTAGGGTAGCTTTCTTTTATGGCCAATTCGAGGCTGGTCTGAGGTTGCCTCTAGATCCCTTCATAAATGAATTCTTGGAGTGCATGGATGCTTTGCCTTTTCAACTGAGAGCTAACACTTGTAGAGTCCTAGTATGTTTTATCATGGTGTGTAGGTTCTTAGGCTATGAACCTTGTATGAGAGTCTTCAGGGAGTTCTTCAGTGTCAAGGTTGATAAAACTGACATGGGAATTAGTACTCCCTCCAAGCCTAATGCCCCCAAACTATTCGTCAACCTTCCCAACAAGGTGAGTGGTTGGAACTCCCACGTAATTGTGGTAGAGTGTAGGAAAGGATGGGAGTTCCCCATTCCTAGCCCCGAGTCCAAGGTTGTTGAAGAGGGGGATTACTGGGAGCCGCATTGGTACTTCGATCTGTATAAGAGATTGGTCGAGGTGGCCGATAGGGGTCCCATTAGCTGGGATATTTTGGGGACTAAAGAACAACTTCATCCAAGCTGGGATGATGGCTGGTGAGGGGGGAGTGGAGCCTCTGGTCCCCATTGTAAGGTGCATGCGATATCCTGATTGGGTCACCCATGCCTTGGGTAGATTTGAGGAGAAATGCCAATTATGCCAAAAGACGCCCAATTATTGTAAAGATCAGGGGGAGCATGTTGGTGGTAAGAGTTTATTTGTCTTTATTTTTTAACTCGTCTATTAATTGCTCGTGTGTAGAACTTTTTAGCTCGTACATATGCCCAGTTTAAATTGTATATGCAACTCTTAGCTCGTCAATTGTTAGCTCGTATGTAGAACTCGTAGCTCGTACATGCCCTGTTTAAATTGTATATGCAACTCTTATCTCGTCAATTGTTAGATCGTATGTAGAACTCGTAGCTCGTACATAGAACTAGTTTGAATTGTATGTGCAACTCTTTAGCTCATCAATTATTAGCTCGTATGTAGATATTTGCAGCTTGTACATAGCTGGCTCGTACATAGAACTCGTAGCTCGTATGTAGAACTTTTATTTGTCGCTCTAACCTTTTGTTATCTTGGTCTTGTGCAGTTCTTACCCCTGAATAGGAAGCCAATATGGGTCGCATAGTGGGAGTGTCTGACAAGAAGAAGGCCAAGAAATCTCATGGTGCAACCAATGCCCGAGCTAACAGAGAGAGAGAGGCTAAAAAGAGGAATGATTTGCTGTCCAAGGACAATGCAGGGATGGTACCCATGGAGGAGTTTGGGTCGGAGGATCCTTTGGAAAGTGGTAGCAAGGCTCGGGGAGTAACTGAAGAGGAAGATGGGATCAACAGGTCGGTTAGGCCGAGCCCGAGCTCCGATCCAGCCCTTGAGACTACTGCCGCGACCTCCGGACATGGGACTGCTGGAGCCAGTCCTTTACATGTAGCGAATGTTGATGACGAAGTCCTTGATGAAGATGATGATCGTCCCTTGAATTCGAAGAAGAGATCGAGGGTCGAGAAGGGAAAAGCTGTCTCCTCAAGCCAACTTCCTCCCCCAATCTCCTCTCCTATGAGCCAAGAGTCTATTGAGGCCCAAATAAGGAAGTTGAGTGATGTCCCCCCTCTTAGTGGTTTTAATTGTTTGAGCCGCCGATACCCAGATTTGAGCTTTGGGCAAGTCGTAGTTAGGAGGACGAAAGATGCCGATCTGCTTGCACACTTTGCGGACAAGGGGTTGACCCCTGAAGAATTTTCTGATCGATCTGGTCTGACTCATAGCAAGGTAAATCTTGGCTTCTTTTCTTCGTTTGATCGTTTGCTTTTTGGTCGTCATTTTATTTCTAGTATGTTTGTCGAGCTAATCCTTTTCCATTTCTCAATGTGCAGTCTCTCACTATGATCGAGCAGGCAAAGAGTTCTTGGAGGGCGTCCATTGAGAGGGAAAAGTCGGCCATGAATCAGTATGCCAAAAAATCTCATGAGTTGACCGAGCTGAAGGAGAAATATAACGACCTGGATGCATCTTTCGACGCCCTCGAGCTCGTTAAGCAGAAGGCACTGGCGGATAAAGATAAAGCATTAATCGATCTCAAAGCTGCTGAGACCAAGCTTGGCGAGGTGACAGCTGAGAGAGATGCTGAGCATTTGGAGCCTGAGAAGACGAAAAAAGAACTTGCCACCGTATCCCAGATCCTTCAGGAGAGGGATTCATTCTTAACTAGGTTGAATGAAGAGCATAATGCTGCCATGGCCAAGTGGAGAAAAGAGCTTCAAGATGCCTCGAAGGTCGCTGTTGAGACTTTCAAGGAGAGTGATGAGTACTACAACGCTATTGTCGATAAGGCGAAAGATTTTCTTGACGTAGGCCGACGCCATATGGCTCACCGAGCTCTAGTAGATCCGACCGCCGAGGTCTCCCTTGAACAGTTAGCCCGTTGGGCATCAGAAGCTCAGTATGATATGGCTGCTCGAGGTGGTCATTCGATTGTCCCTTATACTGACAATGACTTGGCTTTCATTGCTCAGCAGGATCAAGAGGACGGTTGTGAATCGTGGGTCGCTCCTCCTTTAGCTCCCAGAAATTTTAATGTGCTTTTACAGGAAATCGAAGATGCAGAAGAAATGGCGGAGGACACTGAAGAGGGGATTGCCCAGGATCGACCTGACCAGGCAAATGACGGGCCAGCAGTTTAATTCTTGCTTGATGTAATGTGAACAAGTTTCAAAACAATTTTATTTTTTGCTTTTTATATTGATGCCTTGGCCCAGTTTTTTGGGAGGCATCCTAACTCGTAGTTTAATGTTTGCTCTAGTCCGAGCCTGTTTTGGGGGACTGGGCCTTTATTTACTCGTATCTGACTTTCATACTTTGAATTCTATGCTTTTGATTTTAGCATGAATGTATGTCGAGCTAGATATATTAGGACAAATAAGTCGCTATAAGCCTTCGATCGGACTGGTTTTTCGATAACATAATCGACCTTAGGCTTGTATAGTCTTTGAAAACGAGACTAACTAAGTGTCGAGTCTGTTTAGGGGGATGAAGCTGACCAAGGGTCGAGCTTATCAGAACGAGGTCGACTAGGATGTCGGACCTGTTTAAAGGAACGAAGCTGACTAAGAGTCGAGCTTGTTAGAACGAGATCGACTTAGATGTCGGATCTGTTTTAAAGGAACGAAGCTGACTAAGAGTCAAGCTTGTTAGAACGAGATCGACTTAGATGTCGGATCTGTTTTAAAGGAACGAAGCTGACTAAGAGTCGGGCTTGTTAGAACGAGATCGACTTAGATGTCGGATCTGTTTAAAGGAACGAAGCTGACTAAGAGTCGAGATTGTTAGAACGAGATTGACTTAGATGTCGGATCTGTTTAAAGGAACGAAGCTGACTAAGAGTCGAGCTTGTTAGAACGAGGTCGACTTAGATGTCAGACCTGTTTAAAGGAACGAAGCTGACTAAGAGTCGAGCTTGTTAGAACGAGATCGACTTAGATGTCGGATCTGTTTTAAAGGAACGAAGCTGACTAAGAGTCGAGCTTATTAGAACAAGATCGACTTAGATGTCGGATCTGTTTAAAGGAACGAAGCTGACTAAGAGTCGAGCTTGTTAGAACGAGGTCGACTTAGATGTCGGACCTGTTTAAAGGAACGAAGCTGACTAAAAGTCGAGTTTGTTAGAACGAGGTCGACTTAGATGTCGGACCTGTTTAAATGAACGAAGCTGACTAAGAGTCGAGCTTGTTAGAATCGATGTATGAACGTAGCACAATGTTGGATAGAATTGCAACTTTATTGACGTAGAAACAAACTTACATCGAAAATGGAGAGCTAGAACTATAACAAACTCAAACTTGAAAATTGAACTAACTTTAAAGCTAAAGAACTGAACTAGAAGTAATATCTGATAAGGTGAGTAGCATGCCATGGGTGCTTCAATTCTTCACCATCCAAATGAGCGATCATATAGGTTCCCTCTTTGATAATCCGGGTAATGACATAGGGTCCTTCCCAGTTGGGAGATAACTTGTTCACCTGGGTTCTTCTTCCAGTTGACGAGATGCTTCTTAACACGTAGTCGCCTACTTGGAATGCTCTTATCTTCACTTTCTTGTCATGATAGCTCTTGGTTTTTTGCTTGTAATTTACCATCCTTAGATGAGCTGTGTCGCGCTTTTCGTCGATCAAATCCAGGTCGATCAGTCTATTAATCTCGTTTTGTTCTTGGTCGAAGAGAATTACTCTAACTATGGGGAATCGTAGCTCGGCCGGTGCCATGGCTTCTGATCCATATGCAAGAGCGAATGGGGTTTCCCCCGTAGGCCTCCGAATGGTTGTGCGGACTGCCCAGAGAGCAAGGGGAAGTTCGTTGAACCAGTTGCTTTTACGACTAACCAAGCCAGTTTTCAATGCTGAAAGGACCAATTTGTTTGCTGCCTCAGCCTGTCCGTTGCTTTGGGGATAGGCGACTGACGACTTCCAATGTTCAACTCCGACACTCTTCATTTCATCTTCAAAATCTTGGGAGAATTGCAGTCCGTTGTCCATCACTATTGCTCGAGGTATCCCAAATCGACACCAAATGAAATCATGAATGAAGTTGATGGCGTTTTCCTCTGTAATTCGAGCTAGTGGCTTTGCTTCGACCCACTTTGTAAAATAATTGATTGCAACAATCACATACTTGCAATTGCCATGGGCTGGTGGAAAAGGGCCGACCAAATCTACTCCCCACATATCAAAGGGCCAGGTTGAGATTACTGGAGTTTGTTCGGTGGTGGGCAGGTGAGGTAGGTTGGAAAACCTTTGGCACTGGTCACACCCTTGAACGAAATCGTGAGCATCAGCCCTCATGTGCGGCCAGTAATAACCCATCGTTATCAATTGTCGGCTAAAGTTCTGGCCCCCGGGTGTCCACCACACACTCCACTATGCACCTCTTACATCAGCTGGGTAACTTCTTGAGGGTGAACACAACTTAACAATGGCTTGCTGAAAGATCTCCTGAATAGCTCATCTCCTTGAATAACGTACCTCGGAGCCTTTTTCTTGATAGCCCGAGCTTCTTTCTCGTCATCAAGTAACTCGCCCATTTCTAATAAAATTGCATTTTGTCGATCCAACACTTGTTGTAAGCCCATTCTGTACCAGCATCTTCCAGGCTGGATGTTCGAGGTAAGCGATAGGTTCTTCATGTGGCTCGTCTGAAGTAGCCAGTTTCGAGAGTAGGTCGGCCAGTTCGTTATCCTCTCGGCCAATCCTCTGAATTTCCCAGAACTCCAAATCTTTTATTAGTTCTTTCACCAGGTCGCAGTATTTGATTAAAGTAGAATTCAGCACCTCGTACTCTCCTCTAACCTGGTTGACTATCAGCTGTGAATCGCAATATGCCATAATCTTGATCGCCCCAAAACATTTGGCGTATTCTATGGCGGCGACCAAGGCTTCATACTCTGCCTGGTTGTTAGAGGCTTCGAACTTGAACCTCAATGCTTCCTCGTAGATCGTCCCTAACTCTGGCTCGATCAACACAATCCCAGCTCCACTAACATTCCTTGTTGCTGACCCGTCAGAGTACACCTTCCAACAATCGTCGGGCAAGCTAGTAACGGCTTGAGCCTCTGGCTCCTTTCCCTTAACTTTCTCCTTCTGAGCTCGCACCTCGCTTTCTTCCTTAGTGAACGTCAGCTCGACCAAGAAGTCCGCCAAGGTTTGAGCCTTCAATGCCTTTCGAGGTCGATACTCGATGTCGAATTCTGTGAGAGCAATTGACCAATTGAGTAAGCGACCTGAACTCTCTGGCTTATGCAAAATCTTTCTCAGGGGTGCATTTGTGAGCACAACAATAGGGTGAGCTAGAAAATAAGCTCGTAGCTTCCTTGAGGCCTCGACCAAGGCATATGCAACCTTCTCTGCATTGTAATACCTGCCTTCAATGTCGGATAGAGCCTTGCTGACATAATACACGGGCATTTGAAGCCCCTCTTCCTCTCGAACCAGAACAGCTACCACTGATTGATCTCCCATAGATAGATACACATACAAAGTTTCCCCAATGGTCGGACTGCTCAATAGAGGAGGAGTAGCTAGATACTCTTTGAGCTAATGGAACGACGAATGACATTCGGCCGTCCACTCAAAATTTTTCGTCCCCCTCAATGATTTGAAGAAGGGGAGAGATCTTTTCGCTGACTTGGATATAAAGCGACCTAGGGCCGCCACCCTACCATTAAGTCGATGCATCTCCTTGATACTTGTGGGTTCTTGCATGTCGACCAAAGCCTTAATCTTCTCAGGGTTTGCTTCAATTACTTGCTGTGACACCATAAAACCAAGGAATTTGCCAGCTGCTGCTCCCAACACACATTTGCTCGGGTTAAGCTTCATGTCGTTTGCTCGTAAATTGGCGAATGTTTCCTTTAGGTCGACCATGTGACGTCTGGCCTTTGTTTTGATGACCATATCGTCGACATAGGCCTCCATATTTCGGCCAATTTGTGAAGCAAAGACCTTGTTCACCATCCTCTGGTAGGTCGCTCCTGCATTCTTTACCCCGAATGGCATCATGTTGTAGCAGTAAATCCCTCGACAGCTTTAAAGGCCGTCTTCACAACATCATCTTCGTGCATCTTGATCTGATGATAACCTGAATAGACATCGAGGAAGCTCAGAATGGAGTGTCCAAAAATAGAATCGACGAGCTTGTCAATCCTGGGTAGGGGATAGCATGTCCTTTGGGCAGGCAAGATTAAGGTTGGTGAAGTCGATGCACATTCTCCATTTGCCATTAGATTTCTTCACCATAACCACATTAGCTAGCCAGGTGGTATGAGTAGCTTCCTTTATGATACCTGCACTTAAAAGTTTTTGTACCTCGAGCTTTATAGCTTCCTCTTTGTCGTGGGCAAAGCTTCTCAGTTTCTGCGCTTTGAACTTCATGGTCGGGTTAACCTCCAGCCTATGGACTGCGACCTCTTCCTTGATTCCTTTCATATCCTCTACCTGCCAAGCAAAGACATCACTGCTCTCCTTTAGTAGCTCGATGATCTCTGCTCTTTTCTCAGTTGATAACTGCTTTCCAATCTGAATTTTTTGCTCGGGATAAGAAGGATTTGTTATCACTGCTTCCAGCTCGTCCACAGCTTCCAACTCTGGACCATCTCTAAACTGTAGGGTCTCTATGATGATTTCTTGGACCCTCTGTCTTTCCTCGGCCCCCAAGTGTGGGGCTTCTTCAACGATCATGTCATCTAGCTCAGCATTGATCTCACTGGTGGTGGCCCCCGAGTTATTGTCGATCTAGAGGCATAGCTCGCCTATGAAGACTTGGTCGACCATAACTGCATCTGAATCGACCATGGTGTCTTCAGAATGACGTGTCGACTCGGTCATGACCTCGTCATATGAGCGATAGTGAAATTACCCGGGATCCGGCTCGCGCGCGGGGCCCCCGTGCATCTCGCATTCGTCGCTTTTCGGGAAGTTTGCTCGGATCCGAGAGGCAGCGCGTTTGCGCCCCGGCATCTGGCTTATTCCGCTTTAGCGTTAGTTGGGAGGTGTCTCGCTATGTTTTGCTTTGTAGAGTCGCCACGCCGTTTTTATTGTTAAGCCCAAAACATTGAAAAAGGGCATCAGTTTAAAAATAATAATAAACTGTTTTTGTGTGATGAGATTTTGAGTTCGGAGGTCAGATGACTCCTCGGGAAGAGAATATTAGAATCTTAGAGCTCACCCGAGTCGCCTCGTGAAAACGTGTCTTTCGGATACCCCTAATATTCTTTAACTGTTGTGTGTGTGTGTGTGCTTTTAAAAATGCATGCTGTATCGGATGTCTACATTGTACACTATGTATTGAAATAGTAATGGAAGGAAGCCTTACCAATGTTGGTTCGTGTCTGTCTTCCGCTGGGGAATAGTGTTTGAGGATGGAATGATGTTCCGGCACGGACCGGGATTGCTTCGGGAGGGGCCGGTTGTCTGCGGACAGAGTTTCGGCGTGAATTGAGATTGTAGGCTGTGTTCGGGCAGAGGTTCGGCGTGCGTTGAGATCGCAGGGATTACTCGGGCAGAGTTTCGGCGTGCGTTGGGATCGCAGGAGTCACTTGGGCAGACTTTCGGCGTGCGTTCAAGCTACCGGTTTGACTCGGAAAGAGCCGGGACACCTTGGGAAAGACCAGGCAAGGCCTCAGAGTACCACGAGGGGCCTCAGAGTACCTCGAGAGTGCCTCGGGGCAGCGCGGGAGCGTCGCGGGAGCGCTCAGAGAGGCTTCGGAGCACCACGAGGGAGCTCGAAAGGCCTCGAAAGGATCCGAAAGGGGCCGGGATTGCCCCGAAGGGTCTTAGAGGGGAGCCTGAAGGCTAGGGGAAGAAGAGAGAAGAGGGAAATGTGTGAAAATGAGGGAGGGGGAGCCCTCTATTTATAGTGCCAGAAAAATGCAAAGAGGTCCGTACGGACCTCCTAGGTTATCCAGAATTTTAGTTTTCCTCGATTTGAAGGAATATGTGATAATTGTGAATATTCTGGAATGATGGTGTCCCCTGTGCAAAGAGGTCCGTACGGACCATCTTGGCATGCAAAGAGGTCCGTACGGATCAACCATGCATGGGGGTAATGATTTCTCCGGGATTTGAAAGAATATGTGGACTTTAAGGGGATTCAGTTATTATTGCAACAAAGAGGTCCGTACGGACCTTATTTGCTTCTCCAATTTCTTGAAAATTCCCAAAAGGTCCTTTTGTCCCTTTTTATCCCAGAAAGGCTCCTCCCTTGGTTTGGTTGAGGGTTTTTTGAGGGTTTTGAGTGCCATAGGTCTTCGAGACTGTGTTTGTGAGTCTGCGGTGTTTCCTATGTGCTCGGAAAAGGGTGATCCAGATTGGGGTACTTACAGAAGCCCCTCGACGACGTCACTTACGGAGGAAGTGGGGTCGTTGATAAGATAAGGGTCCTAATCTGGATCGCGTGCTGAGAGAGGAAGTGACCGTGTAGGTCGGTGGGAGGACGTGGCGGTGTCCTGTTGTGTGACCGTTTAGGTCAGTTGGCTGGACCCTGTGATAGGATTCCTACGTATCCCTGGCGGGAATCAAGCCTAATCGTAGTTCGGGTGTGGGGTGAGTGTTTGTGGTGTACGAGGATGGAAAGGGTCCTCTGACTGAAACTTTGTGCATGGACGTGGTGGTGTCCTGCGGGTGACCGCATAGGTCGATGGTGAGGACGTTGCGGCGTCCTGGGTGACCGTATAGGTCGATGGTGAGGATGTTGCGGCGTTCTGGGTGACCGTATAGGTCGATGGCTGGACCCTGTGATAGGATTCCTACGTATCCCTGGCGGGAATCAAGCCTGGTCGTAGTTCAGATGTCGTGAATTTGTGAGTGTATGTGGGCGTGGTGGTGCCCTGAAGTATCGTGTGACCGCCGAGGTCAGTGGTAAGGACGGGGTGGTGTCCTAAGATGTGGTGACCGCTGAGGTCAATTGTGAGGACGTGGTGGTGTCCTGGGATGGAAACTTTATGATTTTCCTAATCGGGTGGTTTAAGGCCTTCCGGGCCGGAGATAGTGATTTGGAAGGTTTATACGGTCTTCCGGACCGAGTGGTTTAAAGCCTTCCGGGCTGGAGGTAGTGATGTGGGAGGTTTATACGGTCTTTCGGATCGAGTGGTTTAAAGCCTTCCGGGCTGGAGGTAGTGATGTGGGAGGTTTATACGGTCTTTCGGACCGAGTGGTTTAAAGCCTTCCGAGCTGGAGATAGTATGAGGACTTGAATCGTCTTCTGGTTGCAGTTTGCCATGCGTGAGGACTTGAATCGTCTTCTGGCTACGGTTTGCCATGCGTGAGGACTTGAATCGTCTTCTGGCTGCGGTTTGCCATGCGTGAGGACTTGAATCGTCTTCTGGCTGCGGTTGTGTCATGTATGAAGACTTGAGTCGTCTTCTGAATGTGGTTGTGCCATGCGTGAGGACTTGAATCGTCTTCTGGCTGCGGTTGTGTCATGTATGAAGACTTGAGTCGTCTTTTGAATGTGGTTGTGCCATGTATGAAGACTTGAGTCGTCTTCTGACTGTGGGTTTTGGTTCAGGAGTATGAACCTAGTGTTTGAGACTTAGTTCAGGAGTATGAACTTAAGTTGAGGCTTGGTTCAGGAGTATGAACCTGGCATTTGAGACTTAGTTCAGGAGTATGAACTTAAGCTGGAGATTGGTTCAGGAGTATGAACCTGGCGAGGCCTTTTATGAGGCGTGGTTGCCTTGTGCTTGATTTCGAGAGGCGTGATTGCCTTGTGCTTTGTCTGCTGGGGAGAAGGTTGGACCTACGACGGCCGCCGGTGTTCGTCTGTTGGGGATCATCGTGGCCTTGTAGGGGCCTTTTCTGCTGAGAGGGTGACGTCGGGCTTACTTTGATGGCCGGTGCTTGCGTTGTCGATGAGCGTTTTGGAGGCGTTTTGTGCCTTGAGATTTGTGCTGGGAGGTGTTGGCTCCTTCTTGCGCTTGTTTTGCCGTTTAGTAGGCGAAGTCCGGGCTTACATTGACGGCCGGGGCTGGGGATATGTAGTCTTGTATGACTTCCCTTTTGACTTGCTGGGAAGGAGCTCGGGCTTACTTTGATGGCCGGTGCTTGAGTTGCCGTTGGAGTGGGCGAAATCCGGGCTTACACTGATGGCCGGTTCTTGAATTGCCATTGAGTGGGCAAAGTCCGGGCTTACACTGACGGCCGGTGGTTGAATTTCCGTTGAGTGGGCAAAGTCCGGGCTTACATTGACGGCCGGTTCTTGAATTGCCGTTGAGTAGGCGAAGCCCGGGCTTACATTGACGGCCGGTGGTTGAATTGCCGTTGAGTAGGCGAAGCCCGGGCTTACATTGACGGCCGGTGGTTGAATTGCCGTTGAGTGGGCGAAGTCCGGGCTTACATTGACGGCCGGTGGTTGAATTGCCATTGAGTGGGCAAAGTCCGGACTTACATTGACGGCCGGTGGTTGAATTGCCGTTGAGTAGGCGAAGTCCGGGCTTACATTGACGGCCGGTGGTTGAATTGTCGTTGAGTAGGCGAAGTCCGGGCTTACATTGACGGCCGGTGGTTGAGTTGACGTTGAGTGGGCAAAGTTGAGGACGCCACAGGTGTTGGCGAGGGAGAGGGAGGCTGGTCCGCAGGGTCCCCCAGAGGTTCCGGTGCCTGGGCCGGACTTTACGTATGTTCGTGGGAATTCCTCGAGGAGGAGGGTGTACTGCCCGTCCACGAGCGAGCTCCTGCTTGCCTACCGCATGGATCCCGATAGACCGGTGAGTGTGCTAACTCTTTTTCATCTTGGCATCTTTTACGTATTTTCTCTTTTTGTTGTTGAGTATGGCGTATTCTTGAGCGTTTCTTTGTTTGCTTGCTTGTGCGGAGTTAGGGAGGGCTTTTGACATGCGACCGCCGTTATGTGGCGATGCGGTCTTTTGCGAAGAAGATGGCGTCAAAGATGTCTTGCCGGTCTTCGCGACGTGGGCCGGCGTACACGCCGATGCCTTCGAGGCATTACTCAGATGTTCCTCCACCGAGAGCCGAGCCGGAGCCACGGCGGGAGGGACCTTCGCGGGGCGGCATAGCATGGATGTCGGGCGTCTTCGGGAGCTCCGAGGCCGCGAGACCCTTTACCCGATTCTTTCCTCGGCGGGATGCACGGGGTGAGGGTTCGTCGAGCCTTCTTTCTTCGATCCTTTCGTCTTATTTGATCCTTCGATTACTTTGAGTACCGGCCTCGGAGGGGCTCGGTACTCTGATGACGAGGATATGACTGGCGAGTTCACCGGGATGCCCGACTTCTCTCTTGAGGACCTTGGTGAGGATGATGATGCTGAAGATTCGGATTAGGGTTCATTTGCTTTCCCTCTTTCCATATCTTCTTCTTTTTTTTCTTTTAGCAACAGACATTAGATGTACCTGTAATAAAACACTCGTATTTGCATGGCAAACGCATTTTATTTTAAGATGTAATGTCATTTTTGTGATTCCCGGGAATTGTCCTAGAAATTGTTGCTATTATTTTTTTTATTTTGTGCATGCCACGTGAGCTGAGAGTGCGTTTGTGGGTAGTGTATGTTTGCCGGAAATGGCTTTGGCCAGTGTTTGGGCAGTTTGGAGCAAGGTCTGCCGAGAACAGTGGTTGTTGTACTTGTTTCTTTGAGAAAGTGGGGCCAAGATGCAATAAGGTCCGTACGGACAGACCTAGGTTGCAAAGAGGTCCGTACGGACCAACCTTGCTTTTGGGAAGGAAATAAATGCTTTCCAGTGTCTGGTCTTTCCCCATTTGCAGCCATTTTCGAGCTTTCTTCCCCATTTTCTCTAGGAACCTCCATTTTTGCCATGGATTCTTCGTACGTTCCTAGAATTTTGCCGAGGCTTTTGCAGGAGAGGCAAGCACACTTCCTTGAGCAGCTGAAAACGTGGATGCGGCGTCGTATGAGGCATCAGAGACGGGTTTTCAAGGTAAGGTTTCGTCTTTGCTCGATTTGGTCTTTTAAGGAGTTGGTTCCTGATTGGGATTTGTTGCGGGCTGCCGCGAAGTTCTGGGATGTTAGGAGGCATGTATATTGCTTCTCCTACAATGAAATGGTGCCCACCTTCGAGGATTTTCGGGCTTTGATTGGAGGACCGGAGGTGGAGGCCATCTCGCTTCCTTTGATTGGTGGTGCTGCTGTGAGCGTGAAGCTTGCAGGCTTTCTTCGTACTTTGTTGGAAGAAGTGCAGGGCATGATCCTTGATTCGGGTCATATTGACATTTCTGAGCTGCCGAAGCGGTTTATGGTTGACGATGAGAGTGATGTCTCTTGGGACGCATTTGCCTTGTGCGTGATGGCGACGCTTTTCCTGGTCAGCTCCCTTGGCATTTGCGATGGTGCTTTGCTAGATGTGGTTGGGCACTGTAGAGCTGGAGAGGATATTGTCCCGTTGGTCTTTGGGGAGACTCTTCATGGTATTGACCGTCGCGGCTGGGGATCGGTTCATGAGAGGGGAAGCCCCGCCTTCCTCACCTTGTGGCTGCGAGAGAGACTTCGAGGCCATGCCCAAGGCTCCGGCGTCGTTTAGCCCGTGGTCATTTGCTCGGCGACCTCTTGTGTTGGATATGGATCGATCCGCACAGGAGAGATGGATGGCACGGCTTGGTACGCATCGGATCCATTGGTGGGTTCCCAGCTGGGGATTGACACTAGGAGGGTCTTTCGGGGAAGGGTCCTATGTCGTCGAGTTCCAGTTTGTCTTGGTCCTCCTTCTATATTCCGTCGCTTGTTTCCGCGGTTTGGGATGAAGCAAGAGCCTTTATTGGGTGGGATGACCTTTCTACTACGGAGATAGCTCCTCTTTGTATGGCGGCTCCAGGTGCTTTCTTGTATTTTCGAGGATATGGAAGTATTCCGCTTTCCCTCTGTGGTGCTCCTTAGACGTCGGGAGAGTGTCGTATTGACGACTCGCACAGCCGGTATGAGCGGCGTGTTGGGCGATCCCAAGTGGCTTTGGAGAGCGAGGCGTGTAGCGATTTTGGGACCCGCTTGCCGTAGTAGCTATTGCCTTAGGAGTGCCGAAGCACAGTCTGACCCTCAGGATGTTACGGGAGACACTTTATTTGACTACGAGACCAGAGTTGACCGACTGACGGGGAGAGGTCCTCTTTTACAGACTCGCAGGGAGGAGATCCGAGCCGAAGCACAGGCGAATGAAACCCTGAGAGCTTCTGGATTGTTTGACTCTACGGGGAGGACCCCTGATCTCGGACTGAGAGACGCAGAGTTGGTTCGCGTGGAGCGAAAGAAGACTCGCCGGGGACGAGGGAAGAAAGGGAAGAATGGCGAGGGGACAAGCGTAGATGGCGCGGAATGACCTCCTAGGTATCCATTCATTGCATTGTAAACACATTATTTGTTAAATGTATTAAGCTGTCTTTTAGCATGTTGTGAACTTGAGAGTAGACCGTGCTTGAACTCATCAAGAAATGTTGTAACCGTTAGTGATTTGTGATTTACTTTTAAAGCTTTGTCGAGACGCAAGATCTCTTGTTTGCCTTTGTTTCTTTTGTGCACCTTGTCGGCGTCCATCTTTGAACTTTTCTGTTGCATTTGCGGACTGAAGCAGTCTGGGCCATGACGGAAATCCCCTTTGCTTAGGCTTTGTGCTTGGCTGAGAGGTTGAATGATCCCCTGACAAGTCGTTTTGACGGTCATTTCCGTAGCTTCCTTGCCCTTTGTTGGCGTCGGGCTCTTGACCTCAATTTCGCAGCTTCTGCTTGAGCCTTTTTTTTATATATATATTTTTTTTGTGAGCCCTTGCTCGAGCTCTTTTTTTTTTTTTGAAGCGCGTGAGGGCGAAGACAAGCCCCTGGCTTGGAAGCAGACATGAGTCAGTCGTTTGACGTTGAGTGACCTCCGGATGTCCTTTGATGTTGCCGCCGTCGTTTGACTTGGTCAAGGTGACGTTGGGGCGTGCTCTTGAAAAGTGCGTAGCTTGATGGAGGTCTTGATTGACATTCAAACTTTTGACTTTTTTTGTGTATTTTTAGACCGGACCAATTAAGGTTGCCTACGTTCCCCCGGACTAGAGGGCTCAGGTCTGCGTAGTTCGACACTACATGGAGTGCCAAGAGATGCACAGTTGTTCTTCTTTAGGCGAAGTATCTGCGAAGTTTGCTTCCGTTGACTGGATTCATGAAGGGATTGCCGTCTAGGTCTGTCAGCTTCATGGCACCTCCGGAGAAGATCTTTTGAACCACGAAAGGGCCGATCCATGTGGGTTCCCATTTTCCCAGTGGGTTGGTTCGAGTGGGAGGCTTTTCTTTGAGTACCAGATCGCCTTCCCTGATGTCTCGGGTCTTGACTTTCTTGTCAAAAGCTCTAGCCATCCTGCTTTGATAGGCTCGGACGTGTTCCATGGCCTTTAGTCGTCGCTCGTCTAGCAGAGCCAATTCGTCATGTCGGCTTCAGAGCCATTCGACTTCGTTGACGTCATTTTCCAGCAGCTCTCGAAGTGAGGGAATTTCCAGTTCAATGGGAAGGACTGCTTCCATCCCGTATGTCGGGCGAATGGGGTTTCTCCCGTGGGCCTTCGGAGATGTGCGGTAGCCCCAAAGTGCAAGGTGCGGCTTCTCGAACCAATCTCGTCCTCGGGTGGTCATTTTTCGGATGATCCGCTTTGAGGGTTTTGTTTGCTGCTTCCACGGCGCCGTTTGTTTGTGGCCGGTAGGGAGAAGATTTGTGGCGTGTGATCTTGAATTCGGCCAGCAGTCTGTCGAATTCCCCTTCGAAGTGTGAACCGTTGTCTGATATGACCTCATTTGGGATGCCGTATCGGCAGATGATGTTTTCCTTGAGGAGATGTGCGACCTTCTTGGAGGTGAGTACCTTGTAGGACTTGGCTTCGACCCATTTGGTGAAATAGTCGATGGCTACTAAGATGAACTCGTGACCGTTGCTGCCTGGCGGAGCGATTTTCTCGATGACGTCAATTCCCCAAGTGGCAAATGGCCAGGGTGTAGTCATGCAGTAGAGATCGTGGGGAGGTAGATGATTGAGGTTGGAGAACCGTTGACACTTGTCGCAGCTTCGGACAAAGTGGATGCAATCTGCCTCCATAGAGATCCAGTAATAGCCCATCCTGAGAATGATTTGCATCAGGGCTCTGGCGTTCATGTGGGGACCGCAAGCCCCATTGTGGACTTCGTTCATGAGCTTGTTTGCCTCTTCCTGGTTGATGCAGCGTAGGAGTGGTCCATGGTAGCGTTTCTTGTATAGCATGTCCCCAAGGATGACGAAGTGAGAGGCGAGGCGTTTTAGGGCCATGATGCTCTTGGTTTTTGACCCCTTCTGTGTGTGGGCCTTTCTTTGCTCATGAAGGCGGTTTCCCCGTTCTTGAAGTATTGGAAGATCTGGTCTGTGCTGGAAATGGCGTCGGACTTGCGTCTCTTAGGCTCTTCAGCAAACTTGCAAATCGTTGTGATTAAAACCTCCTCGGCAGCTTGGGCCCGGTTTTTCTCTCGTTTGACAACATGCTTAAATGTTTGCTTGATGCATTTATTCATTTAATGTGTCTGCTTCTTTATCAAGTGAATCGTTATTAACTGTTTGTGTGTTAGTTAATTTATCAGTTGTTAAAGATGCAATGAGAGGATACTCGGAAAGATCGAAGCATTCATTAAGAGCATACGGGAATACATTATTGGCAATGAGTTCGTAATCTTCTGGCGTGAGGCCATCAGATGACTCGAGAGACTTATATTCAAAGATAATGGACTCAGGATGAGTTTTGACACTGGACTCTAGGACTCGAGAGGTCAGACCAAGTTGTTCGATCATGTCCTTTTTGCTGGCAGTGGGTCCGGAGAAGGTGGCCCAGTTATTGAGTGGCAATGAGCTTGATAGGAGGCGGGGTTTGAAAGGCTTTATGTCACCATTCCCAATCATTGCTATCACAGAGTTATCAGAAACAAAATCGATCAGTGCGGCATCTCGATTTCTTCATTGAAGAGCAGGTGGAGCAGTGGCTCGTTCCAAGCATCGTCTGCGGAGTCTTTTGCTTTTACCTTGGGCATTACTAGCTCGAATGCAGACTCGTCCCGCTTGTTTAAGGCAGGAGTGTTGACAGAGAGTTTTTCGAGTTCTTCTGCCAAAGAGGGGGTTTTCCCGAACCAAAACTTGTTGTGAATAGTGGTGGTCATGGATCCCGGTAGAGGCGGTGTATCGAGAAATGCTCTTCGGACAGGATTTGGCTTGAGGCCTCTGAATCTTGCCAGGTTCCGCTGGAGCTTGTCCATGGTTGTCGGCCAGCTTTGTTTGGCGTTGGTCAGCTCTGTTCCCTTTCCTGGATCTTCTTCCAAGTTGCCGGCCTTCTTTGTGAAGTACTTAGTCATGTCGAAGCTGTAAGGACGAAGATCGGAGATTGCGTGCAAGCCTCTTTTGCTATCTGCGGAGCGTTTCCATACAGCTCGCTTGTCCTCCGCAATGTGTTCGGGAGTAGGAGAGTATCCCAAGCCATCGAGGGTATTCTGTTCTTTGATATGGATGATTTGTTGGGTACCCTGATGGTGTTTTCCCAAACCGAGCCTCGGGATGTAGTTCATGTGCTTCATCATTTTCATCGGGGGAGGGATCTTGTCCCAAATCAAAGGCAAGTCTATGTGGCACACACAGGCTTTTGGGCTTTCAATGGTGAACCCTGTTAACATCATGCCATCATCGTCGTGTTTGATCTCTAAGACCGGGACGCCGTTTGTGTCGGTCCTTTCGGTGACTACGCTATCACCGTAGATGATGGTTAGATCTGTTCCTTGGACGAACTTTACGCACTGATGGAGAGTGGATGCCACCCTATTGATCCGTGTAGCCGGGCATCCCAAAATGGCGATGAATGTGATCGGGATGTCGATGACTTGGAAATCCGTTGGGACCATTTGTTTTCCGAACCACGAGGTTCAAGGTGGCTATTCCCAAGATCAAGGCGGGACGTTGAGTCGTATGCCTTGATTGCCTAAGTTGAGGGCTTTAGATCGCCGCTTTGATCCCTAGCGAGATCCATCATTTTGGATGGCGGGACATTCATGGATGATCCCCCATCTACCAAAACCCGTGGGAGACGACGCTCGTCCGGTTGAACAATTATGTAGAGAGGCTCATTGTGGTCGGCCCCCAAATTTTGGAAGGTCGAGCTCGTGAAAGTGATGATATTGCTTTGTAATTAACGTTGCCAATCATCTCGAACTGCTTCATCGGGTGTCACCGTGATGGGAACCATGGTGCAGGCCAGGCTTTCTTCCAACTTGAGCTTGTGCGGGTAAGATGAAGTGAGTAAGGACCAGAGCGAGATGTTAGCTGAGTGCGCTTGAGCCGTGTTAAGACAGGATCTTCACCTTTGGGTCCAAGGTTTCGGCTTCTTTGGCATAGGGCCCCTTTTCGGTTCGTGGCTCGGGTATGGGCCGGCCTTTTGTCCGCCCGTGGAGGATTCACTGGGATTTGACCGGAACGTGTCGAACGTTCACTTTTGGCCTTCTTGTTTTGCTTGTCTCCCCTATTTACGTAGTGGGAGGACCCGATTGGCGTAGGGCCGCACTGCGCATTTCAATTCGTTCACTGTCGTAGCTTTTGTGGAGACGTCCACAGTGGCTTTGAGGTCTTCCCAAGACAGGGGCGGGGTATCTGGACTTTGGGCCTTCGGTGGTGGTGCGGAGCTCGTCCCGGCTGATCATGGAGCGTACGTTGCCATGGCCTTGTGCGAGCTAGGCAGGGAGACTTGCCGGAGTAGATGACATAGTAGTCAAACTTTCCCGAGGGTTCTCCAAGGGTTCCGACTGTGGGATCACCGGATTCATACCTCTTCTTCAGCCTTTTGTTGAGAAGATGGCTTCTTCTTTCTTCGAGGACGGCCCTCGTTCATTTCATTCTCGAATTCCATTTCCGGACAAGCACCGCAATCGCAGACGTCCCACCGGATGTGTCCGTTGTTCGGCGGTGGTACCGGACCTCGGGAGGCCTGAATGGGCGTGCTTTCCCCGGAGGGTCCCGTGGCCTTATGTCATAACCGCATGGTTCGTACGAGGGCAACAGGTTGACTTACGGGAGACAATGAGAGGCGTTAGAAGGCTGCAGGAGCGATCATGACTTTGGAAGCCCCGAGGTAGTTGGGTGGCTAATGTCCCGAAGTGGTGCATAGCGCCTTCGATCCGAGCTTGTTGTTCACCTTGGCGTTTCTCAATAGCCATGAGGACCTCGCCAAACTTCTTCCAATGTTGGGAAATTTCTTGGTGGTAAGGTCCCATTCTCATCGTTGTTATCCACCGACTTGGCCATGGGAATTGACGGACCGTCCCGGTGACGTAGCCGGGAAGAAAGTTGGACCTTGCGGCTTTGACACGGGGAGACGGGTTCCTGGTACTCTCGATCACTCTCTGTTAGGCTGGAGGGTGACGGGCAAGGTTTAGACACGGGAATGGCCTCACGGGATAAAAGGGGAAAGCTCACGTGGCATGCGGTTTCCGCTTCTTGTATATATTTTTTTGTTGTTTTAATTTACTTAAAACATGCTTTCTCGTAGTCCTAGGTAGGTTGGAAAAGATTGCTCTTCTTTTTCGCAACTATGCTAGATCCTGGGTCGATGGAGACCATCTCGTGCGGCTATAAGCCCCTCGTTTTGCACCCGTATTTCGACATCCCGGGGTGGGACGGCCCGGGCGAGGGTCCTATAGGGCAAGCGGTTTCCACCGGCCTAAAAGAAAAATCGAACCTAAGGACCGAGCTTCGTCATGTTCGTTTTGATGCGTTAGCCATGTGAATAGTGAACCGAGCCGGCCACCGAGTCAAGATCGTGTCAAGAGTTCGGCATGACCTCTCTTTACCTTGCTTGCGCAAGGGATCCGTGACGTTAGGCGTTGGTGGGTCATATTGTCATGGATGACGTATCAAAGGCGTGATGACATGGTGTCATGTGAGCATGGATGTATATCCGGGACGGAACATCGTGCAGGTGTAGCTTCGGAAATCAAGATCGAGTCAAGATTTTAGCATGACCTTTCATCGCTTTCCTTGCGCAAGGGATCTTGAGTTCCGAGCCTTGACTCGAAAAATGGCCGGCATGGTATATGTATCCAGCCGTATGACACGGACCGGGTAAAACCAACCGAGTCCGGGACAGTGTGACTCAAGACTCAAACGTGCGGGGTTGACGCTTGGCTAGGATGGGATGTTTGGAATGATCCCGTGCGCATCCGAGAGGCCTAGGAAGACCAAACGGACTGCAACTGAGACCACCCCGGGTTGAGGGTTGTAGTGTGCAGTGTAACCGAGGCAGCAGTGCGCGTAGCGTGCGGTGTAACCGAGGCAGCAGTGCGAGTAGTGTGTGGTCTCTAAAATTCTTTTTCTAAGTAAAACAAAAGTTTTTTGAAGAATTTTAAATGTATGCACAGATGTATATTGATGCATTTTTTTTTTTGTATTTTTTATTTTTTTTTGTAAAATAAAAACGAAGCACGTGCACACACACACAATAGTCAAAGAAAGGGGTAAAATGAAAGTTTGACCCTCATCATCGTTTTAAAAATCTTTTGTTTTGTTTAAAAAGATTTTAAAACAAAAAGTCCCCAGCGGAGTCGCCAACTGAAATTACCCGGGATCCGGCTCGCGCGCGGAGCCCCCGTGCATCTCGCATTCGTCGCTTTTCGGGAAGTTTGCCCGGATCCGAGAGGCAGCGCGTTCGCGCCCCGGCATCTGGCTTATTCCGCTTTAGCGTTAGTTGGGAGGTGTCTCGCTGTGTTTTGCTTTGTAGAGTCGCCACGCCGTTTTTATTGTTAAGCCCAAAACATTGAAAAAGGGCATCAGTTTAAAAATAATAATAAACTGTTTTTGTGTGATGAGATTTTGAGTTCGGAGGTCAGATGACTCCTCGGAAAGAGAATATTAGAATCTTAGAGCTCACCCGAGTCGCCTCGTAAAAACGAGTCTTTCGGATACCCCTAATATTCTTTAACTGTTGTGTGTGTGTGTGTGTGTGCTTTTAAAAATGCATGTTTGTATCGGATGTCTACATTGTACACTATGTATTGAAATGTATTGAAATAGTAATGGAAGGAAGCCTTACCAATGTTGGTTCGTGTCTCTGCCTTCCGCCGGGGAATAGTGTTTGAGGATGGAATGATGTTCCGGCACGGACCGGGATTGCTTCGGGAGGGGCCGGTTGTTTGCGGACAGAGTTTCGGCGTGAATTGAGATTGTAGGCTGCGTTCGGGCAGAGGTTCGGCGTGCGTTGAGATCGCAGGGATTACTCGGGCAGAGTTTCGGCGTGCGTTGAGATCGCAGGAGTCACTTGGGCAGACTTTCGGCGTGCGTTCAAGCTACCGGTTTGACTCGGAAAGAGCCGGGACACCTTGGGAAAGACCAGGCAAGGCCTCGGAGTACCACGAGGGGCCTCAGAGTACCTCGAGAGTGCCTCGGGGCAGCACGGGAGCGTCGCGGGAGCGCTCGGAGAGGCTTCGGAGCACCACGAGGGAGCTCGGAAGGATCCGAAAGGGGCCGGGATTGCCCCGAAGGGTCTTAGAGGGGAGCCTGAAGGCTAGGGGAAGAAGAGAGAAGAGGGAAATGTGTGAAAATGAGGGAGGGGGAGCCCTCTATTTATAGTGCCAGAAAATGCAAAGAGGTCCGTACGGACCTCCTAGGTTATCCAGAATTTTAGTTTTCCTCGATTTGAGGGAATATGTGATAATTGTGAATATTCTGGAATGATGGTGTCCCCTGTGCAAAGAGGTCCGTACGGACCAACTATGCATGGGGGGTAATGATTTCTCCGGGATTTGAGGGAATATAGTGGACTTTAAGAGGATTCAGTAATTATTGCAACAAAGAGGTCCGTACGGACCTTATTTGCTTCTCCAATTTCCTGAAAATTCCCAAAAGGTCCTTTTGCCCCTTTTTATCCCAGAAAGGCTCCTCCCTTGGTTTGGTTGAGGGTTTTTTGAGGGTTTTGAGTGCCATAGGTCTTCGAGACTGTGTTTGTGAGTCTGCGGTGTTTCCTATGTGCTCGGAAAAGGGTGATCCAGATTGGGGTACTTACAGATAGGTCGACTCTTCCACGCTGGTGATCGTAGATAATTGAGAAGTTGTGGTGACTGACTTTGACATCTTCAAATACCCCTCAGCAGTTTCAATCTCTAGTTCCCTTTTCTTCCTTGTTCGTAAGACATGGTCAAGATATTCTCGAGTTGTACTTCGTACACAGCCGACTCCAGCTAGCGTTGGGAACTTAACTCGTTGATGGGGAATCGAGGCCACCATTCCAAGTGCGACCTGGCCAGATATACCCAAAATAGCAGCATAATCACTATTTACATCAATGACAATAAAGGTTACCTTGGAGACTGCTCTGAAAGGATGTTGGCCTATGTCGACGTCCAACTCGATCTGTCCTTTAGCATCGATCCTGTGGTTGGTGAAGCCTTCCAATCTACCATCATAACGCTCGAGCTGCTCATTTGAGAGTCCCATCTCCTTGAACGTTTTGTAAAACAAAATATCCTTGCAGGCCCCCGTGTCTATTAAGAGTCTGCTCGTCGTACACCCATCTATTAACCCTAGGATAACGAGAACTTGCTCTCTAGCCGCTGCATTGGTAGGTAGCTCGTCTGGGTAGAAACAAATCATCTCGTCTCTGAGGTATCTTTTGGGTGGTACATGGGGAGCTTTGTTGAGCTGGAATATCTTGTGCTTGATGACAGTGTTACTTGCTTGCTCAGTAATAACGCCCAAATTCAATCTAGGTTGCCTCGGCTCTTGTGGTCCACCAGCAGCTCGTTCACCACCGCCTGCCTGAGGTCTCTTTACATATGCGTCGAGCCTCCCCTGGTCGACCCATCTCTGAATGATGCGTTTCAAGCTCATACAATCCTCTGTAGTGTGGCATGTATCTTAATGATAGTCGCAGTACTTGCTGTTATCCCTTCTGAACTTATTTCCTAGGTTCATAGGGGCAGGTGGGCCTAGCTCGACTGTATTCATGATCTCTGTTCGACTCACTGTCAAAGAAGTGAAAGCTTCAGGCACTTTCTCAGTCGCCCTAGTTCTGTTTTTGCCATTTTTGTTGTTCCCCCCATTCTTGGCTGTGTCCTTCTTATCACTATCAGCGACCTCTGCCTTGGGGCCCTTACCACTTTTCTTTTCTTTTCTTTCCTTTCTTCAGCCAGTGCTACATTGTAGGCTTTCTCGAACAGCTCTTGTCGAGTAGTCACGGTCCGGACTGTCAGCTCGTAGTCCAAATTTGCAGAAGCAATCCCATTCCTGAAACTATTGATTACCTCCCTGTTAGTGAGGTCTTCCTCAATCTTGTCGACCATCTCCTTGAATTTGGTATAGTAGCTCATCGAGCTTTCGTTCTTTCCATGTACCAAGTTATTCAGATCGGTGACTGTCATCTTCCGAGCTCCAGCTGTCGAGAAGCGATCCAAAAATTTCTTCCTCATGTAATACCAAGTCGAGATGCAACCTGGTGCCAAGCCATTAAACCAAGTAAGGGTTGCTCCCATGAGAGTGCTAGTAAATCCTGTAGCATTTAAATCCTGTATATGACTTTTGGCGTTGGTTGGACCCGAATATTTTTCCAGGATGGGCAATCTGAAACCTGGGGGAGGTCGACGATCGAGCAACTCCTTAGCCAAGGGACGAAGAGCAAAATCATGGCCTCGTTCGCCCTTTCCAGCATCATCTTTCTTATCAGCCTCCTATTGTTCAAACTTTCTCTTCCATTGAAGCCATTCCCTAGTCTCTGGCGGGCCGTCTCTAGCTGGGGAGATGTCATTGGATCTTTGCCTTTCCTCACGGTGAGGTTCCCTCCTCGAGTTGGCTCTGTGCCTATCACTCCTAGGGGGAGTTATCTGTCTGCTCCTTCTATCCCTATGAGAGGGCGACCTAACCGAATTAACTGGCGACTTGCGCCTTTCCTCCCTGACTGGCGACCTACGCCTATCTTCTCTAACCGGTGACCTGTGCCTTTCATCTCTTGCTTGCGACCTGCACCCATCACCGTTTCTGTGAGACTGCGACCTCTGCGTTCTGGCAGGCGACCTAGGCCTGCTCCTCTCGGCCTCTCTTTGTCGCCTCAGTTCCGACTCAGCCTCCTGTTCTCTGTTTGTGTTGAGATGACTTCTCAGGTCGTCAGGTGGAACTGGAATGTGGGTACGAATAAGAGGCACAATCTGTCGATTATCATTCTGTTGGGCACTTCCGCCTTGCCTAACAATTTTTTCGGGCTGCCTGTTGGAAACCTGGGAGGGGGCTGCCCTCTCTGACCTTCTGTCGGCCTGCTCTGATTCTTCTTCCATTGCTATTAGATCCGCCAACAATCTAGCTCGCTCCAGCATCATCTCCTTCTTACTGAGGGGATTGGTTGAGGGACCTGGTCTGTCACCTGCAGCCATTCGCCCTGCCTGAGGTCGCTTTGGAGGAGGTTGGACTCCTTGGTCGACCAAATGTCGCTTCTCCCTCCTACCGTCTGGCAAACCCCTGCCATCGGCAACACTATTAGATCGCGTCGCCCTAGCGTGAGGACGAGGCGGAGAGGGAGGAGGAAAATTGATGTTGCGATCTCCAGCATTGGCATTAGCATTAGTATTTCCTTCGTTGCGCTCGTCCGAGGCATCAGAGACGTGGCCATCAGAAGTTACCATGGTTGTGGGTTGAGAAAGCTTTCGAGGTCAAGAATGCATGATTCCCGGCAATGGAACCAAACTGATGCTGCAAGAATCGTGTTGATCAATCTTCGTCCACGTGGCAAGACTATTCACTTGGCTCCTTGACCTGAAACACAGAACCCACGACTAGCCGGAATGATCTCCAGCGAAGACCCTCGGGCGTGAGAGTAAGTATGTGTATGAGAGCTAAATAATTATAAGGAACAATGTATTCTCAAATAATCAAAAAGCAATTACCTAGGAACGGTTGATTTTGCCTTGTATTTATAGTTGTTGAAGAGAGGTATAATTGTAGTAGGATTGCATGAAATTCCTTAATTTGAGGAACATATACGTATTTAGAGTTCTGATCCATAAATAACTCCTGATTTGTAGGGAGTCTCGTCACCCTAAGAATTGTGTGTACGCCAGGACTCTGTAGGTCGACGTAAAGATGTAGGTCGAGGTCGACCATTGGGTATGGGTCGACCTGACTGATGGGTAAGGCTGGATCGAACCCGAATAATATATGGATCGTAGAGTCGGACCAAGCTAGGTCGGGATCTCATAGGTCGGACAATGAGCTTAAGTCGACGGATCATGGTGATGGGCCTTTGGCCTAGTAATAATTGGGCCTAGCCCACTGAAAATGTGGTTGCGATAATATGTTAAAGATTGGGCTTTACTCGCTAGGCTCAGCTCGACACTTTTAGTCCGTTCATGTAATTTTAAATTTAGTTGTATTACTTTGTATAATTATGTGTAATTTTTATTTTGTAAACTATTTTTTCTCAACTCTTTTGTTCCATGTAATATATGAATAATAAATTTGTTGTTTATTTATCTTTTATTTAAATTTTAAATTAATATTTATTACTTTAGTTTCTTTAATAATATAATATTTTTTAAAAATTATTAAATAATTTATTTAAAATTTTAATACCTCAATTAAAAGAGAGGGATTAATATGTAAGAATAATAAATTTTGAGTATTATTTGAGAAATAATTAAAGTAGTATAAGGATAAGGTGGAAGGAAATATGGTAA
The DNA here is from genome assembly GCA_022495995.1 of Adenophora triphylla var. japonica. Classification (NCBI taxonomy): domain Eukaryota; kingdom Viridiplantae; phylum Streptophyta; class Magnoliopsida; order Asterales; family Campanulaceae; genus Adenophora; species Adenophora triphylla. The sequence goes on from JAFEMH010004713.1 coordinate 141,544, forward strand.
GAATATTCTTTTTAGTGCAAAATTTGATGTTATGAATTGGAGAGGAAAAAAAAAAGTTGTAAAATATAGTGCAAAATTGTACCAAATTTGGTGTAATGGGTTGGAGATGCTCTAATCTCCCCCATCTACCAATCAAAATACAAAGAAAATCCTCAGTAACACAACACCCTTAGCTTCTAATAATTTCAATCAACTCAGCTGTAGCAAAACTGGATCTTTTCGGGGCTCGTTTGGTTTGGTGCACTGTTTTATAAACGGAGATTTTTTAAAACGGAGTTTTTTTTTTGCCGTTATAATTTTGAGCGGTCAAAATATCCCCAACTTTTTAAAATTCAACCGTCTAAAACTCTTGACTAACACGCTTAATAATAAAAAAAAAAAACTGAGTTTTTTTTTCTCCGTTTTAATAAAAACACGCTCGACAAGACGGGGCCTCAATAAAGAACATTCACTTAAACACCCCGGATCGATTGATTCTTAGCGTGTAACGAGTACGGATTTTTTAAACCCAGATATAAACAACAATGAATTCACTGGGTTTTCTTGATTTTGCAAAACAGTGATTATAAATTGTGGGTTCAAATTCAAATCTATTCTTTTAGCTTTCAACTAATGATTTAGCAAAAACAAAACCAATATTTTCTTGCAAGAATCTCTGATTTTTTTTTTTTTATTAATTTTCCCTCTTTCTTGGTTATTGCTAACTGGATGGTTTTGAAATAATTTTTATAAATAAGGGTATAGAAGTCATTTTTTTTTATTTCTGAAAGAGTGAGTTTTTAGGAAACAATGTGTTTCCTTATTTCGAATCAATATATAATTGGTAAGTTGATTTTGGGACTTTCATGAAAATATTTATATTGTCCTATTATTAAAAGGATGTTTCCTATTTCGAATCAAAGCAACATATTTGGTAAGTTGATTTTGGGACTTTCATGGAAAGTTTCATAAGTATCCTACTTTGAAAAGGACTTTGTTAAATAGAGTAAATATCTTTTATTTATGTACATAATTTTATATTAGGACTAACCTACTAACAAAATATCTTTCCTTGTGAGTGTGTTTTATGTTTTCTTGTAGGAATTGAAAAATTCACATAAGGAAGGTGTTGGATTCGTGAAGATCTTCTCAAGATGCATATAAATACAAGTGATCAGCACAAAAAGAAGACGGAGCTTTAGAGATTTATTTGTGAGACAAATTCCTTTGTTCTTCACGTTTTCAACATTGTTATTTTAGGTTGTGAGTGAAGGTTGTGACATACATCCGAAACTTAGATTTTTGTCAAGTTCTTTGTTTTACTTCTGATTGGAATAGAGTCTACTTGGGAAAGGGAGTCTGTTCTTATCATAGAAGGTGATTAGAACTTGTTTAGTATTTTCGTCTTTTAGTTTTCACTTATTCGTGTTTTTGTAAGCAACAAAAGTTTTTATAGTGAAAAGTTTTTGGGCGTAAGCCTAGTTTGCTGGTTGCAAAACCAGTGAGCGTATATAACTCTTGTGTTATTATTTTATTCCGCTGCATTATTTGTGGATGTGTGGACAATTGTGAGACACATCTGTACTCACATCCGTGAACTGTTGAGTTGTTTGAAGTTTTCTAGCTATACGAAACTTTCAATTTCCTCTCATTTCTTCCAAAATTCGAAAGCATGAGGAGAGAAAATTTTGTTTTTCCTTTCATTTATTTCTTAACTCGAAAGCACATCGGAGGAAATTTAAATTCACTTCCCTCCCTTTCTTTTCTCTCATTTTCTCTTCCCTCACTTTCTTTTCTCTTCATTAAAAACTCAAAAGCGGACCCTAACCTTCGGCCACCCACCTCAAACCCCCTTCCAGGTCACTGGCATCCCTACCCTTCATCACCATCAAATCTGCAAAAATAAAATCAGAATATCCACCTACAAACACCATTTTTCCGGCAAACTTTTGCAACCCAAGACTCAATAGAAATACACACACAAATATTTTAGCTTTCCATGTACAAATCAAAGAGGTAGAGAGATAGAGAAAGAGATTTCAAATTTTAGGGCTTTGGTTCTCAATTGACGGTGATTGAAATGGGTGGAGCTTGCGGTCGGAGTTATAAGTGTGACATGTGAGTGGAGGCCAGCGGAAAGGAAGCAGGATGTGGCAAGTGGAGGAGGTGGTGGCGGCAGTTAGGGTGGCGGAGAATGGGTTTGGGGTGGGGGTCAATTTCTTAATTGAAAATGGGGAGAGATTTTGATTTTGGGGATTTATTTTGTATTCACATCCCCTCATTTTCAAAAATGTGCATTAAACCCCTTAACAACTAAAAACAACATCAAACCAATCCATTTCGTTAATCACGTGCACGGCAGATAGTTGATTAACGAGTTTTCGAACGATTTCCATCAAAAAGCACCAAATTGACGAACATTTTTCATTTGGGGCCCGGTTTTGGAAAAAAATGTGAGTGTTAGATCTAATAATGCCCTATGTACTTCAGGCACTAAATTGTCACTGCCCTTTATAAAATTTACCCTTCATGAAATGTAAGAAGATAGTTTAATTTAGGGGCATTGCTTCAAGATTATTTTATTTATTGCTTCAATAAAATAATCATATTGGGATCAACTTCGGGGACCATTGTTCTCTAGGATGACAATTTTATTTTAAGAAGATAATTTTATCTTTAAAATTGTTAGGTTAAATTTATTAAACTTGTAAGACCAACAACTAACGAAGAAGATGGGGAAAAGAAAATATGAGAGTCAACTATAAAGATAAATAGGAAATAATGGAGTTGTAAATAAATATCAATAAGATTAATGATATAAATGAAAATAAAATGTTGAATTGTTATCAATACATGACAAAGGGTGTATAAGGAGTAAATTATAATTATGAACTTGTAAGGGATTTATTTGTAAAGGCTAAAAAAGTAAAAAGTAAAATGTAATTGTTATCAAAAACTTACAGAAGAAAATGAGAACCAAGGCCTCCGATCCAACTAGTCTTCTTCTCGCCCTCAACCTTCTCTTTTTCATCCTAGTAAATGGACAAGTTCCGCCACCTAGTAGCTGCAGCTGCCCGGTGGACCCCATCAAACTAGCTCCTTGTGCTCTTCTGCTTAGCGGTGCAGCCACTACAGTGTTCCTTCGACCTTGCTGCAATCAAGTGCGTAGGCTTAATGGGGTTGACCTGTCTTCGTGCATCTGCAATGCAATTAACACTAATATTTTTAGACCCAATTCTGATGTTATGAATTTGGTTAACTCGCTATTGGAAATGTGCAGTTTATGAGCCTAAACGCTACATACAAGTAATGTCTGATGTATCCCTCTGATGTTTACGTTATCAGAATTAAATTCCTTAGGAAATTTTATTCAATACACAAAACAATAGCCGGGATAAAGGCTATAAAATAAACAAAATCTTCTCTTTCTATACGCCCTTGTTCAATCTACAACATCACAGTATCTCCTTCAAGTTAATTTGAAAAACTAAAGCTATCACAAAGCGTAAACGCCTTTAAGATGTCAATTACATCAAGAAATTAGAAACTAGTTACATCGAACAAGCCAAACTCAATCTGCAATATATCCCAAACAAAAAATTATGACAAAAATTTCAATGTATTAATATTATTTTGAGAGTACTGAGCTTGCTTGAGCAAAGCTGAGCTACATTCGTTCAATGATACATCAAACACAACTAGAACTCAACACAAGTCAAGCTTTAAACAAGCTAAGCATGTTGTTTTTTACTACCTCCGTCCCAAAAATGAGCATTCATTTTGGGACGGGCAGAGTAACACCTTAGATCCTACCAAGTATGAGAGGCATTAGTCTTACTCCACCAGCTACTAGATCATCATCCAACAAAGTTAGCAAATCAGGAAGTAAACAAGAGGGATATAACAACATAGTTTGCATTCAAAGGCCGTTCCTTATGAAAATTAGTTTTTGTTTTTTCACTATAGATTCACAAGGTCATAACCTCATACCAAGAGCAAATTTGAATTATTTTTTAACATTCATTTTTGGACGGAGGGAGTATAAAATTCTTTCCTACTCTATCCCAATCAAGAGCAAATTTGAATATTTTTTATGGACATCCATTTCGGACGGAGGTAGTAGCACATAACCTAAACTTGAAAGTTTGATCTTTGTTCTTGATACTAGTGGTGTGCCAAACAGGTATCCTCAAAAATGTTGTACACATTACACTCACCCACCACAATCCTACTCCCTCCATCCCAAAATAAATGTCGTGTTTGACTTTAAACATTTGAACGATGAAGTGTTACACGTATATTACTACATTGTTTGTACCATTATAAAACTGCATTACAATATATGTAATTTTTTGGGACGGACCAAAAAGGAAAACACGACACATCTGTTTTGGGAGGGAGAGAGTAACATTTGAGCTTCAAATCAAGGTCCTATGCCAGCTAAAAATGCAAATTCAGTTAGAATCACTCTTTTGGAGTTACCAAAAACGTTTGGTGCAATACCACAAGACAAAATAACCAAACTTTAATTTACTAAATCAACACAATATCAGGATTAAACTTACGCAAATTCATTTAGAATCACTCTTTTGGAGTTACCAAAAACGTCTGGTGCAATACCAAAAGACAAAATAACCAAACTTTAATTTACCAAATCAACACAATATCAGGATTAAACTTGCGTATACAATCATACAAACTAACAGGACCATAATTTCCACTAAACATACAAGGAATAAAAAATAGAGTCTACTCATTTCAACTTCAGTAACTAAATTGTATTAGCAACTAAAAATTAGGTATATAGCAAAATAATTAGCGGTTGATATATGGGTTTCAGGTACTCTTGAGTTGTCTGTAACCACCCGTGGTTCGAGTTTGGGGTCTGTGTAGTCAGATAACACAACAACACACCAATAAACCTTATTGTAGTGTAACCTATGTTACTAAAGGATTTAACTCATGCTACTATAAATGTTATTTCACGCCGATAAAATGTACTACCTATGTCCCAAAATGAATGATCGAAGAAATTTCTCAAGAGCAAATTTTTTTAAAAAAAAAATCGGTCATTCATTTTGGGACGGAGGGAGTAACTCATATTACTATAAAACCTGTCCGACTGCACAAGCCCCGAATCCCTCGTACTTCTGCTCTTTAGGAGTTACTACAAGAGACACGAAAGCAAACTCCAGGTTACCGATTAAACAAGGTTTGATCAAGATGAACTCGAAGACTATATATACATACACCATCATGTACACATAACACTTCAAAACTTGTACCCCCCAAAAAAATAAAAACACTTCAAAACATCACTTGCCAATATGAGAACCAAGCCCTCAGTTCCAACTACCCATTTCATCACTCTCAACCTTCTCTTCTTTGCCCTAGCACATGGACAAACACAAACACCACCGGTTAGTAGCTGTAGCTGCCCTACGAACCCCATGCAACTGGCACCGTGTGCCCTTTTGCTTACTGGTGTAGCCTCGGTGATGGCCATACGCCCTTGCTGTAAAGAAGTGCGCAGGCTTAATGGGATGGACTTATCTTCCTGCATTTGCAATGTACTCAACACTAATATCTTTAAGCCTAATGCTGATGTTATGAATTTAGTTAACATGTTGTTGGATATGTGCAGCATGTAAGGATCTCTCACTTTTATTGAGCTACTACAAGCTGCTGCTAATGTTTTCTTTGTCGATTAAGATTCAAATAAATGAAGTCTCTGATTTCATATGATTCATGGCCTAGCTGCAATATCTATATGAGAAAGTTATGAGTTCTAACAGTTGTTCTTCCTTGTTGTATACTACATATTCAGGTAACTTTAGAAATAAACAAAATTGTGAAACCGTAGAAGCATACAACTTGCTATGATCTACATATCTACTTTCTATGTCCCAGAATAAATGTCGCAATTTCCATTTTGGTTCGTCCCCAAATAAATGTCGTGTTTATAAATAAGGAAAGTGACTTAGTACGATTTTATCATTGTACAAGTAATGTACAAATTAACTAGTAAGGCACCTTCATTAAAAACCGACAATTATTCTGGGGCAGAGGGAGAATTATCGATACATCCGGTTAGATTCAACTCTCTTTTAAGCTAAGGAAGTCACAAGATATGACACTAAAATAAATGAAAGCATGATTCAGAACAGAACCTGAAACGGAGATCAACCCATTACCAAAATACTCAAATCAAAAAGTAAACCAGAAGAATATAACCACATCACCAGAATTCAAAACCATTTTCTCATTAAAATTTGGTCTTTTATCACAATTGACCAGAAATTATACAGAACAAAGGCAAATGAGCCAAAATCAAATCCCTCATGTTCAGAAACATCAATACTTATAAATTATAAGCATCATAAAACACTAATCTTAAGCATCTAAAGAGAAAAACACAAAATGGGTTCTAGATTAACAATCTGAAGAGACTGAAATTACCATACAAATTTCGTATAAGTTGAAAAATATGGAGATTCAAAAGTACCTCTGAGTGAAAGATACTGAAATTGGCTCTCGAATTTAACAACAATTAACTTCAAAAGGTGAAATACAGAATCAAAGCGATCATCAATCGACGGTCTTGACGACGGAAGTGGAATTTGAATCGGAGGAAGATTGAACATTAGAAGGATTGGGAGGATTGAGAAGGGCTTGAATATAGCTATCATCGTCGTCGTCGGGATCGTAATTAGGGTTCAGATTGCGATCAATGGCAGCACGACCTTGTTCTAGACAAGGCTTGCAAGCGATCTCAATTGATACCCAGCCAAGTCCGATTGCTACCAGTGCTATCAACGATGCCGTCAACGCCCCCATTTCTCTGTGCCCCGGCGATATCTGTTCTCTCTCCGGGAAGAGTTCTGTTTTACTTTCCAGATGATATTATCAATAATTATAAAACATTTTTAATTTATTAATAAAATGTTCAACCTATCAGTGCGGGCTATTTATTGCTGGAGTATTATACTTCCTCCTCCTTAGATGACACGTTTTTTTTTGTTTTTTTTTTTTTAAATAAGCCAGTGTCATGGTTTTTTTTTTTTTTAATTAAAAAAAAAATTTAAGGGCAAAATGGAAAAAGAATAAAATAGTAAAGGCAAAATGAAAAATTCAGCCATTGAAACTATTCATTCAACTGTAGCACACCACTACCATTTATACTATAGATATTACAATAGGGATGAATTTTAATCGTCACACAAATAATGACCAAGATTGAATTTCAAAAAGACAAAAGTGATTAAGATTTAATTTGAATAACCACTCTCCTACTCCTAGGAGTTACGTAACCTCTCCTCTCCAAATTGTTTTTTTCCATGCCGTCTTCTCCTCTCTCTCTCTCTCTCTCTCTCTCTCTAGATATTTTCTTTGTTCACTTAACTGCCCCTCTTCTTTACGGCTCTTGCACTATTATCAAATAAGAAATTTAAGAATAACGGCCGACGAGACTAACAAAACTGAAATTGAATCTAACAAATTGATCTGACGACCTATATACTTTCCCAACCAATCGTCATATAACTTCCCACCTTCTCAGTGTTAACCCCTAAAATAAATAAGGGATAAGATTAAATCTCTAAAATCAATTCTACATCCTAATACCAATCCATAAATTTAACCCTAACTGCCTAAAAATCTGCTATTTAAATCCGCTACTATATCCAATGTTACCCGTTCTGTCGTATTCTTACTAATGTTGGCCAGAAAATAGGTATCTGCTCCTACATTGGCAAAAAGTTAAGACGTTCAATTCTAATTTCTTTCAGAGTATGTTTGGCAACTCAATTCCAATCAATTGAATTGGAATTGAAAGGGTTAAATTAGGCTCCGTTTGTTTGGAGGAAAATGTTTTCCAGAAAACATTTTCCCCATTTTTCGGTATTTGTTTCGCACCGAAAAATTGAGAAAATGTTTTACGCTAAACATGTTTATCTCATTTTCCGGAAAATATTTTCATTTTTCGGAAAATATTTTGCAGGAAATCATTTTTCGAAAAATGTTTTACGCTAAACAAACGGAGCCTTAGTTCCACAGAATTCATTTTGTTCTTTCAATTCCAAATCCAAATCTTGAAATTGAGGTTGCCAAACAAACCCTCAGACTTTTAAAAAATTATTGATTTTGATTATGTTATTAAGTATATGTAGTTGACCTGGTGCTTGATATATGAGTTTGATGATTTCTTTGAGCAAATTAGTTCTCTAATGATTTCTATGCTTCTTTCAGCTTTTTTCTCATCAAGGTTGCATTACATCTTTTATTTCTCCATTCTCTCTTTCTCTTAAACAGTTTGAGGGAAACCATCTCATGGGATGAGGATTATTCATAGATCAGGTGAAAGACTGAAGTCTACATTAGTTATTAAACGGAGGAGACCTCTCCCTTTTTAATTAAAATAGAAGCACCTTTTTAATTAAAATAGAAGCAGTATACTAGAAGAATTTGTAAAAGTTATATTGAAAAGTTGTCTTGGCCTTTTGCTACAGATTATAGATTATGATATTGGAGGGTCGTGTTTCGCGGCATGCATATATCATTTAATGGTGTTTGTAGGTAATGACCATAACTAGACTAGGATTGGTAGCATAGGCTGATGAACTTTAGGCCCTATTAGGATACCTATAGGTGTGTTTATTTCTTAAGCGTATTCTCCATCCGTCTGAATATTATTATTATCTATATTACAATAGATATTGAAGTTAATCCCCGAGACAAATAGACTCTGAAATTGATCCTAACAAAATTAATCAAACGACATGAATTTATCCAAATAATCCAACTCCCCACTCCCTGAATCGGTTACATGCAGTTACACAACCCTCTTCCATACTGATTATCCCAATTTGAATCACCATTTAACCCTATGTCCACCATACTTTCAGAAGCCATATTCGACCCCGAAGACTCCTCACTGTTACTTTTTGTCGACTGGATCCGTAATCGTACCTCTCTCTCCCCGTACTTTACTAGGTAAACAACCTGTTTTCCTCTTATTCGAGGCCTTTTCATAATCACTGTTCTTTAATTTTTTATTTTAATTTTTTTTTCATTTCCTTTGCCCCCCATTACCTAGGTTTTATGTAACGAAAAGGTAATTTAATTAAAACGTTCATGAGTATATATTTGTATATTATTTTCTAGAGTAATTGTAATTTTAAATTTTGTTTGGGCATGTTCTTATGGTTTGTAGTTTGTTTGTGTCTGATTTGAATTTAAATCTTTTGCTTTTGTGTTTACGATTTTCGATTTGTTCTAATATTTTACTATATGAGTAATTTAATTGTAATTACTATTTCTCGCCAAATTATTGTCTGTTTTTATGATTTGTAGTTGTGCTCTACTTTATGTTGGATCTTTGATATTTAACGACCACTGCGTTGACGGAAAATGGAATAGAGCGAAAAATAATCAACAACAGAGGAAGGAGAAGAAGGGAGACATGATTCACAACAGCAACGCAAAACCCTAAACAAACTCATCATTGTTAGCACTGTAATTTGCAAATCGAAAGGGATGGTTTCAAGGAGTTTTATAATGCTATTAAATTTATGTTTTTTACATTGGTGAGGATGCGAATTTTTAATGTTCGCTATGGGGATGACTCTTTTGACCATAAAAAAAGAGAGATTTACAGTGAAAAAAAAAATGGGAGGTGTTAGTGTTTGCCCCTTGCGGGTGAGTTAGTGTTTTGAAATTAAAAAAAAAAAAATCATGGGAATAAGTAGGAGGTGCCAAGTGTGAGAGAGAGAGAGAGAGAGAGGGAAGTTTATGTACAATAATCCTTTATCATACAAGTAGAGTTAGTGTTTTGAAATTAAAAAAAAAAATCATGGGAATAAGTAGGAGGAGCCAAGTGAGAGAAAGAGGGAAGTTTATGTACAACAGTCCTTTATCAGACAATTAGAATTTAAAACAGAAAAAATAAGGAAATAGAGTGGGCCAAATAATTAAATAGGAGTAGTGACTGAAAGAGTGAGATGTTAGGAAATATTTACTTCCCTAATTCGATTCCAATTATTATATTTGGTAAGAGAATTTTGTGACTTTCTTGCAAAGATTTATATTGCCCTATTTGAAAAAGAACATTGTTAATAGACGTATTCAAACGGTTATAACCGCCGGTTAACGGTTATAACCGGCGGTTAAAAAAATCGTTAACACTTAATCGTAACTTAACCGTTAACCGTGTACTAACGGTTACGGTTATCCGGTTAACGGTTATAAACGGTTAACACGGTTTATCCGGTTAAAACGGTTAAATTAAGTTTTTTTTTTCAAATTAATCCTTCTAACAAAATTTTTAACGAATTCTGTTAACTTTTCTTCTAAAAAATGTTAGTCATAACCAAGGCAAATGCCAAGGCCATTGCACTGGCCGGCCATGCCCAAAGTCATGGCCAAGTATGGAGAAAATGGCCCAAAGATCGGGTCACTTATATAGCCAAGGCATTTGATTTTTTTGGTTTTCTTTCAATGTGGGATAAATACCAAGGGAGGCGGCAAGGCCACACGGCCAAGGCCATGGCCGGCCAAGGCCGAGCCAAAGCAAGGCCAAGGCCAAGGCCGAGCCACAAGCCTTTAATTAGTTTCCCTTCATTTCGATGTGGGATAACTCCCAAGGCCACATGGCCGGCCAAGGCCAAGGCCCATGTCCAATTTCTATTTTTTTTTTACAAATAAATAATATCTTAATATTATATTTTTTTTATTTTGTATAAAAATATTATTTATTTTTGACAAATAATAAAAATAAGTGGCAATATTTTTTGGATATATATATAAATTTATGAAATATTTTGACAAATTTAAAATTATTATTTTGAAATATTTATTTTTACAAATAAATAGAATCTTGATATACCCTCCTATCCAAAATAAATATTTTGTTATCAATTTAAAATTATTATACTCTCCTTTCCAAAATAAATATTAAGATAATTTTGTTAAAAATATCATATATACATTAAATCCTAAACCCTAAATCTACATTTAAGATTTAGTATATGATTTAGCATTTAGGGTTTATGCCCTTTAGGGTATAGCAATTAGGATTTAGGGTTTGGAATATATGATTTAGCATTTAGGGTTTAGGGTATACCAATTAGAGTTTAGGGTTTAGGGTATATCAATTAGAGTTTAGGGTTTAGGGTATATCAATTAGCATTTAGGGTTTAGGGTATATCAATTAGAGTTTAGGGTTAAGGGTATATCAATTAGCATTTAGGGTTTAGGGTATTTCAATTAGGGTTTAGGGTTTAGGGTATATCAATTAGGGTTTAGGGTATATCAATTAGGGTTTAGGGTTTAGGGTACCAATGCATGTATAGATACATCATACATGCATTGATACACATATATATGTGTGTACCAATGCATACACAGTAACATAGATAGATATATGCATACACATATATGCATTGATACACATATATGTGTGTGTGTGTGTGTACCAATGCATGTATAGATACATGCATTGATACACATATATGTGTGAGTGTATCAATGAATACACATATATATGTGTGTACCAATGCATTGATATACATACATTGATACACATATATGTGTGAGTGTATCAATGAATACACATATATATGTGTGTGTACCAATGCATTGATATACATACATTGATACACATATATGTGTGAGTGTATCAATGAATACACATATATATGTGTGTGTACCAATGCATTGATATATATACATTGATACGCATATATGTGTGTGTGTACCAATGCATGTATAGATACATCATACATGCATCTATGTTTGTATCTATCTATGTATGCATTGATACACAAACACATCTATCTTTGTGTCAATTTATGTATACATTGATACACACACACATCTATTTTTGTGTCAATCTATGTATGCATTGATACACACACACATCTATCTTTGTGTCTATCTATGTATGCATTGGTACACACTACACACACACATATATGTATTCATTGATACACACACATATATATGTGTAATAATATTTGTCGGACTTACGATGGTGATTGGTGGCCGAGGATATGTATTCGGGCATACAATCTCTACACACACACATATATGTGTATTCATTAATTTTAATTATTTTATAATCTATATGGCTTAATTCATTTTGAAAATAAAAATATTTTTAATTATTCATTTTTATTTTTTTTAATTAAATTAATTTAAAATATTTTCAAATAATTAAAAAAATTGGCCTTGGCCTTGGTCTATCCCACATCGAAAACAAAGGGACTAAATGGGGCAGCCTTGGCCTTGGCTCGGCCGTGGCCTTGGCCTTGGCCTTGGCCTTGCCTTGGCCTTGGTCACTTATCCCACATTGATAAAAGAAGAAAAATTCAATTGCCTTGCCTTGTATATAATGAGGCCTTGGCCAAGGCTCAATGTTATTCATTTGGCTGTGGCTTTGCAAGACATGGCCGGCCTTGGCCATTGGCAGTGGCTTTGAATTTAAATATAATTTTGTTAAAAAATTATTTTAAAATACAAATCCGGTTATAACCGTCGGTTATTTAAACGGTTATAACCGGTTAAATAACCGACGGTTATAGACGGTTATAACCGCCGGTTGTCGGTTTTTGAAAAATCTTAACCTTAACCGAACTGGTTAATCACCGGTTTCGGTTAAGGCGGTTACGGTTAAGGCGGTTGACGGTTAAGATCGGTTATTTGACTGGTTAATAACCTCCGATTAGCCGGTTTCGGTTAGATTTTGGACACATCTTGTTAATATCTAAATATCTTTTATTTATGTAAATATATTTAGACTAGGACTAACATTCTAACATATCTCTTTCCTTATGAATACTTTGTGTTTCCTTGTAGGAATTGGATTGCACAAGGAAGAGTTTGATTAATTGAAGACCTTCTCAAAGGTGCTTATAAATACAAGAGTTCAGCACAATGAGAAGACACGGCTTTAAAGAATTATTTGGAAGACAATAGCTTTTGTTCTTCATGGATTCCATATTGCCTTTTAGGTTGTGAGTGAAGGTTGTGTCTTACATCCGAACGCACATCTAGGTTTTCTTCAAGTTCTTTGTTCTACTTCTGATTAGAATAGGCTCTCCTTGGGAAATGAAGATTGTTCTTAGTGTAGAAGGTGGTTAGAACTTGTTTAGTATTTTATTCTTTTTGTTTTCACTTATTCAGATTTCTTTCTGTAAAACAGTTTTAATATTGAAAAGCTTTTTAGACTTAAAGTTTTGTTTACTGGGTTTCGAACCAGTAAACGTTTATAACTTTGAGTTATTTTATTTTATTCCGTTGCTGTTGATGTCTCTGAATGGGGAAGTTGGGAAGCTTAAACTTAGTGGGAGTTTATTTTTACAATTGTTGGATATTACTTTATCTTAAGTTTGTTGAACTACAAGTTTTTGTACTGACTTTTGTCTATGCAGTTTTTGTGTGGATGTGTTGACACATCTGCACATACATTCATTCAGAGGGAGATTTATAATCTGAAAATCTTGGTTAAATGATCTATATTAGATAAATCTTTGTTTTGACCAGAAAGTCCAAAATAGGAGAATATTGAAAGAGTGAGATGTTAGGGAATATTTACATCCCTAATTCGATTCCAATTGTATATTTGGTAAGAGGATTTTATGACTTTTTTGCAAAGATTTATATTGTCCTATTTGGAAAAAAATATTGTTAATATGTAAATATCTTTTATTTATGTAAATATATTTAGACTAGGACTAACCTTCTAACATATCTCTTTCCTTGTAAGTACTTTGTGTTTTCTTGTAGAAATTGGATTGCACAAGGAAGGGTTTGATTGATTGAAGATCTTCTCAAATGTGCTTATAAATACAAGACTTCAGCACAATGAGAAGACACGTCTTTAGAGAATTATTTGGAAGACAATAACTTTTATTCTTCATGGATTCCATATTGCCTTTTAGGTAGTGAGTGAAAGTTGTGTTTTACATCCGAATTCACATCTAGGTTTTCTTCAAGTTCTTTGTTCTACTTCTGATTAGAATATGCTCTCCTTGGGAAAGGAAAATTGTTCTTAATGTAGAAGATGGTAAGAACTTGTTTAGTATTTTAATCTTTTTGTTTTCGCTTATTCAGATTTCTTTATGTAAAACAATTTTAATAGTGAAAAGCTTTTTAGCCTTAAAGTCTTGTTTGCTGGGTTTCGAACAAGTAAACGTTTATAACTTTGAGTTATTTTATTTTATTCCGCTACTTATTGGTGGATATGTGAATAGTTGTAACTCACATCTGTACTCACATCCATGCTCTGTTGAGTTCACTAGATTTCCTAGCTACACAAAACTTTCAGTAACTAGAAACAAAATATTACGCATACATATAGCAAGACAATTTTTATATTTGTTCATTGTCATAGCTAATAAATATTAATGGCATCATGGATAACATTAATATAGATAATATTTCTTTCTAAGGTTTTCTATAAAATGTTGATTACCTATTTATTTTAATGTTTATTTACAGTTCTTACTTAAAATATGATGTTGATAATTTTTTTTTACACATTTCTTTCTCCCTCCTCCACCTCTCTCTGTTTATGTGTGAGAGGGGAAGGGGTGGATGGGCAGGGCCGATCCTATTAAATTTGTGGCCCTAAGCTAACTTTTTGGACGGGACTCCCTCTTTGAAGTATGTAACTTTTAACTAAACAAATAAAGATATGATCATTACCAATTTAGTAAGTAACAATATTTCATACTAAATAAAAATATGATATATCATAATATTTTTGCATGATACTATATAAACACATTTCTTCTAGCATATTTAGAAGCAAAATCATGAATCAAAGTTGAATAATCAACTTTATTAACTATATTTTTCTCAATCAATATCAAAGCTAGCCCATTTAGCATTTCTTGAGATATCATACTACGAAGATAATTTTTTATCAACCTTAACTTCGAAAAAACTTCTTTAATTGAAATAGTGAACAAAATTCGATAAGCAATCTCCATGTTGGACCACATTTGTACAGTTGCACTAATACTAACATTATTTCTTCTATGCACTAAATTTTGTGCAAGAAGCCCTTGGTATTTTTGGCCATCGCTTGTGAACTTGGGATTTATGCATGCGAATTAATTTGTTTGGGGATTGGAGAAAGAGAACGAATTACACTCGTTATTTGATTGCGGCGGCGGACAAATTAGGTATTAGACTTAACGTAGGTAGCGTAACTAGCCAAGAGCGTCGTTCTTTTTTTTCCCCTTGAATCTTTATTTCTTTTTTTTTTAAATTAATGCCCGATAAAAAAGAATTTAGGGGAAAATTAAATTTTGGCTTTTTTTAATGTGGGATGTTATTGAATTTGTGTGGGCCAAATATTGACTTGTGTATAGTTTTTGGGTTAAAATTGGACCTACCTAATATATATATTACAATAAATTTTGAGGCCCCTAAATTAGCCCATTTTTTTGTGGCCTTAGGCCATGGCCTCATTTGACTGAGCCATGGCCGACCCTGTGGATGGGCCATGGGTGCAAATAGCATAGTCCCGTTATTATGCAACTAAAAATGCTTACTGGAGTGTTCAGAGAGGTTACACATAAAATTTAGTGGGTAATGGCCTAATTGGTAGGGGTAATGGGTGGGGTGAAAATGACCCGTACCTTGCACGGGGTTAGTACTAGTATATTTATAAATCGACTAAAATTGTCAACTTACGATCTTTTTTATTAATGTTTTATAGAAAATTTTGTGATTCTAATAAAAAAATTAAAATTATAAAATAATACATTGATTATTTTAGTCAATTTGTAAACGTATCAATGAAACGGAGAGAGCAGTTGATGAGATGATGAGATGAAGCCACATCAATTTTTTTCAATGACCTAATAATTATGGGGAGCTACAATTTTTCTTTCTCTGGAGTAATTTTGTAAACGTATCAATGATATAATTATTAGGTCATTGTCCAAATTATATTTTAAAAATATCAGATAGGAAGGGGCTATTGTCACTACATATTTTGCTTTTCCACTACATCAGTGTGTATAAAGACAAAATTATTCTATCCTATTTAGGTAAATAGACATAATCATCCTTTTGTTTTATATGGAACTAATGAAGCATTAATTACTATTAATAATTTAACTTATTCACTACATCATATTTTTGGAAATATCCATTCATTTACTAATAATTTATTTAATTAATTATATTTTTACTTGAAATAATTATCTTGGATAATGAAGAATTAACTTCTAATAGTCAATTATCATTTAGTTTTTTTCAACTTGACTTTTTATTTATTTTATACTTGTATTTTTTATATTTATTTTCTCTAAATAAAAATCAAATTACAATGCAATCCCTTATTTCTTATTTAATATTTTATAGAAAAATAGTTAAAAATATTTGACACAATTTAAAAAATAAATATCAATAATGTGAGCTTGAAAATATAAAATATTTTTAAGAATATTCTACTGCTCAAAATTATTTATAGTTTCACCAATAAATTTCATGTTTGAAATATATTAGTACAAATGAGTAAGTATTTTTTGAAATTACTTTTTCTTAACACTAGGAAAAATAAGAGGTTTTTAACTAAAAACTCTCAATTTTCAGTTTCTCATCTAAAAGTTATTCCATTGTTTATAAAAATTAGTTTTTCACAAGATTTTTTAATTGCGAGCATAATAATATATGTTTTATCGCTACCCAAAAAAATCATTTATAAATTCAAAACTTAAGTTTTATACTTCAATATGTATAATTAAAGTTCTATATCAAGATAAAAATGTAAATGATAAATTTATATAATTTATTAGTAATATATTACATATAAAAGTATAAAATATTATGGTGAAATATAAATATTTCTCTTTCAGTAACAATTATTTCATATTAATTATATAATTATTTTATAAAAAAAATAGTAAGGATTTGATTTCCTTATAGCAAACATGAAAAAAATTATATATGAAATATAAAAAGAATTAAATAATCTTACCATAATAAGAGAAAATAAACAGTAATTAGTTAGGATGGGTTTGAAGGGCAATTATGTCAAAAAATTAAATTATTCCAATGAATGTAGTGAAAAAGCAAAATATGTAGTGGCAATAGCCCCTCCCAGATATCATTAGAAAGAGAAGATCGAGAAGGAAAATTAGAGATGATGAGATGACACTATTATATTATTGGTAGAAATATTTTATTTCTAATGAAACATGTTTGTCGAGAAGCCAATATCATGATTCAATTTAATGTTATACTCTCTCCATCCCACCAATTTAGAATTTTTGGCCAAATTAATCACGCTATAATCAATAATTTAAATAAAAATAATTATCGTAATAAAAACTTAAAAATTGTTATTGAAGTATTATCAACCGTGTAACAATTTTTAAATTTTTATTAGATTGATTATTTTTTATATAAATTATTAATCAAAATGTGATTAAATTGACCAAAAATCCTAAATCAAGTAGGGCGGAGAGATTATTTTTTATATAAATTATTAATTAAACTCAATTACAATATAAACATAGTTCGGGTTCGGGTGCACAAGGTTCATCTTCCCCTTTCGTCCTTTTTAAATTTGATAAGTGGATTTATAGGGATGAACTACCCAAATTAGTTTGCGTTAAAGGTCTTCCTTTTAATTTTGCGGATGATGATTTTTATGGAAATTTTGTTCGACTTTCTTTAAATCCCGCCGCCACGAGAGTACGACGTACGAATCTCGTACGTGATATTACTAGAGTGGTGAAAAGCTATAAAAAAGATTTAATTGGTGTTTTATCAAATTTAGAAAACAAAGTTTCAATTTTTGCCGATGATTGGAGTGATCATTGGCAAAGAAATACTTATTTGGGCGTTACTTGCCATTGGATAGATAATTCATGGAATATCCAAAAAATATTAATTGCTTATAAAGATTTTGAGCCACCGCATTCCGCGGAAAATATTTGTGCAAAATTGCTTGAGATTTTTGTTGAGTATGGTATTTTGAATAAAATATTTACTATTTCATTTGACAACGCAAGTGCTAATACGGCTAGTTTACCCGAATTAATTACCGTTTGTCAACCCTCACTTGGTAGTAAGTTTTTTCATATTAGATGTTTATGTCATAGTATTAACTTATGTGTTAGAGATGATTTGGAAGTATTAGAGGCTTATGTTAAGCCAATTAGACAATATATTCAATTTATTTCTTAAAAAAAATTAATGCAAAAAAATGGATCAAATTTTTAAGAAGTAAAGGTGTGGCAGAAAAATATTTTACTTACGATGTTTCAACTAAGTGGAAATCTACCTACAAAATGTTAACCGATGATTTTGCTTATAAAGATCTCCTTATGCAATTTTTTATGTCAATTGGCTATAATGAACCTCTACTTGCTTATCAATGAAATGCATGCACTAATTTATGTGAATTGTTAAAAATATTCAATACCGTTGCTTTGGCTTTTTTGGGAGTTTATTATCCAACTTCCGTTTTTGTGCTTGAGCATTGTGTTGCAATTGTTACTAGTTTTGACAATTTAAGACAATGCCCTGTTTTAAAAGAATGCATTGTTTTCATGAGAGAAAAGTGGCTTAAATATTTTGACACTATTCCTTCTCTCTTTTTGGTTGCAAATTTATTAAATCCCCGAGTTAAATTAGATGATTTAGAGTGCATTGTAGCTTATTATTATTTGAAGTTATATCCCGATGGTGACGGTGATAATGAACTTCCGTCAATCATTGTTCAAAATACAAAAAATGATTTAGTGAACCTTTTTAACGAGTATAATGCCTTATATGGAAACACTTCTCAAAGTCAACAACATGAAGATGCTTCCTCTATTTCTCAACGAAGTTCTTCTAGTGGGGATTCATATAATTTTTTTTGCAAATTTGTATAGTAAAAAACGTGGTCCTTCTCGAGGTTCTTCTTCATCATCATCAAACATTCCCGTGGAGTTAGAAACATATTTCACTACCAACTTTGAATTAAATCAAGACCCAAATTCAAATGAATTTGATGTTTTACAATGGTGGTCAAGAAGGAAAGAAATTTATCCTATACACTACTAGAAAAAGACCTTTTACCGACGGAAATTTCCGTCGGTAAATCCACATATCCGTCGGTAAATAGATATTACCGACGGAATTCGTCCGTCGGGTTCCGTCGAAAATAATTGGTTGGTAATACCGACGGACAAATTCCGCCGGTATTTCCGGCGGATTATCCGCCGGAAAATCTAAAATTCCGCCGGAAAACGTCCGTCGGAAATGAGTTACATCGGCCGGTTAACCGGAGCAGTCGCCGGAGGTTACCGATGGAAATATCCGTCGGAAATAAAAACCATTACCGACGGTTATAACCGTCGGAAACCATAATATTTACCGTCGGATATGTCCGTCGGAATATAAACCCTAAACCGACGGATATGTCCGTCGGTATTTTGAGTATTATTTTTTAAATTTTTTATTTTTCGACGGATATTTCCGTCGAAAATAGAATTATTTATTTTTTGTCTTAATTTACCGACGGAAATTTCCGTCGGTAATCTAACAATTTTTAAAAAAAAATTCTATTTTATTATTAAACCACACAGTAAAAGGCGTAAACACAGTTAACTGTTCAAACAACCTGTTTTAAACAACTATAAACTACAAACACACACAAACAACCCAATTACAAACTACAAACACACACAAACAACTTTGTTTCGCTTGTACATCAAATAAAATACATATGTTTGTCCAAATCAAGCGACGAGGGGAAGGGGAAAGGGGAAACGGCCGGGGAAAGGGAAAGGGAAGGGGAAGGGAAAGGGAAAGGGGAAACGGCCGGGGAAAGGGGAAAGGGAAAAGGGAAAGGGGAAACGGGGAAAGGGGGAAAAGGGAAGGGGAAACGGCGGGAAAGGCCGGGGAAAAGGGGAAAGGGAAAGAGAAACTACATATGTTTGTTTGTTTGTTTGTTTAATTACATGTCAATGAAAATTCATGTTTAACAACCACGAGCGCCGCCACCGTCGCTACCGCTACCACCACCATGCATGTATAAACCTATCAAGATATTAATTAAAAAACAATATATCAATATATATACAAATAAAAAGACAATAATAAAATGTAAACATTATATATATGACATTTACAATTAAATGATACTTACTGGCCACTGGGAGAGATAGATATTTCCATTTTTCCTTCCTCATTAATAATTGCGTCCAAATTAACCCGCCCGGATGGTTCACTACGTCCATAACCAGAAGTAGATCCCCTCCCTCCCGTCCTTGGTGAAACAAGACGATGGACAAAACCCGCAACCTTCCCTCTCTTTGAACGATTGCCACCTCGACCCGACATATCTAAACTAGTATATTATATATGTAGACAGAAAATATTATCAAGTAGAACAAAATTTAAATATTACATAGCATGTAAAGAGTAACCAAGTAAACAAAACGTGGGTAACAGTTTGGACTTGTGTATTTTAAGATTGAATCACAACCCTTCTTTGTCTTTTTTTGATATTTAAAATAGAAATGACAATATGAAAACAGTAAATAATGGAGTTCACATGGACCAGTGGTTTCAGATAAGGTTGTTTTACTAAAAACAAAAAGAAGCAAAATAATGGAGTTCACTTGGACTGCTTGAATTTGAAATAATATTGTTGTTTTCTTTAAAATAGAGAGAGAGAGAGAGGGTTTACATTTATAATGAGCTGGAGTGGAAAATATCAAGTTTGCACAAGCATTTGGCCCAAAGATTGAAACTTTGAAAGTAGATTTACTATTATAATAATTAATCAAAGTTTCAATCTTTGGGCCTAACGCTTGTGCAAAAAACTTGAGATTTTCCACTCCAGCATAACCCCATGGTAGTGGTTGTACGTGATAGTAGTGGGGTTGGCTTCTATTCCATCCCGAAATACACGTATGAATTGCAAATATCACTTTGTCTACTTGCTTTATAATCGAAAATCAAGAAATTTTGACAGCATAACCCCATGGTCTCCAAGTGCACGACGTAGACTAGGTCAATCAAACACTATCGATTAGAATCGACAGTGTAATCAACCATATATGTCTAGTATACACTCAGAGAACAATAGGATTAATGCAACCAAAATATCTCAACTATCGACTATTCAAGCAATTTTAATAGACAATGATGATATTTACAAATCATATAATCGTGCATTTCAAGACTGTCCACACGGACAATTTAAGAATCGATGACTACATGTTGACCTCAACATGATAAGTTAAAGATTCTTAAACGGGTTTCTAAGCTTTTGTGTTTCAACCGTCACAACGTCACGTCGTAACATTAATTTTTATTCATTACCGTAAAATGCATAATTTTACAATAATGAATTAACACACACATCTCTCATATTTTTAAATTATTAATATTGTGAATAATTTGAAATATTAATTCTTTATTGTAAAATTTGAAATTTTACAATGATGAATTAAATTAACATTTATAAACAAGATAAGAGTCGTTCTCATCCACAACTATCAAAACCCAATCTCATCTTAGACCAAGAAAGACAGAGCAAACAAGTTCATTGCCGTTTGAGTCAACGATTTTCTGTTTAATAAGAATTTTTTTTCAGTTTCACTCCTCTCTAAGGATCTCAAGTGATGTTTGAGATCCTTAGAGAGAAAGAGGACAGTGAAACTGAAAAAACTCTTATTAAACAGAAAATCCTTTGCTCAAACGGTAATGAACTTGTTTACTCCGTCTTCCTTGATCAAAGAAGACGAATTTTGATAGCTGTGGGTGAAAAAGGCTCTCATCTTATTTATATTTTAAATAGAGTTGTACCTCAATCTATTTAAAGTCTAATTAACTACCAATTAGGTATAATGAAGAGCCACTTCCAAAACCCAAATTTGATAAACTAGTTAGAAAATGCAAACAACCTAAATCGGAGGACCAATCAAGCATCAAACATTCAAATATTTGAAAATTCACACAAATACCAATCAATAATCATGAACATTAGAAGTTTCTGCCAAAACCAATACTTCCAATTTCAATAAATACTAGGTTCATGCAAAATTATTATCCACCACCATCATCAATATTTATAGATACAAATTTGATTAAGAGAAACATATATTGACTATGATAATAATATCAAAACTTGACAAACCTAGAATCTACCACAACAAAAATTTTAATGTAGCACCAACATCACAAAAATGCATCAAACAATAAGCAAATAAGCCAGAACAACAATTACTTCAAAACCCTCAGATTATTCAAGAAGAACACTTTCAAGAGACAACGATTGAGAGAGAGAGAGAAATCGAGTGAGAGAGAGAACGATTGAGAGAGAGAAAGCGAGAGAGAGAGATAACGTACCGGCGACGGCAAACGGCGATGGAAAGAAACGGCGGCGACGGCGTGTTCTTCTTGGCGAATTACTGAGAGAGAGAGAGAAAGTGAGAGAGAGAAATCGAGTGAGAGAGAGAAAGCGATTGAGAGAGAGAAAGAAGACTTACCGGCGACGGCGAGGCTCCTGGCGGCGACGGCCAAGGCTGGGCGACGTAAGGGTTCGCGAACACTGAGGGAGGAACGAAGGAGTTCGTAATAAAAATGATACGTAATTAAAAATGGGGAGGATACGCGTGTATATATATGGATTTGTTACCGACGGACAAGTCCGACGGTAATACCGACGGACTATGACCGCCGGTATTACCGACGGAAATACCGGCGGAATTCATCAATTACCGACGGACAAAACGAAATTTTTAAAAAAATAAATTCCCGGTAAATCAAAATAAATTTCCGTCGGTAAATGAAAATTTTCCGTCGGTATTACCGACGGACTACGTCCGTCGGTAAAATTCCGTCGGTAATGCCCCTGTTTCTAGTAGTGATACTTTCAATAGTTGCAAAAGAAGTCTTAGCCTCTTCCGCTTCAACGGTGGCGGTTGAATCGGCATTTTGCGTTGGAGGAAATATTTTGGATGAAAGACGTTCCCAACTAACTAGCGAAAACTTGGAACATCAACTCTTACTTGGCAATTGGGTTAGAGCGGAAAAAAAACAACAAGACTTGCCTTATGAAGAGGATCGTTTATTATCGGATCCAAAATATCAATACAATGTCGAGGACTCCACAGAAAGTAGTGATGATTGATGAATGAATGAATGATGTTTTAGATTAATTTTTATTTTAATTAGATTAGTTTAGACTTTAGATTAGGTTTATTTTTATTTAATTGTAATAGTTAAGTTGAGGTAAAGGCTCCTAAATATTCCCCCTTATTTATAAAAGGGTAAAGTTGGTTGTCCCCCTCTTTGTAATTTTATTTTAATTAATAAAATTTAAGGGTACCCTCCCCTTTTTCTTTTATATACTTTTGTTTCTTTTAAAAAAGTTAAGTTTTATTTCTTTCAAAATTCATAACTTGTTTTATACTCCATCCGTCACGCCCGAAAGCTTCACCTTTTACCCAAATGGGTGTCTCGGTAGAAGCTTCACATTTTCTGAAATGGTAATAAATGTGGGCCCCATTTGTCAACCCCACTCACTTTTTCCTCTCACATACTTAAATTGTGGGGCCCACTTGTCATATCCACTAACTTTTCCCTCTCACATATTTAAATTGTGGGTCACACTTGTCATATACACTCACTTCTTCCCTCTCACAACCCTTCTCTCACTCATCACTTTTCTTAATTTACGTGTTTCACCAAAATGTTGAAGCATCGGGCGGGACGGAGGGAGTATAACTTTTTGCAAAAAATTTAAGGACTAACTAGAATCTAAAATAGTCTTCTTTATCAAAAAAAAAAAAAAATTGAAAAAATAAATAAAATGTTAATATACAGTATTAGGGGTGTTCACGATCCGGATTGATCCGAATTTTATCAAAATTTCAAAAAAATAGGACCGAACCAATTGTTTGGTTCTACCTAAATTCAGGACCTGGACCAGATCATTACATAACAGGACCAGTCACATTGGTCCGGTTCCATCAGTTCCACAAGTTACACTACTATATATTTTTTCTAAAGATAAAACATGCAACAACTATTTTTTTCATGAAACGAAAATATAGGACGATTACATAAATAAAGTTCAAATAAAAATATTCAGACATACAGCAAATTAACTGAAATAGGGAAACAAAGTTCAAATAAAAAATATAGGATGATTACATTACATGAATAAATGAGAAAAATCAATGAGACCGAATAGACAACCTTTGTTTCCTAGTAAATTATTCAGTACTCTGTTTCGAGTATCCCATCAATGAAACCAAACTCCATTGACCGTAGAAAGACCATAAAAAATAGGTTATGAATAAGTTTATTTTTAAATAATAACTATAATAATATTTTTTAAAAAAAAAAAAAAACTGAAAGCTAAGAAGAAATAGTTGTGGGTACGAGAGATGATTAATTTTTTTATTTTTTTTATCAGGGTTCTTTTAGCTCTACTGCCATATTATGCTTTAATGCCAGTTTATTCAGCACCAAGAAGAATTTACACAGTAATCTATACAAATACCCAAAGTCAAAAGAACAAAAAATGTGGGAAAAGAGGAAAAATAATTTTTTTTCCACAAAATTTCATGACTTGAAGATTAGCCATCTTACCTCGCCTGCAGACATGTAGCGCTCCCTCTCTGTATATTGTTGCACTCTGTCAAGAGATTGACCAGTAAAGACAACCAACATATGGTACTAGAAAACCCATATTCTTTGTGACAATAGTTACACTTTGCAATTGTCTCGAGGACCCCATCATCATCAACCCTATCAAATTTTATAAAATGATCCCAAATTTCAGAATTTTTCTTTGTTCCCACTGTTTTCTTTGGAGTTGATTTCTTTATCTTTTCAGGACGAGGGGGAAGTTGGTCAAATCTATTACCTTCGGAGTTGACGCTTGTGCAGGTGGGATGATGGAATTGGGAGGGATACCTCGAGAGGCATCAACCGAATCAACATTAGCAGCAGGTTCCATCTACAAAAGAGAAAAACATAAACATGATTCATACCCTAATAACCAAATTCAGATGCAAAATTGCAAGTAAATTGAAAATACGAGTAGATTGAAGGTAGAGACCGAGAAAATAACATCAAAATCTCATTAAATCATTACCTTTTATTGGAGATTTGAGAGGCAAAATAACAGATCGATGGTGGTGTCGTCGGTAGAGATCGATTACTTCTGTTACAGCTGCGCCTTCGGTAGAGATCGATGGTGGTGTCGTGGTTGGACAGCTGAGTCGAAATCCACTACTACATTTCTGACCTAATGTAACGCCAATTTTCGTTGCATTAGGGCCCAAAAACCGTTACATTAGGCCTAATGTAACGCCAAATGGCCGTTGCATTCTCTTGCGTTGCATTAGGTCTAATGCAACGACATAGCAAGCTAATGTAACGTCAGAGCTTCGTTGCATCGTAAATACCTGATGCAACGCCAATTTTAAAACTATATGAACACCTAGTGCAACGCCAAAAAGAACCTAATGCAACGCCAATTGAAAAAGTGGTTGAATACCTAATGTAACGCCAAAATTAGATGAATCCCTAAAATTTATTACATAATTTCACAATTTTATTAATTTTTTTAATTTTCTTTTTTTTCAATATATATATATATATATATATATATATATATATATATATATATATATATATATATATATAAATAAATATATTTTAAAAAATATATATATATTTATTCTCAAACAATCCCTTAACTTTTTTTTTCTCAAATCTTTCCCTTAATGTTTTTTATTCTCTAATTAGTCCCTTAACTTTTTTTATATTCAAATCAATTCTTACATTTTTCAAAAGTAACACTTTGCTCCACCACCATCCACCACCATCCACCACCATCCACCACCGTCCACCACCGTCCACAACCATCCACAACCACAAATCAAACAAAAGATTGTACAAATCAAAATAAAACACAAAAATACAATAATAAATCGAAAATACCCAAATCCACAGCAAGGATTTTCCTTGGAAACGCCTGAATCGAATGTTCTAATCATTTGATTCTTTCATTAAAAATCGCAGCCATATTGAGGATACTGGGAACAAGTTCTGAATCGAAAATACACAAAATACAATCGCCTGAATCTAAGCATTTTGGGGGTATAGTATAGGTGCAGTGAAATTTTCGAGAGAGCGAGAGAGATGGAACGACGCTAGAGCAAGAGAGATGGAACAATTGAGCTTCGTCGGAGACGAAGAAGACGGCGTTGGGGGAGAGAGAGAGAAGAAGAAGCCTCTGGCTGGGGGTCGGAGATAGAGAAGAAGATGGTTGAGCCTCACGGAGATTATGAAGGGCTCGTCGGAATCCATGGAAAAAGGTTGGGAGACGGGTAGGCATGAGTTGTTTGACGGAGAGAAGAATGAGAGAGAAGAAGAAGGTTGATGAGAGAAATGAGAAACGGGTTGAGGAGAGAAGAAGACGGTCGGAATCCATGAGAAACTACTGTTTTGACAGAGAGAGAAGAATGAGAGAAATGGGTTTGTTTATTTTGATAAAATGAAAATAAAGAAAGAGAAATGAGGAGAGAAAGAGGGATTTATTGGTTTTGTTTAGAATAGATGTGGACCGTTGGATTGAATGTATTGAACGGTTAGATGTTGTTTTATTCATGATCCGGTGAAATTTTTAGATCCAATCAAAAAATTGCACAACACATAGTATTTGTTTCACACATAGTATTTGTTTCACACTATATTATATAATTAATAATAATACTTAATAATAATATTAAAATAACTAGTAATAATACATAATATCAAAAATAATAATGTTATTAATTAATAATAAAACTCATTAATTTAATCATTTTAAATTTATTAATAATAATACTTAATAATAATATTACTAATAACTAGTAATAATACATAATATCAAAAAAAGTAAATATTTTTATATTATATACTTAACAAATAATTGAATATATTAATAATTATTATTATATAATTAATAATAATACTTAATAATAATATTAAAATAACTAGTAATAATACATAATATCAAAAATAATAATGTTATTAATTAATAATAATACTCATTAATTTAATCATTTTAAATTTATTAATAATAATACTTAATAATAATATTAATAATAACTAGTAATAATACATAATATCAAAAAAGTAAATATTTTTATATTATAAACTTAAGAAACAATTGAATATATCAATAATAGGGTATACCCTATACCCTATAGGGTATACCCTATACCCTATGCCCTATACCTTATACCCTATAGGGTATACCCTATACCCTATACCATATAGGGTATACCCTATACCCTATAGGGTATACCCTATACCATATGACCTATGCCCTATACCTTATACCCTATACCCTATAGGGTATACCCTATACCATATGCCCTATACTCTATATGGTATACCCTATACCCTATACCCTATAGGGTATACCCTATACCATATGACCTATGCCCTATACCTTATACCCTATACCCTATAGGGTATACCCTATACCATATGCCCTATACCTTATAGGGTATACCCTATACCCTATAGGGTATACCCTATACCCTATACCCTATAGGGTATACCCTATACCCTATAGGGTATACCCTATACCATATGCCCTATACCTTATACCCTATACCCTATAGGGTATACCCTATACCCTATAGGGTATACCCTATACCATATGCCCTATGCCTTATACCCTATACCCTATAGGGTATACCATATACCCTATAGGGTATACCCTATACCATATGCCCTATACCTTATACCCTATACCCTATAGGGTATACCCTATACCCTATAGGGTATACCCTATACCATATGCCCTATACCTTATACCCTATACCCTATGTGGTATACCCTATACCCTATGTGGTATACCCTATACCATATGCCTATGCCTTATACCTTATACCCTATACCCTATATCCTATACCCTATACCCTATACCTATGTGGTATACCCTATACCCTATGTGGTATACCCTATACCATATGCCCTATGCCTTATACCCTATACCCTATACCCTATGTGGTATACTCCTATACCCTATATGGTATACCCTATACCATATGACCTATGCCCTATACCTTATACCCTATACCCTATAGGGTATACCCTATACCATATGCCCTATACCCTATAGGGTATACCCTATACCCTATACCCTATAGGGTATACCCTATACCCTATAGGGTATACCCTATACCATATGCCCTATGCCTTATACCCTATACCCTATACCATATGCCCTATACCTTATACCCTATACCCTATAGGGTATACCCTATACCCTATAGGGTATACCCTATACCATATGCCTTATGCCTTGTACCTTATACCCTATACCCTATATCCTATACCCTATACCCTATAGGGTATACCCTATACCCTATAGGGTATACCCTATACCCTATAGGGTATACCCTATACCATATGCCCTATGCCTTATACCCTATACCCTATAGGGTATACCCTATACCCTATAGGGTATACCCTATACCATATGCCCTATACCTTATACCCTATACCCTATAGGGTATACCCTATACCCTATAGGGTATACCCTATACCATATGCCCTATGCCTTATACCTTATACCCTATACCCTATATCCTATACCCTATATCCTATAGGGTATACCCTATGTAGGTATACCCTATACCATATGCTCTATACCCTACGCCCCATATCCTATAGGGTATACCCTATACCACTATAGGTATACCACATACCATATGACCTATATCCTTCATGCCTATATCCTATAGGGTATACCCTATACCCTATAGGTATACCCTATACCATATGCCCTATATCCTATAGGTATACCCTATACCATATGCCCTATACCTTATACCATATATCCTATACCCTATAGGGTATACCCTATACCATATGCCCTATACCCTCTAGGATATAGGTTATAGGGTATAGTGTATAGGCATGTGGTATATGGTATAGATATAGGGTATAAGATATAGTGTATAGTGTATAGGGTATAGTGTATGGTATAGGGTATAGGGTATAGGGTATGTATGGGTATAGGATATAGTATATAGGGTATGTGGTATATGGTATAGGGTATAGGGTATGTGGTATAAACAGTATAGTGGTATAGGGTATAATGTATAGGGTATAGGGTATAGGGTATAGGGTATAAGGTATAGGTTACAGTTATAGGGTATAGTGTATAGCGTAGGGTATGTGGTATAGGGTATATTGTATAAGGTATAGTGTATATGGTATAGGGTATATGGTATAGGGTATAGGGTATAGGATATAGGATATAGGTTATAGGGTATAGTGTAGGGTATAGGGTATAGGTTATAGGATTTTGGCGTTGCATTAGTAATTTAGGCGTTACATTAGAATTTTGGCGTTGCATTAGTAATTTAGGCGTTACATTAGGATTTTGGCGTTGCATTAGACTCGTTACATTAGCTCTGGCGTTGCATTAGATGCGTTACATTAGCTCTGGCGTTGCATTAGATGCGTTACATTAGCTCTGGCGTTGCATTAGCCGTTACATTAGCTCTGGCGTTGCATTAGGTGCGTTACATTAGCTCTGGCGTTGCATTAGATGCGTTACATTAGCTCTTGGCGTTACATTAGATGCGTTACATGCGTTACATTAGGTCAGAAATGTAGTAGTGATCAGGGCGCCGCCATGGAAAATCAATTTGATTTATAGGGTTGAGAATTGAGATGAGAGAAAGACGAGAGAGGGGAAAAGCGTAGAGAGAGAGAGAGAGAGAGAGAGAGAGAGAGAGAGAGAGAGAGAGGGATAGAAAATCAAACGGGGGAAATGAAAGAGATATAATAGGGTTAGAATTTTTGTAAATATCTTGTAATGTCGCTGGACACAACAAAATTATATTATTTTTTTTGGAAATTAGGAATTTGAAATTATATATATATATTATACATAATATATACATAATCGGTCCGGTCCGGGTTCGATCCATGGCCATATATATTTTTTCAAAAATCAGGATCAACCCAAATAATCGGTTTCATATAAATTTGGGACCAGAACCAAACCAATTCTATTGGATTGGTCCGGTTTTCATTGGTCTGATTCGGTTCTATCGATCCGGTCCGGTCCGTCGGTTTTTTTGTTCAGCCCAATACAGTATAGAACTTAACAGAAACTGTTAAAAAGTTAACTATTTTTTTCAAAAAACTGTTAAAAAGTTAACTTTGTTATTCAAAAACTGTTAGAAAATTAACTTTGTTCGTAACTGTTTTTAATTCTGTTAAAAACTTATAACTATATAAAAGTTGAAGTGCAAAGCACTTCAACACACCCCTCATTTTCCCGCTCAAACTAGAACCTAGACTAAATAAAGGCTAGGTTCATTCCCTCTAATGTCATTTACTAAACACACCCCTTATATACTACTTCATTTTCTAGCATTTCAATTCCTAGACGATGTGGGATTGATATCCTATTTGGTATTCAAATGCTAAGGCCTCTCAATGTATGCTACTCCATTTTCTAGCATTTCAATTCCTAGACGATGTGGGATTAATATCTCATTTGGTTTTCAAATGCTAAGGCCCCTCAATATATACTACTCCATTTCCTAGTATTTCAATTATTAGACGATGTGGGATTAATATCCCTATTGGGATTCAAATGATAAGACCTCTCAATATATACTACTCAATTTCCTAGCATTTCAATTCCTAGACGATGTGGGACTAATATCCCTATTGGTTTTCAAATGCTAAGGTCTCTCAATATATACTACTTCATTTCCTAGCACTTCAATTTCTACTTCTTAGACGATGTGGGATTAATATCACATTACTCCGACTACTCCATTATGCTTCATGTCCGTCAATCCATTTAATTAGAGCACGAATACAAGTTACAAGTTTGTAAAAAAATTAAGAAAAAAAAAGCACCAATTCTACTATGATTTTTGGACATGGGTGTCAACATAGACCCATCGCGTTGGACATTAGAGGATTATGAATGCAAGATACGAGGAAATGGGTCCTTTATATGTAAACATATTTATGAAATATAGACGGATACAAGTATTTGATGTTTTGTATGTGAAAGCTTGATGTACTTTCCATAGAGCAGTATACATTTCTCTTTAGTTTGTCCCAATCCAATATGTATAGTATGTCTGGTGAAAACAATTAATTTAAAATTATTATTAGTTCTTATAAAAAAATTTAAAATTTAAAATTTAATAATTATAGAGTAGAGTATATTCCCCCTGGTTTGAAATATTTGTCACTTTTAAATTTTTCACAAGGTGTAAGAAACATAGTTGTTATACCAACTTCATGATTAAAATATCAATATTCTCATTATTTATGATTTCTCCTTTCAACAATATATATATCTATAACTATATAAAGGTTGAAGTGCAAATCACTTCAACACACCCCTCATTTTCCCGCTCAAATTAGAACCTAGACTAAATAAAGGCTAGGTTCATTCCCTCTAATGTCATTTACTAAACACACCCCTTATATACTACTCTATTTTCTAGCATTTCAATTCCTAGACGAGGGATTGATATCCCATTTGGTTTTCAAATGCTAAGGCCTCTCAATGTATACTACTCCATTTTCTAGCATTTCAATTCCTAGACGATGTGGGATTAATATCTCATTTGGTTTTCAAATGCTAAGGCCTCTCAATATATACTACTCCATTTCCTAGTATTTCAATTATTAGACGATGTGGGATTAATATCCCTATTGGGATTCAAATGCTAAGGCCTCTCAATATATACTACTCAATTTCCTAACATTTCAATTCCTAGACGATGTGGGACTAATATCCCTATTGGTTTTCAAATGCTAAGGTCTCTCAATATATACTACTTCATTTCCTAGCACTTCAATTTCTACTTCCTAGACGATGTGGGATTAATATCACATTACTCCGACTACTCCATTATGCTTCATGTCCGTCAATCCATTTAATTAGAGCACGAATACAAGTTACAAGTTTGTAAAAAATTAAGAAAAAAAAAGCACCAATTCTACTATGATTTTTGGACATGGGTGTCAACATAGACCCATCGCGTTAGACATTAGAGGATTATGAATGCAAGATACAAGGAAACGGGTCCTTTATATGTAAACATATTTATGAAATATAGACGGATATAAGTATTTGATGTTTTGTATGTGAAAGCTTGATGTACTTTCCATAGAGCAGTATACATTTCTCTTTAGTTTGTCCCAATCCAATATGTATAGTATGTCTGGTGGAAACAATTAATTTAAAATTATTATTAGTTCTTATAAAAAAATTTAAAATTTAATAATTATAGAGTAGAGTATATTTCCCCTGGTTTGAAATATTTGTCACTTTTAAATTTTTCACAAGGTGTAAGAAACATAGTTATTATATCAACTTCATGATTAAAATACCAATATTCTCATTATTTATGATTTCTCCTTTCAACAATAAACCAATTAATATAATGAAAAAAGTTTCAATGTCATTATATATTTGTGTTGAATACCTTTTATTTAAAAAATATTTTTCTAAATTAACCTTTATACTAATAGTAACTCTTTTAATTTAGTTTCTGTTATTTGTCTAAATTTTATGGCCGTGCGTTTAACGCACGGGTGTTAGACTAGTTTCTTTTAAAAACCTAATTTGAAAAAAAAATTAAATAAAAAAATGGTTAACTTGATAAATCGATCTAACCGAAAAATCGTAACCGAATTAGGCGGTTAACCGATTCGATTTCGATTCTTCATCCCCCAAGGTTTAAACCACCGATTCGATAATCGTAAACCGCCGATTAACCGAATCGGCCTCCTCTAAATACTAGTACTATAGTGATACAAATATGCATCGGAAGTATTTAGTTAGGGGTGGACTACTCAATAAAAAAGTAGGGGTATCCCGTCACAAAATTTGGGGTCTTATAAAGGAATAACTGGCTTTGTATAATCTGGTACCTAGATTACAACACAAACAATAAGTAACGTAGAGACCAAGTCAGGGTTGATTCCGACTTAGGTACTCGGGTATGAGAGTAAGATCTCTGAGTAATATGAACTGAGAATAAGACATGTAATGTCTTAGTGTGTTTGTGCGCTAGAATTTAAATAATTTGACTTAGCTTGCCTTAGAGGAAAAGGGAGGGTATTTATAGTGTAGAGAGAGATCTGTTGAGTAAGATCTCAACCGTTGAGCACGTTTGTCTTGACCTATCACACGTGTTGAGCCCTGATTGAAAAGTACAATAAATGGCATTGCTACTACAGAGGATGTCGTTGAAAGGACGAATGACAGAGGGGCAGGTAACAGTTGGTGCGTCGCCTCAACGCATGTGATGATCGCCTGGGTCTCTATTTAATGCGACAGATACATGTTTGCCAACTGGTTCAGAGTTCGTACGAAATCGTAATCCACAACTTGTTAGGAACCATGAGTCTGGATGAGACCACGGTCAAACACGGACTGAGGATAACTCGTTCTAAAGTGTCACGCCATTAATTAGTTCGGTTTGGACATGAGCGATCTTGAAACAGATCTGAAGGGTCCGGGATCTTCAAGGGGTAGAGAGTAATATACTTGCGATAATGAAATTCTATAATGTAAAATATAGTACTAATTTGGTATTGTCTCGTATGTTGATTTTTCAGTAAGAAAATGAGATATATACTCCCTCAATTTTTTTAATAATGTCATATTTGATTTATCACGTTTTTTAAAAATGTGTTTATTTGTTCATACATTAGGTCTATAATGATGAATTTGGTCTTTAGTTATTTTTAAGTCAAAATCTTAAAAAAAAAAAAAAATGCATTTTTCCTTAAATTTAGAAAAAACGTGTTTTAATTTTCCCGCTAGTGCCAGTGTTAGAGTAATAAAGTGTCAGTGTAAATAGTGTCAGTGCATATATTATTAAGTGCTAGTATAAAAAGTGTCGGTGTTAGTGTTAGGTGTTAGTGTAACAAAGTAAAAGTAAAAAGGTGCAAGTGCATGTATTATTCAGTATTAGTGTTAGTGTAAAAAAGTGTTAGTGTAGTGTAACAAAGTGCCAGTGTAAATAATGTCAGGAGGCCAGTGTAAAGACTGCTAGTACATGCATTATTAAGTGCCAGTGTAAAAAAGTGCTAGTGTTAGTGTTAAAAAGTGTCAGTGTTAGTGTAAACAAATGTCAGTTTGAAGATTGCCAATGCATGTAATATTAAGTGTCAGTATAAAAGATTGTCAATGTAGGGTAAAAAATGTCAGTGTTAGTATAAAAAGGTGTCACTGTGAAAAGTGTCAGTCCATATATTATTAAGAGTCAGTGTAAAAATGATTTTTCTATAAAATTAGAAAAAAATGTTTTTAATAAAACCAACTCTATTTCTAATTTAAAAATAAATTATTTATTTTGAGGTGGATGAAAAAAAAAATATGAAAATTAATACTCCCTCCGTGTCGGGTGAATGGAGACTTATTTCCTTTTTGGGTCGTTTCACGTGATTGGAGACTGCCCAAAATGGAAAGAATGTTGTGAGTGTAGTACTCCCTCCGTCCCGCCCGAAGTGTCTCAACTTTCCTTTTTGGGCGTCCCATTTAAAATGTCTCAATCCCAAAATGAAAAGTTTTTATTATTTTTATACTCTTCCTATCCCACTCATTCTCTCTCCTACTTTACTTTTACACTCACAACATTCTCTCTCCTAACTATTTCTCCCACTCATTCTCTCTCCTATTTAATTTTTCATACTCACAACATTTAACTTTTTTCTCTTTCTTACCTCACTTTCCTTAATTCCCGTGCCGATCTCATTTTGAGATACTTCGGCCGGGACGGAAGGAGTAGTAAAATAGGAGAGAGAATGAGTGAAGAGAATAGTAAATTATAATGGTGTTGTGAGTATTAAAATAATGTAGGAGAGAGAATGAGTGGAGGGAATAGTGAAGATTTTTTCCTTTTTCTTAGTTATTGTGCTAATTTTTTGGTGTCCATTGATTCGACAAGGAGGGAGTATAAGTTATTCAATTGTCTAGGAGCCTATCAAAAGTTGAAAAAAAAAAAAAAAAAAAAAAAAAAAAAACAATCCCAATTTATTAAGAGTCACAAGACAATGACTACAAATCGTGAACAAGAACACACACAAATGACTAATGACAATACAAGCCGATTGCGCGCGACCACGCACAAATCAAATGAATCAAGTACAACAAATACAATCCTTTTGCGCGTGCCCATGCACAAATCAAATAAATCAAGTACAACAAATACAAGCCTTTTGCGCGCACCCACACAAATCATATGAATTAATTACACAACAAATACAAACCAACTGCGCGCGCATACGAAAAAAAAATATTTCAAGCACATTTGAACCCTTCTGGAATCTTCTTTCCACAAGAGTTAATAACCAAACTAAGAGCAATGGGCACTTTCACCTTAAGAGTACCCAACACATTAGCCTTAATGGCGGTGCACAAGCACAACGCAGCTTCAAGGTCAGCCAGACCGGACAATAACGTGCAACATTTGGCACTAGGTTGTGCCCCGATAGACTCATGGAGTAGCCCGCCAAGCCAGTCTCCACAAACACCAAACTTTAGGGTGTCTATAGGGCATTTGGCTGGCTTTTTGGCCGGAGTTTTGGGAGTGGTCGACGGAGTAGTGCCCTTTGTAGGAGGGCACACCTTAGTAGATGAGACACAAGTGAAGAAAAGTAGGTTAAGTAGAAGCAATATTGCAATTGCCTTGGAACCCTCCATTTTTTTCAGGAACTAACTCTATGCAACTATAGTACCTAGCCAACTCTAGATGGGTATTTATGCTTAAAAGAGAGAGAGAGAGAGAGAGAGAGAGAGAGAGAGAGATGGATCTTGCGGTGAGAGATAGGCAATGGGATGATGATCAAGGGTGGATATTTTATGAATTGGTGGTTGACATTGTTCAAGATGAATGTGGTGATTGTTTCTAATTAAATCAAGAACACTAACGGAGATTTCCAATGGCCTACAATTTATCAGCAATTGTTGTATGTTCATTGTCATGGGGTTTGAATGACTGGTGGCCTTGTGCAAGGAATTTCTCAACTTGACCTTTAGGACTGTTTGGAGTCCAGCTAGCTCAATAAGCTAGCAGAACGTAATTCCACATAAATGGACAAATAAAATCAACTTAAGTAGGGAAATGTCTAAAATAACCGATACCATGTGGACTACTGAGATTGAATAGAACAGACCTAATTATCGTGTTTTAATCAAACATTTGTATCAAAAGAATGTTTGGATAATCAACTTGATCCCCTTGTTTATTCCTCAAACACAGACAAACAAGAAGGTTGTAGCCTAGTGGTAGACACTACTCACTTTAAATCATAAATCTCTAATTCTTGTCCTTATTATATACGTACGTGTTAGAAAGAATATTAATTAAAATGGGAGTGCTTTCATTTATGTACGATTAAGAATGTTTTCTACTTGTTTTACATTCCTAGATTTTGTTGTATTTTGGGCTAATAAGGAAATGAAGAGGTGTCATGATCGAGCGTGTATTAATCTGTAAAGTCAGTGGCAAAGTCGGGATTTTTTCGGAAAGCTATTAATTTTTTATTTTAGCATAACATTATGATTAATGTATTTGAATGTACTATATATTAATTTAGTGTTAAATTTTCTCAAAATTAAAAAGGTAAAAACATACAAATTCATAATTTTTATTAATAAAATATCATTTCTAAAATTTTGATAGTACTAAAGTAACACATTTCAAAATTGAACGGGACCCCTTGCTATGAGTGTAGCCTCGCCACCGTGTAAAATAGATTATTAAATTATATTTATGCTTTTTTGAAAATGACGGAATAAATAAAATAAGGGTATGTTTGGCAACTCGATTCCAATCTATTGAATTGGAATTGAAAGGGTTAAATTAATTTCACGGAATTCATTTTGTTCTTTCAATTTCAAATTCAAGTCTTGAAATTGAGGTTGCCAAACATACCCTAAAATAAAAAATAATAGAGACGTAAAATAGTCGAGACTTGTGTTGGACACAATCTCCGCAAGAAGAATTTGTCCCGCACGGGTGCTAACGGATTAACAGCAATCTTCTCTAAGATGCAACAGATTTTAACTATTGTTAATAGGAGCACTCCAAATTAACGGCTCCGGCGAACAAATCTGAGTATTTGAAACCTCTGGACTTGAAGGAAATTTATGCTACAAGATGCTCTCTATATCTAATTGCTAGAATACTTTGGATGTTCAAGAATGAAAATTAAATTGCCAATCCTGGAGGGGGCTATTTATAGTTTCTGAAGACTCATAGGTGCCTTTCTTGGAATAGGTACAATTCCATCCGGATGAATTCCGGCCGTTTCGAACGGACATGGACCAGATACCATGTACCACTCCGTGGACCTATCTAGACGGGCCAAGGCCCAGCCAGGCTGGGCCCCAATCGCCACCTACCCATTGGACCGAATCACGCCTAAGCTGAACCGAGCCGCACCCAACCCACACCCATGAACCGAACCACTGAACCACCATCGAGCCGAATTTCGTCAAAAGTTTTAAGGCTCCACAGCTCCCAGCGACCGATGCGTACGTGCAAAGTGGGCCCTAAACCGCCCATTCCGCCCTTAGCGCGCTTCGCAGATTGTGGGTCCATTTTGAGCTAGAACAAAGCTAGCCCAATAGCCCACTTTGTTGCATGGTTGACCCAAGTTCCACTAGGTTGCATGGTAGGAGGATAACATTTGATTGTTATCCCATACAAGTTGGTGAATAATAAATACTCTCTAACTTTGTGGTTTCTAGGCAATGTGGGATATGACTTTCTATATTTACAAACTCTTTATAAACCCATTTCAAATTGTACTTTATGAACATTAATTTCTCATTCACCCGAAAATGGTGTCGAGTAAATAAATGCATTTTCCTATTCTACACTAAGTGTAGATTTTAAGTTTGCAACTTTTTTTCATTTACACAAAATGAAACTATTTATAAATTTTGGTCAAAATGTGGTCAAACCATATTTTGTCAACCCATTTCTAACAATCCCCCACATGAATGACAATTAATGTATGTATGCAGATTCGTCCAAAAGTTTCGGCAAACTATTATTGCATCAGGATAGGTAGCTTATGGCCTTGATCCTTCCCTAATAAAATACTATCGAATATACTAGCTTGTTAGTAGCACGATTCTTTGAACTAGAGATTGTATAGTGTATACCAAGACAATAATACTTATACAATAATAGCTCTAACACTATTTGTTCTCACGTTGTGTCAATTTTGGCCCTGGACCGTATCTCTTCATAAGTGTTCATTTAGAAGCGGCCTTACTACTTCTCACTTAGATATGTGGACATCAAGTGCGAGAAAATGATTAACATTCATTCCAGGATGTCGCCTGATGACAATATAACGATTAACAACAATTCTCTAGAAGCAGGCGTTGTTAACGTGTACTTTTGGGCCCACAAAATCTGTTATACATGATGATGAATCTGTCGAAAGAAGGGTGACGTTGCCACTAACTTTGAGTGCCCATGCACATCCAATAGAAAGATAACATGTATCAAGGGAATGTGACATGCACATGACAAGAGGAAGTATATAAATAACATCTACAATCAGAAAATGTAAGTTTCAAGTACATTTCCACACCATTTTCTGCAGTTTCTATTGTACTATTTTCCTTATATACACAAACAAGTACTTATCCTCAAGCCGGAGCAGCTTTGGCGGAGATGCCCCCGACCTAGTTTACGTGTTCTCTGTGTGTAGGATTCAATGAAGAAAGCAGCTGGAGTATCCACCATTGGACATCAGTCTTTGGGCCTGTGCAACCATATTTGTCGGCAACATCAGTGTGAATTGCGAGTTCTTGTTGGAGATGACGTCTGGGTGTTGAAAGAGATGGTCGGACTATTCGAAGGAGGAAGAAGGATTTCTGTGTTGAATTAGGTCGAGAGGGGTGGTTGTAGATGGTGGTTAGGGGCAGTCGCGAAACCAGAAATATCTGAGAAGGGGTCAAAATTGTTTGGGAGAAAAATAATATACTTATGGTATGGAATTTTGGAATAAAAGGTGTCAAAATGATATAACAGTATACATTTTACTAAAAATAAAGGAGTCGAAATAGACAAATATAAAAGTTTCTTAGTGTATTTTTTTTTTCGAAATTTAGAGGTAGTAAGGGATATAGTTAAATACAGGGAACGAACAAAATTACCAAAATACCCATTTATATAATTTTTTTTTTCATTTCATATTCAAACAAACATTCTCCCTCTTCCTCTTCCTCTCCCTGGCTCTCTCTCTCTCTCAGTACGTACGACGAACCAAAAAAGACGCCATGGCTCGAGTAAAAATTTCGGCAGTCCCTGCCAGAACTGCCGCCGCCTCTACCGACACTGCCATCGCCGCCGCCTTCGCTTCTACCACCGTTCCTGTAAAGAAGGTAATGCGATTTAAACCTAATTTTAACCTAATTTTACATTCCTTAAATTTCCAATGTCTAATTTTTGTTTGATTGCTTCAATTGATTTCGACGTCTTTCATGAACTGGGTTTAAGGTGATTTTAATGGCAGAAATCATCTCGTATGAATTCATGAGTTCATCTCGTGTAAATTCACACGAGAAGCATCTCGTGTGAGTTCACACGAGAAGCATGTCGTGTGAGTTCACACGAGATGCTTCTCGTGTGAGTTCACACGAGATGCTTCTCGTGTGAATTTACACGAGATGTGCCCAGTGTCCACTCTTTTTCTTTACATCGTTCATATTCAGTTATAAATGCTAAATAGCTAATTTATTGTCTCTTATTTGTTTTTTTGTAGGCACGTGAACGTATGACCGCGTCCAATAGAAAGAGGAAGGCCGAGAATGCAGCTAAGGCAGATAAACGCAGCAAAAAGATACATGATAGGACTGTCGTGCGTGGCGGCGTCTTGGGTTTGAGCATGAGATTGAGGAGGATGTAGGAGATGATGAGGCATCTTCTGATTCTGATGATAGTGGTGAGGAGAATGTAGGAGATGATGAGGCATCTTCTGATTCTGATGATAGTGGTGAGGAGAATGAGGAGGTGGATCAGGAGGGTGGGGGGATGATGATGATGAGGAGGAGGGGAGGGGATGATGATGATACTTAACTGTTTCATCTATATTTGTAATATTTAAGTGTCTTACTTAAATTCGTTGTATTTAACTGTTATTACTTTTGCAGCTGCACATGTCAGGCAATGATTACCCAATACCACCACCACCGAACACTTGGAGGGAACATTGTGATCCAAGCGCAAGTCAACTGATCCTCCGATACCGAGATAGGATAGCAGCATTTAATGAACTCTATGATCAGGATAACCATGCAAGAAGAGAAAGATTACGTAGGGGATAGTATATGTGTAATGGTTTTTGAATTATAAAGTTTGTATGAATGTTTGGATGTTTGAATTATATGCTTATCCTTGTTAACACTTTTATTTCGTATACAATTTGTCTATTGGTCCCTCCCACTCTTTTGTGGAGATGTGCTATCATATCGAGAAACAAATTTTAGTTCTAGTTGCTTTTGCAAGTTCAGACACCATTTCGTGTATACGTACAAGAGATGTACTCACTCATCCCGTGTGAAATTACACGAGACATCTCGTGTGCATATACACGACATTTATTTCGTGTATATGTACACGAGATATCTCGTGTATATTTACACGGAATAAGTGAGAACATCTCGTGTATACACACACGAGACGGGCAAGGACAGGGTTGAAATTTTTCATTCCCTGTATTTTTCATTTCCTGTATTTAGTATTTACCGGTATGATATCATTTTTCAAAGTGCAAGGGGTCGAGGGACCCCACGGCTTCTATGTGATTTCGCCACTGATTGGGGGCGGTGGATGAGGATGGCAGCGGAGAGAGGAGGGGGGCGGGGCAGTGAAGAAGTCAGCCTTTATTTGAACTTTAAAAATGTTCACTTCTTTTAATTTTGCTCTTGAAATATATAGGGTGTTTGGGAACTGGAAATGCTGCTGTAGGCTTTGCAGCTGACTTTAGGGTTCTAATTTGCACACTTCTACTAGGGTGTTCAGTGCACATTTTCCCAATTTGATGAGATCCATTCCCCTTGCTGCAATGGAACACCATAAAGCTCGACGCAGCGACATGAGGTTCGGGCTTTTGATCTAGGTTTGACTGTTTCTCCTTTTGCAATTTCCTCACTCCGTTGACAGATCAATCAATTATTTAACGGATGTTGGTCACATGGCTAACACCTGTTAAGTATTTAACTGATTTGTCAGTGCGGTTAATTTACATCTACCTTCATCTTCCTCAACCTGCCCATCCACCCAACAAGGCCGCCCCCCTCCACCACCGGAAGGACTACACCTTGTTTGACTATTTTCAGGGGAAGGCTCTAGCAAATGGTTCCCTCTCCCAACCATCGCAAGGCGGGGAGCGCTTAGCGCACCGGGGTTTGCCCTTTTAATCTAATGTGGTCAACTAAACATAGGGGGCAAGAACTTATACAAACAAATCATACCTTTCTTTCTTTATTTTCTGCTCATCATTTAGACTTTGAGTTTTTCTGTTCATCAGGCCAACTCTCAAGTTTATCAAAAGCTTCAGATCTGCAGGTCCTATTTTGCTTTAATCTTAAATAAATCCTTAATAATAACTTGTAATTTATTAACTAAGCTGATGATTTTATTTATATTTGTGTTGTATATACACCAGGCTATATCTTTTTGGTTCACTTCAGAAGCTTATAGAGAGATCAATTACTGGCTCTTGCTTCATCCAGGTTAATACTGAATATAATTTCCTCCATTGTTTTTTCTCTTGGTTAATTTTCTCTCATCTTTTTCTATCGTTTTGTGGTTGCAATAATGATCATTTCATTTTGTATATTTTGAAATTACATAAATGGTATGTTGGGCAACCTAATATTAAATCGGACAATTTTTACATATATCCTTCTCGTTTTTCTATCATGAAATTCGGACGCCACGCTTGCCAATTAATTTGATTCATATCTACATATAGTACTCGGGCCCGGCCCTAGTGCAAGGCAAGTGAGGCCATTGCCTAGGGCCACCGAAGTTACTACTTATATTAGGGCCCCAAAAATTTAAATATGTCCTATAGTGGCCAAGTGGTTTAGGAGACAGCCAAGATGTGAATTGACCATGTTTGATTCCTGGTATCAACTTGGTTGCATTCATTTTTAGTACTCTTCTAAATATTAAATTATTTACAATTTTCTCTTTCAATTGTCATCTTAATAATATCCTAGTAGTTATTTGAATACTTTGTGATTATCATTATAATTTTATTACAACATTTCTTTAAATTACTCAGAATTATCTCAAATAAAAAATGTTAACCTAACCTAATTATCAATCTTCACTAGTCAAGAATCTCAATCATTTTATTAACAAAATCTAAAATCTAGGGAATGAAGAAAAGAGAGACCTTAAAGAAAAGAATGCTAAAATTTAAGAAAAAACATAAAGAAAGGTCTCGGACAAAAAAAACAACGTGGCAAAGATAAGGGACAGAAAATAGAGATTTTAGAAAGTCATCGCCCATTTATCATTGGGGATAAAAAAATGAGGGCCCCAACCGACTACTTAGCCTAGGGCCTCATTTATCACAGGACCGGCCCTGATAGTACTTATGTAAGATTCAAGCTTGTTCAAATAATTGTCTGGCGGGGGAAGTGATTGCTTATATAATGTTGCCTCGAAATAGGATTACATTGTACATTTTAAAATTCTTATGGATGTAGCGTTACTTGCTTATACTTTCATAAAGTTGTATCAAAATTATTTATTTTTCTTATGAAAGTGGCTCTTTCTTTTTAGGATGGAGATAGACCTAATCTAAATAAGTTTACTTGAAAAGATTTTAATGAATTTTTTCATTTCAAGTCGTTTTCTGAGTTATATAATTCCACAGTATCATTGCTTCTTATGTTTTTGACAACTCAGCTTGTTGGCTTATTTTTCATTTGAAGTATGTGTTCGCTTCAGTTCCTTGATTTCTTGAGTTTGGTTGATAAATGATCTTGAACTCATGAACAGGAGAATTTGAGTGGCTGTGAAAATGGCGTCAGACATTGCATTGGCAGTTGTGGGGAAAATAGTGGAAACGACGGTGGATCCGATAGTGAATACAATTGTGCGTCAATGTAGTTATATATTCTGCTACAAGCAGAATATTCAAACTTTTCGTGAACAACTTGCTCTACTTGAAGCAAGGAGAGATGGGCTGCAACTAAGCATTGCTGAAGCTGAAAGGAATTTAGAAATTGTTGATCCTACTATTAAGTTATGGTTCACCAACGTTGACGTCGTGAAGAGTAAGGCTATAGAAGTTCATGAAGGAACTTCCAATGTCGATAAAGGGTGTCTGAACGGATGGTGCCCCAACCTTAAGCACCGTTATTTGCTAAGCAGGAAAGCCACTAAGCTCACTGCAGGCATTGGTAAACTTAGAGGTGAGGGTGATAAGGACGCAAAGTTTTCCCACTTGGCACCCATCATAGGGATTATCTCTTCTAGGGGCCGTCTATATCACCCGAGGATGATGGTTTCAAGGGCTTTGCAACAAGAATAGCAACTATGAATGAAGTCATAGACACGCTCAAGGATGATGGGATCAATTTGATTGGTATATCCGGGATGGGTGGTGTTGGCAAGCCGACACTAGTGAAACAAGTTCTTGAGAAAGTGAAAGCAGAAAGTTTATTCAATGAATTTGCAATGACTGTGG
Organism: Adenophora triphylla var. japonica; assembly: GCA_022495995.1. Taxonomy (NCBI): domain Eukaryota; kingdom Viridiplantae; phylum Streptophyta; class Magnoliopsida; order Asterales; family Campanulaceae; genus Adenophora; species Adenophora triphylla. The sequence goes on from JAFEMH010004713.1 coordinate 185,287, forward strand.
TGTCTCAACAACCTAATTTGGTCAAAGATTCAAGGTGAAATTGCAGAAATGCTTGGTTTGAAGTTAACTGATGGGTCAAATGACGCACGAGCGAAGCGGCTTTGTGAAAGACTTAAAAAAGGCGGGAGGGTCCTTGTAGTGTTGGATGATATTTGGGAAGGAACTGATCTGGTTAAAATTGGAATTCCTGCTGGAAACGGTTGCAAAGTTGTGTTTACAACAAGAACGGGACGTGCATGCAATGAGATGGCTGCTCAAAGCCACATTAAAGTTGAGGTTTTGTCTGATCAAGAAGCGTGGAATCTTTTCCTAGAGGCAGCTGGGGATTGTGTGGAGAGTGTAGAACTACGTGACATTGCAAAAGAGGTTGCAAAGCAGTGTGGAGGTTTACCTATTGCAATTGTGACACTTGGAAAGACACTATCTAAAAGGGACAAGTATGAGTGGGAAGATACATTGCTACAATTGAAGAAATCATCTGGAATGGACGAAAGGGTGAAGTCAAGTATAATGCTGAGTAACAACTTCTTAGAAAGTCAGTCGCCTTCCAAATGCTCAACCATTGCTATTAGCCTATTACTTTGTAGCCTATTCCAAGAAGACGAAAACATCCCAGTTGATAAGCTAGTCAAATATTCAACGAGCCTTGATTTGTTTGATGATGTTGAGACTTTAGAAGACACAAGAAACAGGGTACATACTTTGGTAAACTACCTGAAGAGCTTTAATTTATTGCTTCAGGGCGACAAGGATAGTGATCTGTGTGTAAAGTTGCATGACGTCGTGCGAGATGTATGCTTGTTGATTGCATCGAATCCACAACACGCATATCTAGTACGACACGAGTTAAAGTTGAAACATTGGCCTCAACATAATCGTAAGAAAGTTCACACTGCCATCGCAATCAAGTCCAGTGCAATGAACGAGCTTCCTGGTGGCCTAGATTATCCAAATCTCAGGCTCTTGCAGCTCCAACTTGAATGTGAAAATGTAAATATTGCTGGAGATATTTTTTGGGGGATGAAAAGACTAGAAGTATTCAATTTTGAGGGGAAGATTGATATGTATGGATTCGACCCGAGAACTAAGGTTATTCTGCCACCTACACTTGAACTCTTGACTAACCTGCAAACATTGTCACTTGAGTTTTGCGATATCTGTGGGGATTTATCATCAATTGGATGCTTAAAAGGATTGAAAATCCTTAGTTTTTTCAATTCTCAGCTTGTTGAGTTTCCACGTGAAGTAGGGCAGCTGAAAAATCTGAAGTTGCTAGATTTGAGGAGTAAAAACAGAGCCCTAAGTATTGAATGTTCTATGTTATCACAGTTGTTTCAGCTAGAAGTTCTCTACGTGGGTGAATATTTAGTGCCAAGCATTAAAGAGCTGAGTTCACTATCTTGCCTGAACACCTTACAGATTTGTGTGTCCAACTTGATGATTGTGCTGGAGCTGGAAGAATCCTTCTTTGACAAGTTAATAAGATTTGAAGTCTCAATTGGCTATGGAGGTTATGCTTGTGGGAAGTATGGTATCATAGAAAATAGAATAATCCAGCAGAGAGATACTATCTCTGAATTAAGTTGGCTTTCGCCTTCCAAACTCCGTTCCTTGCTAAAGAGAACTCAGTATTTTCATTTGAGTGGTTGTCGTGAAGAAACAAAGTCAGCCTTTTATAACTTGGAGATATGTGTTGATAGTAATTTTCACCAACTAGAAAAGCTCTACATAACATATTTATTTGCAATGAAGTATTTGTGGAGGGGCCCTGTTGAACCTCCTTTCCTCGGAAACCTTCGACTACTTGAAATAAGCTTTTGTGATTCACTTAAAAGTCTATTTCCAGCTAATGTGGCTAGATGCCTGGTGCAACTTGAAGACCTATGGATACACCGGTGTTAATGAGCTGAAAGGAGTTATTTCCAACCAAGGAAAAGAGGACGGCCAAAGATTCGAATATATTCAGTTTCCGAAACTGAAATTCATTTCCCCTAAAAATTTGGAAGAGTTCAAGAGCTTCTATCCAGTGTCGGGTATTGAAGACATGGACAATGAATGTGACACGTTATGGAGTCTGTTCAACCAATGGGTATGCAATCTTATTTTTCTTTTCACATTTTTCTCTAAGTAGTCTTTTAAAGTCCAGACACCTAAAACATGCACGTTAGGAGTTCACAGGGAGAGTGCCATAAATCAATAAATCTCATTAAGGCGATATTGCAGGTTAGTTGCCCGAGCTTGGAGACAATGAGGATTGATAGCATAAAGGGCCTTAAACGGATAGTAGACCACCAAATGCAAGATGACACCAACAATATACAAAATTCATACATTGTCGGTAATCCGACAATGTTAAAAAATCTCAAGGAAGTATCTATAAAGAATTGTCCTGCAATGGAAGAAGTGGTATTTGACATGGAAGGGTTGGAAGTTGGGGAAGAAGATTCACCATTTATATTCGATAAGTTGGCAAGTATCGATTTACGTGACCTCAAAAAGCTGACTCATGTATGGAGGATGGTCCCTGATGGTGTACAATGCTTCCAAAACCTTAATACATTGAAATGTTTCAGCTGCTACAAGTTGAGATATTTAATGTCATGTTCAGTGGCCAAAATGCTTGTGAACCTGAAAGTTTTATTTCTTATCTCCTGCTCTGAGGTTGTAGGCGTTATAGAAGGTGAGAGTGAAGATTCCAGTGAGCCAAAATCAGATGAATGCATTGTTTTCCCTCAACTACGGGTCGTGTTACTTTCTGATTTAAAAAGCCTCACATCATTCTGCTCCAGCAAGTATTCGTTTGAGTTCCCACTGCTGGATCAAGTTAATATCGATTTCTGCCCAGACATGAAGATTTTTTGTAGCGGAGAGGTGAAAACACCGGTACTCAAGGAACCATTTGAATGTTTAAAAGGAGAGCAATGGATCTGGAAAGGTAATATAAACAACGGCTATTACCAAGGATAGAGGTATGTTTCTATAGAAACTATTCTAAGTCATTTTCTAAATTTGATTATCATTAACAACAATGGATTCAGTATTGTTTTCTTGATCCAATATTGCATTCTCATGGTCTGATGATTTTTTCCTCTCCTTATGTTAAGGCATTAGGATTAGGACAATAGTTCTGAGTGATTGTTGCAAGTTCACATTCTACTAATAAAAACAAACAAAAGGTTGTTATATGACCAACCAATGGAAATGGAAAATTATGGAAAAAAATTACAATTAATTATTAATTTGACTTGTATATGTACGTTTGTCATGAATTGAGATGGTGATGTTTGATGAAGCTTCCATGAATTACCAGAAGCAAGAATACATTCAAGGATGAAAAGAGAGAGAGATTTTAGGAAATTTTCTATATTTCTGTGTATATAAAAAAATGAATCCCAGCTTGTCTATATAACCTGTCTAACAGAAAGATCGTCTAACAAACTCACCAACCATGAATATTTACAAACTGCCCCTCTTAACTTATTACATTGACCCATTAACCTCCTGCCACTTTGTCCATCGTCACTGATGTCTTGTTATAATAAGAGCAAGTTTTGGGAGAAACTAGTTTCTCCATAAATTATAAAAAGTCTACTTTTTTTCTACTTGCAAGTAGTTAGTGAATATTTAGGAACAGTTTATAAAACAGGACTTTCTATAATTTAAGGAGAAACTAGTTTCCCCTAAAATCTTGTGTTATAATAATTCAGCACAGCACTTCTGTACTCAAAACATTATAAGTGACATGCTTGACTTTGACTTTATTATCCTTGTTAACGTTCATACCATTGGTAGTTGAAATGCGCATCTCCACACACTATGGCATTTGTTTACTCTAACACTGACACTTTTTAACACTAATACTGACACTTTTTTTTACTGGCACTTAATAATACATGCACTGACACTCTTTAAACTGGTCTGACACTCTTTTTACTGACACTTTTTTCACACTAACATCGGCACTTTTTACACTGGCACTTAATAATACATGCACTGACACTCTTTACACTGACACTTTGTTACACTGACACTAGCGGGGAAAACAAAACACGTTTTTTCTAAACTTAAGAAAAAATGCGTTTTTTTTTAGATTTTGGCTTAATTATATCGGTTAAAGTAACCATGGCGTGGTAGCAGGTGGCTGTTTTAATTAATTAAGAATTTTTATACTCCACAATTTGCGCAACAAAGTAACCATGGTGGCTGCTTTAATTAATTAAGAATTTTTATACTCCACAATTTGCGCAACAAAGTAACCATGGTGGCTGCTTTAATTAATTAAGAAATTTTATATTCCACAATTTGGCATTTAATGGATTGAAGTCAGGCCATCACATCACATGGGCGCAACAACTGATCCAAACAAATCAAAGTCTCTATTTTCTGCTCATCATTTATGCTTTGAGATTTTCTGTTCATCAGGTCTCAACTCTCAAAAGCTTCAAATCTGCTGCCAATTTTCTTTGATTTATTGAGTAAACTGATATTTTATGGTTATTTGTGTCCAGGCTCTATCTTTTTTGTTCGCTTCGGAAGACTATAGAGAGAGGAATTACTGGCTCTAGCTTCTTCAGGTAAATATACAATCTTTGTCCCATTTTTTCCTCTTGGTTAATTTTCTCGTATCTTTTTCTATAGTATTCGGGTGTTGTGAGAATGCGGGTTTTGTCATCCTCTTTTTATTCGAGTCTTCACCTATATTATTTAAAGGAAACATCTTTTTCATTAGATTTGTGGGTTCGAGGGTTAAGTTATTGGATTGGAAGGTTAAAGAACACCAATCCTACCCAGTATTATGATTGGTCTTGCTTCTAGGGTTTAATTGAGTTGTTTTTGTAGTCGATTTAAGCAAAATAACAAATTATATTTTTTATTAGTTGAAATGTCCGATTGTGTGATTCGAGATTATCTTCATGAATTGAAGGGACTCTAGGCTAATTCTTTTGATGGTGATTACACTATTCTAAAGATTAAATAGAGAGGTTGAGAAGAGAATAAAAATCAAAGGAATTTTACCTTAAAAGAGACCTTGAATTCTTTGATTGATAGCCTAGTCAAAGGCATGAATCTTGATGTTTAATTTGATCAAAGCTTATGGACGAATTTAGGAAATTTTAAGAGTTGTTTTACTAGTTTTGCCAGGGAGAGAACGTGTAAAATGTGTCTGTTTTGGGATCTAGAATACAATGAAATCATCTTGTATTTATAGGGTGAGAATACTTGGTTACCAAGTTTAGATTTCACAAGTTTGGAAGGAATCAATCACATACCGGTGAAAGATCTCAGTCTAGAATGTTCAAGGGCGTCCATAATCAATAGAATCCCAGATGTGAGAGAGTCATAATTGAGGAAGATTCGAAAAGGAAATCAGCCTTCCTAAGAAATTTGTCTCGCGCGAGACACGATGTCTAGTGCGAGACAACTAGTCACTTTCGACTATTTTGTCCCTCGTTGGTCATTCGTTAGTCAGTTAAGTCAAAACTAAAAAAGTCAGTCAGAAACTTAACGAAACGTGATGAAATTGCAGGTCTCATTCCTAAAATCAAAAGGCGAGACTAGAGTAGTGTAGTCATATATAATATGTTCAGAATGGGGTGTCTACAGAGCCCATCGGCGACAGAACTTATGAAAGAAGTAATGTCGTCGATAGTAAAGGCATACATTCGGAACTTTGGAATGGTCGTGCTGCGCGGCTGCCTGCGTATCTCTATCGGAGAATCAGATCAAAACGTAATTCAACTCCAAAAAAACATGAAAAAGGCTATTTCAGGTATTTTGAAAATCAAATTTTTGTAAAGGTAAACTCATAATGAGGAATCTAATAGTGACCCATTTCTGAATATACCTGTCTGTGTCAGGTGGTTTGCCTGTTTTGGCTACGAACCTGTGGAAATGTTAGATAACAAAGATTTACCTGTCTGACCTTTGAATTCTGACAATTCGCCTGTTTGGGCTCCGAACCGATTTCTGCCGATAACAATTCGCCTGTCAGGGCTCCGAACCATTGGAAAGAACTTGATCTCTGAATCAAATTTTAGTTTGCTATCCTGGATCAAACTGGGGAATGATTCGCCAATCTGGGTTCTGAATCATTGAAGGAACTTGATCTCTGGATCAAATCCTTTGGTCAGTTTGCTATTTTCGATCAAACTGGGTGGTCAATGCGCTATCTTTGATCATATTGAGTGAATGATTCGCCTATCTCTGGGTTACGAATCACTGAAGTAAATTTGCCATCTTCGATCAAATTCTTTGACAATTTGCTATCTTCGATCAAGTTGGGTTAATGATTCGCCTATCTAGGTTTCGAAATACTAAATGAATTTGATATCTTCGATCAAATTGTGTAACAATTATCGAAATGCGGTGACCTTCGTCATTGGTGTTGTTGACCCCAAGCTTATTCTGAACCAAATTCAATTCGTCGTGGCAAAATTATTACTTTTCTAAAATTCGGAACTGTCGTTGACTTTCTGGTCAAAGGCCAAGAATTGTTGTGATCTGGGGACTTGTCTTGCACAAGACACGTTGTCTCACACGAGACAACCTCTGCAGAGACGGTATATCAGGCATCTCTCTTCATTTCAAAATCAGTTCTCTTCAAACTCTCTCTCAAGTCCGAACCCTAGTCACATCTTGCCCAAGATCTCTTCGATTTCTTGTTGATTTCTTCGACCAATCCATTCCAAACCCCTTCTAGGCTTGAATAAATGGCTTCTTCATCCCATAAAGAGCACCAAATGGGTGAACACCTCAAGGGCAAGACCTATCGTTCCAATGTTCTCCTCGCCTTCCGGGTTCCGATCATATTTGTCAAGGATCGGTAAGGACGCTTGGCAATCAATTTAATTCATAATTTGTGGTAGTACTTACGTAAGATTCTCTTCCTTGAATGGATATTCATTTCAAGCTTGCTCAAAAGTTGGTCAGACGACCAAAATCTGATAAAAACGCTTTTTTTTGTGAGGTTAAGAAAAAAATGGGTTTTTACCTTACGCTAATCCTCCGTACTGTTTGACTTTCCGACGTACATGAATTTCTACGGAACGTCATCTTCTTCGGCCACCGTACTGTTCTCCATTGACTTTTCAATTTCTTCCAGCCGATTTCAACTAATTCTTCTCAGATTGGGCGAAATTGAATTGTTGATGGGGTTGGGTTTTCCTTGGCCCTCTTCTTTCAACGAGAACTTCTTTACACACAATTGAGCAAATCTGGAGATTAACTGAAAGACAAAATTTCAAGGTAGGTTGCTGGAATGGAGTAGAAGGCTTTGAAAGAGTTTTGATTTCAAAGGGGCCAGTGTACTTGTTAATAAGTGTCGGTCCACTTATTAACAAGTGCCAATCATGCATTTTTGTTAATAGTTTGGGGTAATTGAATGTCTGGAGTAGTATTATAGTGTGTCGGTGCACGTCTAAAAAAGTGTCAACATAAGTGTAAAAAAGTGCCCGTGCACATCTAAAATAGTGCCGGTGCATGTCTAAAAAAGTGATAGTCAGAGTACCGGTGTTAGGGTAAAAAAATGTCGGTGTTAGTGTTAAAAAGTGATGATGTAAAAGAGTGTCAGTGCATGTATTATTAAATGACGGTATAAAAGAGTGCCAGTATTAGTTGCTTATACTGTATGGAAACCCTTTATGTTATGGGATGGAGGCAGTAGTCAAATCTTAAAAGCTTATACAAATATAGTGTCTAAAACACAACTTTCATTTAAAAGTTCTTCTTTAGAAACACTGCTAAGCTTTTTCTTACAAATATTGCGTTTTATTATAATTCCACAGTATCATTACTAAAGTCATGAATTTTAACAAAATTTCCCCTTTTTATTGAATAACATTTTACGCTACACCCCCCTCCATTTTGCCAAATTTATACTACACTATGTAATGTTTAATCCTCGTAAGTTTCCCCTCGTTTATCTAAAATTCTAGCTCGGCCACTGTTATAATTGCTAATTATTATTTTGACAACTCAATGTGCAATGAGACTATATATTAGAGTGACTTATTTTTCATTTGCAAAATGTGTTGGCTTCAGTTGTCTGATTTCTTGAATTTGGTTTATGAATGAAGTTAAACTTGTGAACAGGATAATTTTAGTAGTTGTGAATATGTCGTCAGACATTGCAATGGCAGTTGTGGGAAAAATAGTGGAGAAGACGGTGGATCCTATAGTGAATACAGTTGTCCGTCAATTTAGCTATATATTCTGCTACAAGCAGAATATTCAAACTCTTGGTGAGCAGCTTGCTGAACTCGAAGCAAGCAGTGCCGGGTGCAGCTAAGCACTTCTGAAGCGGAGAGGAATTTAGAAATTGTTGATCCTACTGTGAAGTTATGGCTCACCAAAGTTGATGACATCAAGAGTAAAGCTATAGAAGTCAATGAAGGAATTTCCACCGTCGGAAAAGGGTGTCTGAATGGATGGTGACCCAACCTTAAGCAACGTTATCTGCTTAGCAGGAAAGCCACGAAGCTGACTGCAGGTATTCGTAAATCTGCTGGGAGAAAGGACGAGTGGCACTGGTATTATCATCATCCACTTCCTTCCTTCCCATTTCCATTTCATCTAGTCTCTTTTTCAAGAGGATAATATCCCTTGCATCGATCCCCAAGCTAAAATGAGAACTAAGGTGGGTCCTTTATTTTTTCTATGCCCATTCACTCTATTGTGTTCCTCATGTTCCTGGTGATTGTTCCCATGTTCAGATGGTGCTCTGTCCTTTCTAGGTGCCATTTCAGGATGGGGAGGAGTTTTATGACGAGGAGGGTTCCTAGGCCGAGGAGGGCTCCTATGACGAGGAGGGCTCCTATGCCGGGGAGGGCTCATATACCGAGGAAGGGATTTTTGCCTTGCCTGACTAAGCCTTGCTCTCAAGTCAACAAAATTAATCTCCTGGTCCCTCTGATGGTTCAGATGATTTCTCAAATCCTCATTTTTTTTCGTGTGTTTCCATGTCCAGGAGCCTTATGATGAGGAGGGACATCTTGGGGGTTTTGCTTGGATCTACCAGCAATGCCATGATGAGGGGGATATTGGCCAGGAGGAAGATTTTCTCTATTCCCCCGACTACCACGCCCGTCAAGATGACTCTCCCCTCCAAGGAAATTTTCGGTTCTCGTAGGCCTCATGAATTCAGCCAGGGAGTGCTCAGGATCCAATTGTAGCAAGACATTTTGTATTTCATGAATGCGTTGCAGAGTTTACATCTGTTGATGTAGAAGAGTTTTGCGATCAATCTGTTACGTGGAAGCTCCAGTTCCCCCCTGGGCGGCGTTCCTCTCCCCGTCAAAGAAGAAGTTCTCCCTGGGCTGCCGACGACGAGGAGAGAAGCCTGGGCAACGCTCCTCGGTATATCGGTTCAGTTCCCTAGAACGCATATTCATTCCTTAGCTGGGCTGGCACCTCATCAATTAACGTGCGGAGAAGGAGGCGCTTCCCGTCACGCAAGAGTGAAAAGGGCCCTAAATGGCTGCGCACGAGTCTCCTCCACAATTGCATATGCCATCCTGGATCGTGAGTAATAGACTAGCAAATATGTCTGCCTTCCATTACGATTAGGAGCATGGAGCAGAATTTTTCAAGCTATTCAACGGATGATACGAATCGTTTCCTGACAATGGAACCAAACTGATAATGACAAAAACGTTCGGATCAGCCCAAATCCAGCGGTAGGTTGTATCCTGGATGATTGAATAGCCTGAAAAAGAACAAACACGTAAACTAAGTTGGGGCTTCGCCGGCGAAGACCCTCCGGCGTGAGAGTAATTATTTGTGTTTAGAGAGAGAAATCAATTGACAAAAGTTTTGAGTCAAAAGATGTGTTACCAAAATAATGCAAATTATGGCATGTATTTATACGTAAAGGATATTTTGAGTTTTGTTTTTTGATTTAGGTTATTTTGAAAATATTGAACTTTTTTTCTAGTTTTTTTATGTAAATATTTTGAAGGCAATTTTTTGTATTTATATTATATTTTAGCACTCACAATTTTTAAAATAATTAAGGGATAAGTAAAACTTGAGTTGTGAGATGGAAATATTTTGAGAAACAAGGGACTGTACCCTTATAATTTCAAAATTAAAGCCGATTAAACCGGCGCAAGCTAAAATCGAATTCGAACCTTGAACAGGCGGTTCACGATTTGGCCGGATCGACGGTTTGCAGGTTCACGTTTGTCCACGGTTCGGTCAAACAGTTTTGAACCGCCGGTCCGAACCGGACCGTATGGCACGTCTAAATGACAAAACTCCCCCCAAGAGAAAGTGTGCACATTGAGGCTGAAAAGGGGGATGATTTAATAAATAGATGCCATGCCGTTATATAAGTTATTGTTGTAATTTTAGGATCTTATTTCATTTGTGCATTAAAAAATATGGATACATAACTGAGTTTTGTGCTCGTTGAGTAGATTCTGGGCAGCAATCTTTACCTACTTGTGGAGCAGCTGGAACCTGAAGCAACAGC